>CM035408.1:64175835-64310835 GCA_020310875.1 Ceratopteris richardii | reverse complement strand
CATTGATAAATTACAAAGTATCTATATTGTTAAAAAATTGAATGTGTGCTAAATGTGTTCAATATAGATACAAAATCTAAATGTATGTTGAATGTAGTTACAAAATCTGAATCTAGGCAAAATTTTAGGAGCTAGATACAAGAGTTTGTGTGTAAACTGTCTAAGAGGTATGAAGAGTGTGTATGTGAATTTGAAGTGAATCAAAACAGTTGAGAATTTTTTGTGTAGCAAACCCTAGCTAGTTAACAAGGTAAATATGATGTTGTAGAAGTTTTTAAGCCTAGGAATAGCAACACCAAAAGAAGAAGGATAGAATACAGTACTACTCACAAAATTTAGCAAGATACTACTGGTTGACCACCAAAACCCCCTCCACAACTACACGAGAATTTAGAGCACACCTCCTCCAGAAGTTATTCACCTCCAAGATTGATTGATCCTTGAGATTGGTGCCCAAGTGATACCAAGAGTGACCCCCAAGGCCTTCTTATATAGGCCTAAATACTCATCCATGAAAATTAGGTGAAAAATTAGACTTTTAATCTCAAAAGCATGGGCATGACTAAAAATAGCGATAAGCTTTTTTCTTCGTTAAATTCTTTGTTTAGGCACTAATTTGCTACGATCTTATCATCTTGATATCCATTCGATAAGAGAACTTGCCTTTTTTATATACATGAGATGGGGGTCATGATAAGGTAAAACCCTATTTTGACGTACTATTTAATGAGCCAATAATAATTTTTTACCTTCTGTAGCCAAAATTTGACGAAGTATCAAAAATTAGGGTTGGTAAAAATTAGGGTTTTATACTATTCTAACATTGTTTCCAACACCAACTTTATGAATTTTTTGCTTCATCAAAATAAATGGACTCATTATCATAACAAAGACTAGAGATGGCCATTGCATAGCAATGTGATGCAAAGGAAGCCCTATGAGAGCTGGAATGGGTAGAATATGATAAACGTGCATCTAATTTGCTATCTCTCAAAGTCTCCTCCAACCATTTAGGCATAGTTTTAGCATCTTCTATCTCAATCCTCTCATCAATAAGTGCATCATGTAAATCTACATCAAAAATGGAATTATCTGCATCATTTGGAACATGTAAAGGCTCAAACATTACCTCACCCAAACCAGCATTGGATTGTCTGCCTCTAGATAGAGGCAAAAAAGTTTCATACACATCCTTTGAGCTAGTTAATGTCTCCTTGATACATCAAAGTAATGATCGAACTGCATCTTCCACAAAAACAACATCATGGCTAACCAAATGAATTTAATTTGTGGATAATACAAACAATAGCCTTTGCTTTCAGAACTCTACCCAAAAAAAATATGTTTCACTACTTTATCATCCAACGTTCTAATTTTTGTTCAGGCACTATTGCATATGCCAAACAACCAAAGTCATGCACATGATCAAAAAATGTCTTGTGACCATGCCAAGCCTCACATGTAATGATCGATTGGAGTGCTTTAATGGGACACATGTTAAGTACATATGCTACAAATAACAACATCAATACAAGATCTATGTGGTAAAGCCTAACTTTTGACCATACACCTTGCAATTTCCATGAGAGACATGTTCTTTCTTTCAACAACTCCATTTGTGTATATATAGGATTCTACACTGATGTTTTATCCCATGCTCAACCATAAATGCATTGAAATTAGAGCACATGTATTCACCCCTCGATCAGAATGGAGAATATCTAATTGACATGCTGATACATTTTCAACCAGATCCGAAACTATTTAAATCACATATACACATCGGACTTTTCTTTCAATGGATACACATATGCATGCTCAGAGAATTCATCAATAAAATTCATGAAATACACGTCACTCCCAAACGAAGATGTCTTCATAAGACCACAAACATCACTATGAACAAGTTCTAATTTATGAGTAGCTCAAAATGCATCATCTTTTGGAAAGGATAAACACTGCATTTTGCCCAAAATATAGTATTAACATATATGTTTACAAGGTGCCTTTGGGTAGAAAGGTCACTATTTCAAATTACTGTGAGCAAGTCAAACTAGCAAAATTCATATGAAGAAAGTGTGCATGCCAAAGCTTTGCATCTAGGATGACCTGAGAATCTTGAATTGCACACATTGAATCATCTATGAATTTCACATATTCTATGATCTTATACAACCCATGACATAAAATTCTAAAAGCAACAATAATATCATCATTTAAGAGATCATGAAATTTATATCTTTCCTCGATAATATTGACAATCAAGCCAATCTTGGCTAATGATAAAACTAATAATAGAACTTACTTGATCACTGGCATATATAAAGTATCTTACAATGTGAAAGAATTATCATCAATAGTAATCAGAATGATCTTACTAACTCCCATTACAAGACGAGTATTTGGTAGCATATGTTGCATTATTCCCTATAAGGATAGGCTCAAGTGAACTAAAGAAACTATTTTGCAAGGCAATATGTTTGGTTGCCCCACTATCAAAGTACCAAACATCTACGTCTACTATAAATATACATTGCTCATAAAAAGATAGTTCATAGCTACAAACAGTAGTAAATGGTCATTCTTCATTCTAAACAAGATAAGCAGGCTTTGTTTAAGGTGTAGAGACCTTTGCAACAACCATTCCAATTTATTTCTTCTTTACCTCTTTTGCAATCAATTTAGGATAACTCTTTATGACATGATCATTTACCTTATAGTACTTACTAATTTGTTTCTACTTTTCTATTCTCTGGTTATCTTTTCTTTCTTCTTTGAGTATGAAGCATTAGCAGATCTTTGCTTACTAGTAGATGAGCTCCATTTATCTTTATCTTTCTGACTAGCTAAGAAAACTTGATCTACAACATGCATAATTGACTTGTTTTGCATGGACTCATCCTCCTACAATAAAATAGAGAGCAACTCCTCAAATGTTAAGGCATTTAGATTGCAGTTCATCATCGATCAGAGAATAGATGCAAAAGTTTGATATGGATCTAGAAAACCATTAAGAACCATTTGTACAAGTGAACTATCTAGCAACATCTCATCTGCATAAATCAAATGCTCCTTCAAATCTTATATTTGTCAAATAACTATGCACAGAATCTTCTTCATTCATATGCTTTCTCTCCCATTGTCTCGTAGGTAAACAATACGAGCCTCATTTCTTGCCTAGTATAAAGTTATAAGAGTATCCCAAGCATCCTTTGTTTTCTTACAAGAGAGAATGTGAGTGATAATGGCACGTTTAATAGACAAAGCTATCAATGCATGTGCCTAAACACCTCTGCCATCCCAAAAAAGTTTCTCTACAGTAGGTGTTGTCATGGGAGCATTATATTGTGCCCTCTGACTAGACTAGATAGGATTTCATAATTACAGTTTTAATTGGAAGATCACCCATGCACGGAAAATAATGCATATGCAATTAATACAAGAAGTCCCACAACCTGGAACTGATAGGTATGGATAACTAGACTAAACAAGATACAAGATATCCCACAACACAAGATCATAGGCATGAAACAATATAAGTAAATTACAAGAACTCCCTTGACAGAGATGGACTAGGTATAAGAAAGAACTAGATATGATATTATATTATAATATTACAAGGGAACAAGACAAGATGTCCAAGATGCTAGAC
The DNA here is from genome assembly GCA_020310875.1 of Ceratopteris richardii. Lineage (NCBI taxonomy): Eukaryota > Viridiplantae > Streptophyta > Polypodiopsida > Polypodiales > Pteridaceae > Ceratopteris > Ceratopteris richardii. Next base: position 64,307,183 of record CM035408.1, on the reverse strand, counting down.
TAGACAAGACAAGAACAAGGACCAAGATTAGAACTAGAACTTGGAAAGTATTTACTTGGAGATTACCCTCCTTGAAATCCCAAGAATGGCATTGGCAAGATTGAGAATGCATGTGGCCAAGCCATACTTATATAAGTGTTCAAGGGAAGTTACGAATTGATGATATTCTTGATATGTGGTACTTGAACACAATGATGAATATCCATGGTGGAACTAGAAAGGGTTTGTGGTATATCTAGGTGTGATATCAATTTCATTATTATCATAGTGGGATGTATTCCTATTTTGACATTGCAGTAACTCCAAATTGGTTCTTCTTAGGAAACTTGAATACCATCTTATCATGATCTCCACAATAAAATTATAATCCATTGTGTTTCCAATGCTTTCTTGCCGTTGGTGCAAGTTTCCTATTCTTGATGTTATCTGGTTGCATGGGCTCTGGTTGAGATTCTTCAAAGTATTGTTGAGGGAATCTGATAGACTTCTATTCTCCATCTTGAATGGAGGACTTCTTCTCTTGTTTTCTCTTGAATAACCTATTATCATACTCATATTCAAAGTATTTAGCTTGGGCATGGTTAGCATGAGTCCTTGACATCAATCACATAAGAAACATCGAAATTGGTTAATAAAATAATATTCATGCCATGTAAGATCACAAATTATTTGTGTAAATTTTGATGCATAGAGACAAGCAGACCTATTTCTTTGATGTAGCTTCCTTAGCTTTATCTCAATATCATGTGAAAAATCTCCACAAGAAGACATGAACTCTTGAGCAAAGGCCTTGAAATCATAACAAATATCCATGTCCTTCCCCTGTATTACCAAGTAAATTCATAAAAGATAAGTGATATATTAGGGTAATAGGCATATATAAAAGCCGGGGGAAAAACCTTCTTAAGAGGGAAGAAACTGCATCGATAGTCCTTAATAAGTTCACACATATTACCACCAAAATATATCAACAATGTTGAATTGGAAAAAATATGCACCAAACTATAAGAAGAATGTGTAGGTATTTTTTTTTTTAATGAAATTGAGAGTAATATATCATATACAAACCCAAATTAATTAATAAGTTAACAATAGTAAGTGTTTGGCATAACATGTTACAGATGCATGCATGCATGCATACATACATACATACATACATACATACATACATACATGCATGCATGCATGTGTGCATGCATGCATGCACGCATACATACATACATACATACATGCATGCATGCATACATGCATGCATGCATAGATATACATCTGCATGTACATGCATATATATGTACATACACACATATACATGCACGCATACATACATACGTATACATGCACACATACATAATGTGCACATATATACATAAATACATTCTTACATACACACACACATATATATACATACATACATACATACATATATATATGCATACATACATACACACATGCATACATGTACACATACATGCATGCATACATACATACATGCATGCATGCATGCATACATGCCTGCATGCACAAATCCATACATCCATGCATAGATGCATGCATGCATTCATAAATATGTTTGAAAAAAAAGTGAACATCATGAAACAAAGATCAACAATGGATCAAAAATGTTCCCTTTTGCATAATACCAAGGAAATAGCATATATGCTTCATTTCATTATCCTAAACATAAGTCTACATGATTGAGGGTAGGATTCTAAACATGTCACTAACATCAATGAGTCACATTCTTAGATAAAAGAGTAAGTTGAAACATTAATACATATTCCAAGTACATCAGCATCATTATGGTCTTTCACAATCATAGTCTATCTTTATAAAGTTATTATCAAAACTAGATAGCATTATATATAATCATGGATATTTTTGTGAATGCTTATTCTTTAAATCCCATTGGCTTCTCTTACATGAATAATTCAATCATCAATCACTTGTTAGCACTTATCAAAGCTCCTTCTTCAAAGATTTCTTTATTACCAAATCTTCAAGTAAAGTAGCTAGAAAGTAATCCTTGCCATCAAGCAATACGCAAAAAAAAAGTCCATGTAAAATCTAATATGTTTTCGCACGTACACTCATTTTTGCATTGTTGACACTACATTCAATAATGGTGATGCATTACCATCTAAAAACAAATAGCTCACCTCACAATATTTAGGTTTCTCTCAAACCATGTTCTTCACTATCAAATCACAAACTTTACCATCCACATGAACATTTACAAGATTTATGCTTCATATATCCATTGATCCATGTACCAAGTATTGGGAATGAAGTGGACCCAATATAAATCACAAGAACTTTTGAACACTTACAACCTTGCACATTTAAACACCTTGAACCAAATAAGATAGATGATGCCTATAAAAATAGATAAGAAACAAGAGAGAGGAATGAGTAGCAAAAACGCTACTCTTATATAAAATAATTAATAAAAGAATAACTATAGTGTGTGTGGATACAAAATTTGGATACTAGTATGAATGTTTGATGAATCTAGGTACAAAAATTGGAGAAAAGTATACCTAAAGAGTTAAAGAATATGAGAGTGTCCTACAATATGAAGGTGGAGTAGATTATTTGTAGGAAAAACAACCCATGTGCTAGATTAGAGGTAAACATTATGCAACCCTAACAAAAATTGGGTTCTTCTCTTAGAGACCCCTCGTATTGTAGCATGACTTGAAATAGGAAGAAAAATATGCAGCAACTCACAGAATTAGTAGTACACACACAGGGTTTGTGTGTGAAGAAGAGATCAGCAAAAAATACTCCTCCAATTAGCTAGAAAATCATCAAACCAATAGCATCTTTTTTTGCATAAAATATGTAATATATTGATAATTAATAAAATACAAGTATGCATTAGGGCAAGGTGCTCACCCTTATCAGACACAAAAAGACATCACGAACCAAGTCTTGAAGGATATACAAGAAGGGCCACTAAGATTATACGAGATGTAGGCATTAGAATTATTTAGGAGACAAGACATGTAAGTGATGAAACAAGGACCAAAGCAAGAGTCTTTAAGATGTGAGAATAAGTTTCCAAACGTTAGGATTGTACTCTTTATCAAAATTGATCTTAACAAAAGGAAGATTGATATCCCCTAAGACTAGCATGCTCCATTCCTTCCCATAAGGCATGAATGACATCAAAAATGAATTTCCCCTTGAAACTTTTTTAACTAATACTAGTAATGGTATTCATATGGTTGCTAATATGACCAGTTGGACTTTAGCAAAGACTTTGTAAGTGCATGAGAGACAAGTGATATGGGTCTTCAATTGGAAAGGTCATAATATTTGTTTTTATAAGGAAATTTTGATACTCCCAACATTTGAAGGACCCTAAAGGAAAGAGACAAGAACCCAAAGGAAGCCTCTTTGAAGAGAGGATACGATCCATAAGGAATTTAGCAAAGACTTTGTAGATGCATGAGAGAAGTGATATGGGTCTCCAATTGGAAAGTTCATATTTGCATTTTTATTCCTACTTCAAGTCTTGTTGTTGTACCAAGTGTTTATTGCCTATTACTCCAAGAGGCGATGTACTTGTAGTTGTTTAAATTAAAGAAGAATCCAATTTTAGTTAGGCTGGTTTTTCCTACAAACAATCATCTATTATACCTTCATATTCGAGCACACTTTCATATTCTTTAACTCCTAGGCATTTTTCTCTTATTTTTGAACTTGCATCCATTATACATTCAGCCTATTATCGAGATTTTGTATCTACACACACATTGTATAATTACTCTTTCATCTTTTATTTAAGAGTAACATCTTTGCAACTTGTTCCTATGACTTCTCTCATCTATTTTTACATTCATTCATCTATCCTCTTTGGTTCAAGGTGTATATATGTGCAAGGTTCTAGCTATTGGAAAGATCTTGTGATTCATAGTGAACATTTTCCATTTAATACAATAGGCATAAGTTTTATATACTATTCAAATAAAAGATAAATCATTTTCAATCCTTCTCCCAAACAATGACTTATTTACAATGCTTGTCATGATAATGAAGTTTTTATAGCAAATATATTCTTTTGTTATAGTAGAAGAAAGCAATGAAATGGTTTCCAACGAGCAACAAATAGAGATATTATGTTTGTACACTATCCCATAAATGTATTGTTGGAAAAAGAGAGCAATCATCCACTGTCGAACTCAAGTTGCACAAAGAAAGTTAAAAAAATGAAGATCATATCTTGGTCAACCATTGGTCAAACTATTCAGAATTTGACTAAAATTTGGTCATAGTACCTCTCAAGAGCCATCCTATGATATATAACATTTAGATGTTTGGCACGAATTGGATGATCAAAAGTCAAACCTTGTGTCAGTCCACAGCAAATTTTTATGGTCAAAAGAAATGACACACATCATAATCTAATAAAGTTAGATCAAAAGTTCCATAATAATTAAGCCCAACAATAGAAAAATATAGAAATTACCCCAAAAGCACACTTTCAAGTTTCACGTCAGGAAACAAATGGCTTTTTTATTTGCTTTTTTATTCTCACACATAATTTGGGCTATCTTTATAAAGACATGCATAGAATACTTTGTACTCATTATCATAAACCTATGACATGAGGTTGAAGCAAAAGTAAAACAACTTGCATAAGGAAGTATTGGTTTATACACAACAATTGTTCAAGATTTTTATAAGACCCAAGCTCAAAGTGTTACATCCCCTCCATCAAGTGGTGGGATTGAAAGCAATCAGAAAGGAGAGGCAACTATACCTACAACATTAGGAGGGGTTTCAACTTCAAGACAAGGCCCAAATGTTGCAGTTTCAACTTCAAGACAAGGCCCAAATGCAACAGCTTTATCTAGATATAGAAAGCTTTGTCCACCATATGTATGAGTTTGAGTAATGAATATATACATCACTCTGCAAGTATTGAAGGTGCAAGTGTAAGCTTGGATTCAATTGCAAGGAGTGTTTGGTATTAGGACACAACAATCTCGTATCACTTCTTATTTTCTTTTATCAACTTGAGAACAATAACTCAACATCAATGATTGAGCATAATAATAAGTTTAAAATCTATTTAGTTCAACTAGTTGGGATGGATCATCCAATCTCAAAACCAAAAGGAGTAGCATTTTTATTGAAGAGAATATCCTCCTCTTAGAACATTATTATCCCTATTGTGCAAAACAAGCCTAATCTTAATCTTGACATAGTAATGGCAACCATACAAAAGGAGGATAAAGCTAAAGGTAAAGAGATTTGAATTACAACAAAGGCTAAGAATTACAAAAAGTGCAAACATAGTTCCCACTAAGCAAAAAGGTTCCATTAGGGGAGATATATTTTAGATGTTATCATCTTTGAGAGGGAATGGATTATGCCACTTACAATGGTCAATACTACTTTTTGGAAGTAGATTTTGACAAGGCCTAAGATAGGAGAGGGTGGGATTTCATCCTCCATTCTTTATAAAGTATGTCCATATTCTCTTTGGCGATGCTTTTTGTAGAGTAATGGGTCCATCTCCCACCCATTTAAGCTCCAAAGGTCTAGTAGGCAAGGTTTCCCCTTAGCCTGGCTCCTTTTCGCCATAGAACATGATGCTTTAAGCTGGCTAACCAAAGATGCTATCAACAATGAGCCCATTAAAGTTATCCATATCCCCACTTCTTCCCTTGCTCCCTTTCAAGTCTTACCTGTGCTTCAAATGCTCACAAATGTTAGTAATATGCTTACCAATGTTGACAATAAGTCCACATTAACCTTATTCGAATGTTTCACCAATATTAATTAGCTAGTGGCTCTCAAGTCAATCACAAGAGACTTTTACAACTCCCAATGGTGATATCCCTCAATACGTTAAAGATGTGGAGCATGTAATCATTAATGAAGGGGAAAATTTCAAGCTTTAAAGGATCCCCATGTAACTCAATGTTACTTCACTCGATGATGGGATTCGGTTTTGGACACATTTAGAAATACAACTTTTAAAAGATTTGCTATGCAAGGTTTCCTCTCCAATAGGGTGTTTATTCTTGAACATTTCATTTTGTTTTTTGGGTTGCAGGATGCCCTTCAAGGGCAACCCCAACAACTCATTGCTCTTTCTAAGAAAATCCTGAGGGTCCAACTCAATACTCAAAAATTCTTAAACTGTTTTTGACATATATTGTTTCCCATAGTGTGAAGATTACATAGGCCTTTGTGTGTGATTAAAATGGCCAATGAAGTTCCTTGAATTAAGAAATAATGTTTTATTTCTATCATATGACTCAACTTTGATAAGGTGACTTGCTCATGTGCCCAATGAAGCTTTGTCTATCACAACAAAAAATGTTTCGGATTTGGTTTCACCATTTGGCCTAATTTGGTACATGTAATTCATTGTTAAATGATGAGTTTATTTCAGCACTATTTGACTTGTTTGCTGGTTGTAAGTAGGTTTGCGCAACAAAAGATGAAAGCTTGACTATATAACTATGCTGGGTAGCTACCAAGATGTGAACTTGTCTCTAATTGCTCAAGGAATATACTACAAAACCATACGCATGACACATAGACAGCATCCATGTGAAGCTGGACAATAGATGGAAGGTTGATACGAACAACTCCCAATGGAGAGAGGTTCTCATATGGCACTTCCTCAAGAATATTAGGCATTCATTTCTGCCATGGCTCAATGTCCACAGCTGTTTGTGGATTCGAAGTAAAACAAAGGGTATTGGCATGAGTGATGGAACATGCATACACCGTGGAGAGGATGAAGATATCAATCATCTTTTTATCACTATAATCTAGCTCAAATGAAGATCACCCAAAATTGTAACTCCCTCATCTATCCTAACCAAATGCGGAAACAAGAAAGTCTTGTTGGGTGCATGCTACATAATGAATACCCCACTTCAGCATATTCAAAAAAGCAAGTAGTTTGATTTGGAAGATCTAAACTTGCAACTCCCTCATCGATCCTCATCAAGTGCCATATAAGGAAGTCTTGTTGGGTGCCTACTACATAATGTATACCCTACTTTGGCACATCTGGGGAGGGGAACTCCTATAGTGAATTTCGAGAACAAGAAATCAAATTGTATTCAATAAAGTTTTTTTCCCTTTCTCTCAAAAAAGAGGAGAAAACAATCCTTTTGATTTTAAACCTCGATGCCTCATCATTAAATTAGGCTAGACCTACTACATGTCAAAATCAATATATGGACCCCTCAAAACACTTAAAGATTATAGCATCTCTACTAAGACTCCAGAGTGAGTATAGTCATTGAACTTCCTCTTTTTTCTTCTTTTGCATTTTACTTCCTAGCCTTTCCTCTTTTTGATTTGAGTGGAAGGCCTAAAATAGTTAAGTATAGATTTAGTGAGTTTCAAAAATCCAAGGATTTCCAAGGAACTCAAGCTCCTATGGACCACCAAGGTTCATATACTTTCATAATCAATAATCCCTCTGATGAGGCATGAAGTACTTTCTATTCAATATTGAAGAGTCCACAAAGGGAGATTGTAGGAATTGATCTTAGAGTTATGATGGAAATTCTAGGCATGAGCTTCTTTCTAGGTGCTCTATATGGTCCAATGTATTGTCCCAAAAGTCAAACTTCCATGAACGAATGCATAAATACTCCTTGTCCTCATCAACCCATGATACAAGTCAAGAGCACAAGCAATAGCCTTGAAAGAGTGCATCCAACACGCACTCATGCCATGATTGGATTTAGCGAATCAATCTATATTACATGGAATACATTAGGCAAACCACATGTCCACCACCCTGAAATAGTTAGCACCCATGAGCTACATAGGCTAATAAGAAATGTCCTTGGTCAAATAGAAACAAACATGAGCTTCTTTCCAAAATCTAAAGAAAACTCTATGCTTCTAAAACAACGAAACAATAATCATTACTTGCAAATACCTACTCAAAAGAATTTCCTATTCCAACGGGTTTTTCCTACACCTTCTAATTCCCACTAACTAGAGCCACAAAATCCAAAGGTGTCATCATTAAGCACTCTCTACAAGAGTGGCTCTATAACCATCTCTGTCAAGAGAAAACGAAGGCCAAATTTCATGCCACTCCTTTTACATACATTCTCGCAAAAACCAGAAATAACTATACTCTTTTAACTTTAGGCTTAAATTTAATATACAACATAAGATACATGGACATGCAAGCCTGAACCGTTGATCCATATACCAAGTTTGGCCATTCCAATGCATGTGCTACTAGACATTCTATATATAAACAGACATACGATGTATTATAATAAGCATTCGTCAATCCATGCTTTTCTGACATCTCATTTGCTTTATGTATCAATCAGTGCGTTTTCAATAGACTGATTCATAATTGAATGTACAGACTTTGAATGTGCTTGTAACAATAACATTGCATGCTCTAGAAACATGCAAGAAAATCTTCCAATAAAAAAAATAAATAAATTTGGAAGGGCAAAAAACATTCGTAACAAGTCTTATGGATTATAAGTAGAAACAGAAAGCCACAAACGGTATATCCAGCTCTACAGTTAATATGTCTAAAGTCAAATTTATAATGTTTGGTCCACGGTAAACCATGTGGCAGAAGTAGACATCCTCCATCTCTTGTATATGTGCAAGAGAGCATCCCTTTTGTTGTTCACAAGCTTTAACACCATTGTCATATGATGGCAACATTACCATTTGCATGATATACTTTTGTTACAGCAGTCGGAGAATGTGACAGAGTCATCAACAAGTCAGTCATTCCTCTCCATGAGGTCCCTTTCCAAGTTAAGAGCTTCTTTTTTTGGAATTCTAAATGGCATTCTAAGAGCCATAAAGGCCCATTGTTCTCACTTAACATGATTTGATATATATTTACTAACCCTTAGCTCTATGTTTCACAATCAGACATAACAGAGGAATCAACCCAACACCCCCTCACACTGGGAACGATATCAAAACAATCAAGCACTTTATCCATGAATTTCAATTCGACCATCTTTCTACACCAAAAATGCCCATATCCAAGATGTTCATTTCATAGTTTGCCAGTAAACTTTATTTGACTGTTAATGTCAGCATAGCTCTTTTCATCAAATAGCAGGTTAGCCACCTAGGGAACAAATTAGTAGAGCATCCATCTAAGGTAATCTTAGTCTCTGAAGAATGTCATGAGGATCTCTAACGGTGATTCTCTCTGCATGATCACCCTAACAAGTAATACCTCTAGTAAATCTAGATAGACAACAGTGTCAATGGCCACAAGCTGAACCACACCACCTGCTCTCAGGGTTGACTTTTCTCTACAGTTGCACATCCCAGAGCCACAAAAGTTGTAAATTAAGTGTTCAAAATAGTGTCTCCCTGCTCATATAACATCCCAGCCAGAAGTGAAGAATATAAAAAGACATTCAGATTGTAGATCAATCATATGCAACATAGACACAGACATAATGTAGAGAAAAAACTGTGAAAGGATATTAGCACACTATCTTAGTAATCCACACGTTTCTACATTAACATTTAGATTTCAAGAACTCATTTCATATTACCCTTGGTGGATTCAATGTATGGACTTTGGCCTCCTTGAGTAATAAATCATGTACAAACCCCAGCACTGTGGAAGCCAAATGTAGCTGAATGCAGTTGTTACACAACATGCAAACATTACTAATGGAAACAGAATAATTTCAAAGATCTTGGTCTATGACTTTAGTCAAACGGGTAGCCATTCTCAGTATCATAAAACGAAAGCTATGAAGTATTTTCTTTTCAAGATGGCAAAGAATATGCACAAATAAATGAATAGGATGTAACATTAATCTAGATTCCAATAAATAATAATAATAATAATAGTAATTCATTGCAAAAATATGCTCATCAGATTGAAGCGAGATTTCTCTAAAATGATTCACTTCAGCACTAGCTTTATAATGCGCATTCCATAGTCTGTGCACATGATAACTGTGTTATTGCAAGCAAAACCAAAAGCATTAGTACAGAATACAGCATTTTTGAAGATACGATAATAATCAACTCCTTTGTCCATTGCTGCCTATTTGAATGTGAGATGTGATTACAAGTAGGCTTGCATGCATGCATGTGCATAATCAAATACACATTCATCAGACCACCACATCATCAGAGTCATAAAACAGTAAGGAGAAGGCTTCATACATTTGTCAAGGTTTCCTAGATGAGAGGCTGCAATCATACGTCGGCACCAACCTTCTTTGATATGCTGGACTTCCTTGATTATATATTTGAAGATTTGAGACCGAGTCCTCCATAAATGCAGTAAAACAATGTGAAATCTGATGTACAAATAGCAACCTGATTACAAGCCAACCTTCTTTTGATCATTTTCATCAAAATATGATTGAAACTTGCTTTTACCACAATCTAGTGCCTTCAGTTGACATGTTTCATCAAGGAATGAATATGTGCTGTTGAATCCCAACCTTCGCATCTGCAACAGCTCTCAGAGTTACAGCTCTGCTTCAAGTTCTGCAAGCAAAAGCCATAAATCCTTGAGATCAGCCTTTTTTTTTTCATTTCTTGAGTCAACTTCAAGTATTAGAAGAAAAGTCCCCGGGGATATCCAACCTGAACAAGGATGCTTTTAGAATTCATTTATCACCTCCAACTGAGAGACACTGCACCAGTATTTAACAGCTTGAGGAAACATTAAAAACTGAAGTTGTGCAAAAATCACAATAAACAGCATGCATAAACCTGTAAGGAATCTTGAGGCAACCTAGCGGCTTAACTGATAACATTCTCCTTATGCTTTCTCCATGAGCACCAGGAGCCTAGCAGATTAACTGATAACATTCTCCAAGGTGTTGCTCAATAGAGAACTGAGCTACTGTCGTCACCTTGACAACTGCTGAGGATGTCACAATACTGCCATTCCAACAATTCACATGGTCTTGTCGTCCATTAGAAATTAAAAAAGTGCATTCCATAACCATACATTTAAGAATTACCATTCTGCTGTCACTGGCATTTGAAAGAATGCTGTTGGTCAAGTTTAAAGAGATTAATATAAGGACAATAAGTTCAACCAAAAAAATCAGCAAGAATTCACAACAATCAATGATTATCAAGTATTTATATCTCCTCTCTTCATGTTAGTTATCATGGCGCATTCATTGGGAAAGGGAAGCAAGAATATGATTCAAATAATCTAAGAATTTCCTTCTCATCCACCAGAGGTGGATGGATGCACATCCATAGAGTAAATGCCTTACGGAGTGTCCATATCCTGACAATAATTTACATCTCAATATATGTTAGCGTACAATAATAATCAGCTTTTAAGCTAAGGCATTCACAACATCCTGTTCTATCAACAGAAGCCTGATTCACGTGCTAGATGGTATGAATACTGACCTCATACTCTAGATGTAGTATGAGTACTGGCCTCAGAGAACAGTCTTCCAACTTGATTTTGCAGTATAGATATATGAGAAGGCCAAGCATTCACACCCAGAACAGTTTATTCAGGTCACATGTTTGTTGCTGGGCGGTGTGCACTGTTGTACACTAGCAAGTCAGGAACCATCTGAGGATAGTGCAGGAACTACTACCATCATGTACATGTCAGTATGCTATTGACGTGCTGATGAAACTGCAAATTACAAAATCCTTTTTTTCATGGGCAGCTTGCTCCTTGCACTGGGCCCATCTCTTGCATGGTGTTGCTCTACATTCTCATTTTCATGGATATTTAGCTCAACTGTCAATTTGTAATGATCAGATGAAATACGACCTCTGTTTCGTGAATTCTTTCTGATGGGTGTAGAACTTTGAGAAGTCAAAGCCTGCTGACTTCTCTTCGGCATAAGCTCTGTTCCTGGTTCCACAATCTCCTTCATCAACTGTATAATCAGAAATACGATCAGAAATTGCTGATATGCAACACACTTCAATGTACATTCATGGATTGCCCAGCTGAAGGATACATAACAATTTACTGCATGTCTAAAAGGTTCATAAAACTTACACTCCAATCCTTGAAGTCAAATCTAAAGACAAACTGTGTATTCACCACTTGATGATGTTGTTCCCCTGCCTGTGGTCTCCCAGATCTCTCAGCAGCAGTAGGAGCATACTTGAATGCTGGAGATTTAGAAACATCATCAACTCGAAATAATAAAAGATTAAAATTTGGATCAAAATTATGCACATAATAAATGCATCTGTACTTGAATGTGTGTGTGTGTGTGTATACGCGCGCGCACATTGACATGTGCTTTGTGGTAGTGATTGTGGCCATGCACCCTCATCTAGTCATGAAGATGGAGTATTCAAAGCTTGGTATAGAATTCTCTACCTTAAAGATGCTCAGACATTGGTCTACATCAAGTGAAGAAAAGAAAAGATAAAAAAGGAAAGATTTCAAAGTAATTGGTTATCAAAGGAAGGCTCATGAAGGTAATTCAAAGGGTTCAAATATATTCAAATGATGGAGATGAAGAAGAGGAACAAGAAGTAAGTTGTAACTAACAGATTCAACATTGGATACTTTTTTACCCTCCAAAGCTTAAATAAAAGATCATATAGAAAGCACATTTGAGTTTATTTGAAAGGGAAAATAAAGGGATTTGATTGGTCCATTCAAATCAAGCATGGATCAAAAGGTCATTTTTCACTATAAAAGGAGAAGCACTTTCATTTGTTCTTTTCTTCTTCCCTAGTTTTGAGTGCTATAAGCAATTTAAGAACTTGTAAGCATTAGTAACCCTTGAGCTAACCTTTGAAAAACCACTTTGTGAAAAAACTCTCATGAATCATTTGATTCATTAATCTTGTATTCATTCCATATTTGATTACCAATTAAATCTTCATCTTTGAGCACATATGGTGTGGTTCAAAAGCTTGTGGAAGTGAAACGTTGGTGAATTTTCTACCTCAGAAGCATGTCTATTCAACTTGTTTGTAGGTCTTTGCTTAAAGCAAACCAAGGTAAGTATCTTATTCCATGTTTCACTTTTATTTACATGATCTTTGATTGTAAACATTGCATGATTAATTGGTTTTGATCATTTAATGATGTGCATTCACATGAATTGTTGAAAACTTTGCATAAAGGGCTTGCGAGCAAGCCTTCATGTCTAGAAGGCCTCCCACATGTCATTCATTTCTAGAACACCTCCCACATGTAAATCCGATGTGAAAACATCTACACTTATTTATGTAGAGTTTCAATAGCTTCATAACAAAATGTGGATTTTGAGGATTTCAAGAATGGATCAAAATTTGATTAAACATTGAGAAACTTACTCGCTACTACTTGCTTAACGTTCACAAAACTTCCTTCAAAAATTCAAATGAACTCATGCCTTGCAAAACTGACAAGTTTTGTTTAAACATGATTATGTTCATCCATTGTTGCCACAAAAATTCCGCCAATTTCTTGCCTTGATTGAGCTATGTTTGCTACAACCCTAACCTCTGGAACCTTAGCCGTATAGACTAAGGGCATTCTAGAGACCACAACTTCGATAAAAAAGTGGAAAGCATTTGTAGAATATGCCTACCCTAATAAAACACGAATATCTCCATCTTTGCCATCAAAGCTAGAAGATGAGAAGATTATGAGTCATGTACCAACTCATGGAAAACAAACCTCCGATCAACCAAGAAAAGAGAGAAGACACTATTACAGTAGCTTAAGGGATAATTAGCATGTACCTATTTCCACATGAATGAAAAAAGGAATCCTTGTCGTTGAGAGAGTTTGAAGGTCAAAGAAGAGAAGAGGTTTCTTATTAAAATTCTTAGAAGGATCACAATCAAAAAATTGAAAAGATTGCTCGAATACAACCCCAAATCTGAGGATTATATGTTCTCAATGCAAAGAGCTTCTAGAGAAACCAAAGCTAGACTCTGTAGAATAAATCAGGTAGCATTTTTGTTTTTCTCATGCAAGAAGAAACGATACATGAAGAATGCTTTCCATCAAAGACGACGAAGTTCGGCTCCCTTTTCTAGTTTTTGAACCGTTGCTTGGGAAAGACATCTGCAGTCCTCAAGCCCTTTGTGATACTCTATGTCCCTTCAAGCTCCTACAAAAGGTTTTGGTCAAGTATAGATAGTACTCACTCAGAGATGTTCAACAATTGACAAGCATACAAAGAATCGCTTAAAAAGATGTTCCAGGCCTCCATTTCGTTTCTTGCATGGTCACAAGCCTTTTTGTTCTCTTAGAGAGCGTCATTCTATTGCAATGACTCAAAGAAGGAAGGTCATAGGTTCTTGGATATGAGCTGAATGACTCATACCATAGACCTCGATTGAATATAACAGGAAGCATATCTGGTGAAACCAATGGTACCTCAATAGAGGCTTCTCTACAAGGCGCAACAAGTTCATGGTTATGAACAAGGAGAACAGAACGTGCAAACTATTGCATGATGCTGCTCAAAAGGGAGACGGAACAGAGATATAGAGATCTGAGATAAGGAACAGAATTCGCTCACTCCCATATTCAAAGACTATTGTTTATGAACAATATTCAAAGAAAGCAAGTGAGAGAGGAACGAACGTACTATTTGTATACAATATTTCAAGAGAAAAGACTCATTTTTTCTACTCTTGCAATTGATATAAAGCACATAGTAAAGTGGGAATGCATTGTTGCAATTCGCAAAACACAGTCTCATATTCCAAAAAGATGTTGCATGCAGCTTTTCCAATGTGTAAGGTTGTTTGTTGACGGAAACCAAGTTAATGGAGAACATTATTCCCTTGATTCCATGGCAACTATTTCAAGCAACATTTCCTTTGAAGTTCACTCTGTCTAAGCTTCTCCATGAGCTTTTGTGCCTGAAGCTCAGCTACTTCTTGTTGTGCTTTAGCTTTTACTTCTTTATCGCAAACCTGCTGAACTGCCCTCGCTTTGCAGGCAGCAATCGCTGCTTGCACTTGCTGCTTGCACTCTTCATCTTGTCTGGCCTTTGCCAAAACATTTAGAGGCTATTGTGATGCACGGCTATTAGATGCTCACACAAATACAGATTATAGAGCATATCAGAATTAAGAAGATTGCATTACAGGAGCTTTCAAGAAGATCCTTGTCTACTGATTGCTAAGGATGGAATGATTCTGCTTATCACCATGCGCATCTTCATATTTTAAAGAATCATTGGTGATTTTTGATGAACCATCTCCACAGTTGCAAAGGATTTTCTCCTCCATTTCTTTATAGATCATATTAACATTATGCCTTTGCAGTTAAAAGAAAAGGGAGAAGTACTTTTTGCTTCAACTTATTTAGAGAAAAAAATTCGTGAAGGAAATTATAAGCTGCTGAGGACTTCTTGATAATTCTACAAATGTAGTGGCTGATATAGCTGTCTTGAGGGTGTTGAGATGCTTGAGAAATTTAACATATAGTTCGAGAAAGCCAATATGCTCTGACAATGTGTTTTGTGCAAAGATTCAGAACTCTTATGGTACAGCATTCGTTCATATGTTGGAAGACTTGAGGGTACTCTAGGAAATACATGTTCAACTTTGGCCAGTACAGCATTAGTTCATATGTAGCAAGACTTGAGGGTACTCTAGGAAATACATGTTCAACTTCAGCCAAAGACAAGCACTCTGCAATCTTTATACATTGAGTCACGGGCCGCACATGCGCATGATAAAAAGAAATAAATGAGCAAACGATCCAACAAGAACGACTCAGTCCTCTTGTACCACATGGATAGAAACAACAAACAAGAGAGTAGAAATAGAAGACTTGCAAAAGGAATTTGAGGAAAAGTTTTCTCAATTATTACTATTAGATAAAAGAAATTCTTCATGATAAAAGAGTGGATTTATTCCGTCAATGTGTGAACTCTAAACAACAAATTGAAATACTTGATTTGCTTAAAGATGATACAACAAATGATTGGGATGAGCCAAAAGTGATCATTAATAAGTTAATTAAACGTGATTTGAGATTATCTCTAATTAACCCTGATTCTAAACTTTCATTTGAGCACCCCAAAAAGAACTTTTCTCCTTACAATTCAAAAATGAAAATGCAAACATCACTATCCCTATATCAAAATTCTTGATATAATGAATGAAATCCATGAACTTGAAGTGAAATTGACTCCACAAAGAAGGGATGTGTACATAAATAATTCATCTACACAAAAGAATGAATGTAGTGCATCTTCTGGTTTTGCATGTAGGCTAGAAGACGAGAGTGAATCTGAAAATTTGACCACACATGCGTTCCAAAATTCTTTCATATATGGATTTTCAAAGAATGTTTTGTTTGAACCTGTTGAAACTTCTTTCTTCCAAGGATTCACACAAAGTAGTGTTACAACTACATTCATTGGAGAGTCTCAAGTGTGATCATCATGATCAATCTAATGAAAATTCAATGATTTCTTGCATTGATAATAAGTTTGAGCAAACTAATGAAAATGATTGTCTTTTGTTCGATTCTACAAACACTACGAAAGAAAAAGATGATCATGAAGAAGATTATGGCTTGAGCATATTTGAATCTCTTGAATCTACCATTATCCATGGAGGAGATGCTAAAAATGAGTATCTTTCCACTAACCACATGAAAGAGGAAACTAGTAAAGATAATTTGAGTGAAATTAGTTATGAATCTTTTTGTCCTAATCAAAACTCTTAATTAAAATTGTTTTCAATTTCCAAAAGCATCATTCTCAACATTTTCAAAGAAATATCTTTGATTTTGATGACATGCATAAGGAATATAATTAAAAAGGATAAAGGAATGTATGCTTGTGGTGTAGAAACAATCCATGCGTATGCATGATTTTAATAAGGTTTATCAAAGGAATCGAATGCATTAAAAGAATACATGATAACCACCACCAAAGAAGTCATGATGAAAATGTGGATAAAGAATGTAATGATGACCTCAAGTTCTTTGAAATTCTTGAAAATGCAAATACTCATGTCTTATTGAATGAAAATGTGTGTAAAGGATGCATTAATCTCATAAAAGAGGTGGAAGAATATTTAAAAGACATTCATGATTTCATAAACCCATCAACATAAAGTGAATTCAAAAAGATGGACTAACCAATTTGTTTCTAATCTAAAAATTGATTTTGAGAAGCACTTTCATGGATCTTCCAAAGAGTTGTAAGATATGCTAATATCCAAAGATTTCAATGGCACGATGCTTTTTCACAATTGATTGGGAAATTCTTCCATGGATTCTTCACATAAAAGTTTAAGTAATCACTTGCTTGCAAAATAATAAATTATAAAATAACAAAAACAATGAAAATCTCAAAGATGTGTTATGGTTTGTTTAAGGAAAAACCATAAAGAAAAGAGAGATCTCCAATGTTCTATTCAAAATTTCTTTCCTTTTGAAATGATAATGGAAATATGGTATAACTTTTGAAATCATTGACTGTGATAATTGTGTATATGATCATGTGTTCATTTGATAGGAAACAAGCTTTGTCTCATGGATAAGAAAGGTACTTTCAAATGAATGGAGATTCCTTTCATCCATATCATTCTTGCATTAAGCAAGGAATCTTATCTATGCACCATTGAAATTTCTCTTATGCATCTAAAGTATCATTAAATAGAGCCATACACTCTGAATGCTTGCATATAAAGACTAAGGTTTCACTTATGCACAATAATTCATTTGCACATGAGTAAATCTGAGACCGTTTCGAATGATTTTCATCAAGTAATGAGATATGACAAGCTTATGTCTCTACATCAATGTGCCACTTGAGAATCGAGATCTCGAAGTATCTTTTCTTTCGCATCATGTGTGCGAAGCTTGCACTTTAAGCATGCATCCTTAGGGCAATATTATAATGCCTTGCATAAAATACATAGGTCGAGATTAAAACCCCACATATATTTGCACACAAAAACTTAAGGGATCTTATTAAATGATAAAAATATTATGAGTGATCATCCTCTTCATCAAAGAACCACTTGAGAAGCACTCAAGTACCTCATGTTGCACCATAATTTTCCCTCATGCATTTAAGGGTATGCAAATGATGGAGCTTCATTACATGGTCATGCATGAAAACACGTCAATTGTCTTACCCATGCACAAATTGACCTTGATTTCATGAGAAAAGACCATCACTTTTATCTTGATTTCATGAGAAAAGGCCATCACTTTTATCTTGATTTCATGAAAAAAGATCATCACTTTTATCTTGATTTCATGCTCATCTTGATTTCATGAGAAAATATCATCATTTTTATCTTCCATGCTAGAAGAATTTGATGATTGTTGGCATGAAGATGGAGTATTCAAAGCTCAGTGTGGAATTCTCTACCTTAAACATAGTTACACGAAACAGCGTTTCAACCATTCCGATAAGTACGACATAAACGATTGTTTCATAAACGGCAAAAAACCATGTCTGCATCGTTATTTTTTGGGAAAAAGTTCCGACCGATTTAGAATGGTTCTCATTGAATCATTTGGAGATTTTTGACATTTTCATCTATGGCTTCTTTATATTACATGATACATGTAGTAATCGATTTCCAACGTGATAGTATGAGCTTTGATGTATTCCCATTCGGCATTCACTTATTTGTTTGTAGAGACTACACTCCTATGATCATTGATGATATCATATAGATGTATACTCCTCGTAGAGTAGTGCATAAATATCCACCTCCTCCATGGGAATGTCTGGTATAGTAAGCGTCTGATCAATGTTGATTGTATCAACATTGATCTCCATAGGATCGGGAGAATGGGATATTTTTTCCAACAATGCCAAATTTGCATTGCAAAACACCAAATCCTCAAGCTATCGCGTGGTGAGTTTATTCCTCTTTTTTGTATGAAAGAGGGATCATGTACTCCAATTCCTTTCATACGGTCTTGCACCATAATCTTGTGAAAGAACTCCGAGAGTAGTCGTTTTTGTCATGATTTACAAAAAGAAGATAACATAATGTAAGTATATGATTCATGAAGAATTGAAATTTGAAAATATTAAAATGGTAAGTTCAAAGTTGTTACTAAGGAAAGAAGACCATTACCAAAATAGGTGTTTTATCACCATATTTTTCCCACCACGAAACCTGTCTCAATTTAGACTCGCGTAAAAGTGCAGTGGCCTTTCTAAATTTGCCACGATGGTTTCTATACACGAGCATCTCATCCTCAATGCGAGTTTGCATGTCGATATCCCCGTCTATCATGATTCATTATCATAAATAAGAAGTCAATAATCATGAATCATGATTCATCCATAAATTATCATTCATAATTATGATTCATAACACGTGTCCAACGCTCAATATCCTCCTCAAAACCACTATCCAACTCATCGTTTCCAAGCTGATGAGGACTACACCATAGAGGATGCCATATATATGCCTCTGCATGAAATTGCTTATGGAACCAATTCCAACGTGCATTCCATAAATCTCGAATACTCTCTATCATGCAAAATTCATAATGCAACAAGAAATCCTTATTAAAAGAAAAAATCAAATAAATCTCCATTTATGAATGATGGATCATGGATCAAATTCAATTAAAAGACTTTAAGCTAGTTAAAATTTACAAATAAAACTTACTTCTCAAGAGCCAAGTATGTGTTCTTACTCAAGGACTCTCCTATTTTGTCCATATACTCATATAAGAGTCCAAGAGTACTCCCTTGCATATCCGTAATGCATAATGCACTAAGCCAACAATCTTCTTCTAAAATATTTCTTCTAAAATCCATGAATTTTGTTATTGTGCTCTTATCCCATCTTATCCACTCCTCAGAACTCATGGTACGTATTAAATTAGGACGTACGCGAATAAGACGCTCCAAGACAATGAACATATATGCAAATCGTGTTTTGGATGACTTCAAAATCTCCAAAGTGCTATTAGCACGTTCCATAAAAAGAACCTTTGGTCTTTTGGTAACCATCTTTGCAATACTCTTTGCCCTTTTGAAGATGACACATACCCACTCAATTTTGCCTATATCTTCCATGAGAAGATCTAGACAATGTGATGCACATGGTGTCATGGACAAAGAAAACCATCCTAAACCTTAGATTCCATGTGAATCCTATTTCTCATGATTGGTTCAGAATTAGGAGAAACCAATGCTTCCATTGTGTCCATAGTACAAAAAAATCGCGATTTTTTCGTAAAATAAAAATCTTTTAAATCTAGAACGATTTAAACGATTTATTCGCCATCTTTTTTTTTGCTCTATTTTGAGATATTATCATGCATTATATCCATATTACATGCATTATATATAAAGTTTATGATATATATGTATATATTAGAATGTTTTATATGTATATATACAAAAAATTCTAGAAAAAAAAATCACAAAAATTGCAAAAGAATAAAAATCGTGATTTCTATTTTTAATTCCAACGATTAAAACGTTTAAATCTTTTAAATCCCGATTTTTAATCGCGATTTAAATCTCTCGTTTTGTACTATGATTGCGTCCCAAACATGCCAAAACCCTAAGATTGACTGTCTATTTGTTACATTCTAACATTCAAAGGTCATGTTCGGATCGCTGACATCATTGATGACATCATCAACTCGCAACCGCCCTTGAAATCCTATATAAGGAGGCTTGGGCCATATACATACTCAGTCTTGTCAATGCCAGTCTTGGGAGAGACCTAGTCCTTCACCACCTATCGAGATTAATAATCATGAAGAATTTGAAGTCGAGCATGTCCTAGATTGGAGAATATCCCGAGGAAGATTGGAATACCTTATTCATTGGAAAGGGTATGACATCAGTGATCGTACTTGAGAACCTACAGAAAACCTTCAGATAGCATCAATCAAGATTCGAGAATTCCATAAGAGAAATCCAATGAAGTCGGGACCAGAGAACATGACCCTCCTCGTGGAACTGGTCGCTTGGGGGAGGTGATGTCATGGAAAACCAATGCTTCTACGACGTCCAAAACATCCAAAACCCTAAGATCGACTGTCTATTTGCTAAATTCTGACATTCGGAGGTCCTGTTCGAGTTGCTGACATCATTGATAACATCTTCAACTCGCAACCACCCTTGAAATTCTATATAAGGAGGCTTGGGTCACATACATACTCAATCTTGCCAATGCCTGTCTTGAGAGCTCAAGGGATCACCAAGTAAGTACTTTCAAGTTCCAATTCAAGTTATAGTCTTGTCTCTTGCTCTAGTCTTGTCTAGTCTTGTATTGTGGACATCTTTTCTTGTCCTATTGTAATCTTGTAGTACGAGATCCTTTCTAGTTATTTCTTGAATCTAGTTCATATGCTTGAAGGGAATTCTTGTAATCAAGATATCTTGTTCCATACCTACGGTCTGGTTGTGGGATCTCCTCTATCATCTTTAGTTCAATTATCCATACCTATCGGTCCGGGATTATGGAACATCTTGTGTCAGTTACATATCCTTGAATTATTTTCCCTATGTGGGTGTTCTTGTAATCAGAAGTATATTTTTTAGATCTTATCTAGTGTAGTCAGAGAGCACAATCTAGTGCTCCCCTAACTCGGGTCCGAACAATTTTTTTTACTCATCCTACAAAATCTTCCCCATAGAGACACAATTACTCCCATTTCTATAATCACTTGGACCACATTTTCTGGTCCAATCTCCTCAACACCTTCTTTATATGAGTGTATATAATAGTGAGACAAGTTGTAGATGCATCAATGGCTCTCCAAAACATTGTTCCCATGCACGAAGAAATAAGAACATTATATACGCTTCTTTTCCGGATGTTTGACCATCCAGCACATAAAATGCTGCATCCATATTTTCTCCATGCATCTTGTAAGTAATCAAGTTATTCCATAATGCATGTTTTTTCTCTTTACAATTTCTGTAGTGCGAAGGGTTTCTCCTCATGGATCCTCCCACTCATAGCCAATGCGAGATGTGGCTTTGACAAATCTCTTCCATTGTGTGGTTCTTGCAACATTAAAAGGAATAGCACATCGTATGAATAATCATCTCATTTCCTTTGTTGCTTCTTTTATATGCACTTTTTGCATACTAGCTTTTAAGCTAGCTTCTCCAAATGATCCTTTCTTACATACATTTGGACCCTTTGGCAAAGAAGTTTGTACCACACTTGGTCCTTCATTAGTTCCCTCTTCACTTCTCTGTCTTTTTGTCATAGAAACATTAGAGGTGCAAGGTATTATTGATGGCATAGAGTCCCCTACTTCTTGGGACTCATCACGATCGATAGAATCATGGATTCCTAGTCTCATCTTTCTCCATCCTTGAAGAGAAGCAAAGACATCATCAGACATCATCTGGAGCAGCCATACAAGGTGCAATGTCTTTGCATGAGACTTTGCAAGGTGGTCTTTCACCCATGTGACCGATCCGGTCTTCTCCTATCCACAAAAAGAATATTTCCATCTTCTAGAACCGCCTCCTCTTGAATATGATCAAATTTTTTGAACATATCTCAAATATGGATCAAGAGCCATGCTCAATGCCGATCATAATATCTGAAATTCAGAAATACAAAACTTCAATTTTTAAATGAATCATGATATATCAAATATCATATTAGTAATTAGTAATTAGTAATTAGTAATTAAATACATGCAAATTTCCAATGCACAATGCACACACATATGCACACATGTGACATGTCAATGGTCATATACAATGTCACACTACATAGCACATGCCAAATGCACATTGCATAATTTGCATTTGTATGTACTATGTAGTACAGTTCAGCACACACACACATACAAGTTATGTGGTATGTGTATTGGACCACACATACAAGTTTATGTGGTATGTGTATTTGACCATTGGCATGTATGTACTATGTAGTACAGTAGAGCGCGCGCACACACATCATACATGCAAGTTTATGTGGTTGACATGTAGATTCATGATGTATGTACTATGTAGTATAGTACAGCACACGCACACATGCAAGTTTATGTGATTTGTGTACTAGAGCGCGCGCACACACATCATACATGCAAGCTTATGTGGTTGACATGTAGATTCATGATGTATGTACTATGTAGTATAGTACAGCACACGCACACATGCAAGTTTATGTGATTTGTGATGTGTGTGCGCGCTCTACTGTACTACATAGTACATACATGCCAATGGTCAAATACACATACCACATAAACTTGTATGTGTGTGTGTGTTGTACTATACTACATAGTACATACGAATGCAAATTATGCAATGTGATAAATTATAAATCTTTAATTTTAAATCAATTATCATAGCATCATGCATGATAGCACATAGATTATAATACTTGCAACAGTGAGCAGGAGCTGCACTGTTGTGAGCCATAGTGGAAAGCAACGTTTTCGCAACGGCAACGGCAACGGGTTAGCAATGAGGGCAACGTCTAGACCTAGGAGTTGCGATAAAGTTATTTATTTTTCAAAATTTTTATATGTTTTTTTCACATATTTTGGGTCCTATGATATGTAATAAGGTGGGATATGACTATATATACCATAAAATACTTATTACAATATAAGATATATCATAAATAATAGAGATTATCAATCTAACTTGAAAGTTGGAACTTGGTCGTGACTCGTGATTATATCATAACCCTCCACACAGCCTTAAGATTATATCAAATACAATTATCTCAAATACATCATCATTATATCAAAATTCAAATACAATCATAACATCAATAATCATAACATCATCATCTAGATTCTAGATTCTAATTTCTAACAAAATAATGATCATAACACTTAACTTTCAAGTTTCTAGTTTCTAAGTAGTAAGTTCTAACTTCTAACTTTTAACAAATTACAATAAAAATCATGATTTATAATATAAATGATAACACCTGGCATCATAGTACATGCATGTCACATGATCATATCATCGTTCATACATCAAAATAAAACAATAGAGATCACTATGACAAATGATAAATCATAAATCATATGAATCATGACGCATGACATAAATCATAAGTGGCAAATGATAAATATAAAGTCACGACTCACAAGTGAGTCATGATAAGTGTCCACTGTCATCACAATAGTAAATACATATCATGAAATACCAAATGTCAAACATGAAATGTCAAAGCCTCAAATGTCAATAATCAAACTCTGTCACTCTGACATGGTGTCAGATGACAAATCATCACTCTCATCATCATCATCATCATCATCATCATCATCCCTAGTAGTAGTGGTATGTGGTCGGCTACTGGTGGATGCATCACCACTACCACTAGGTCCTCTGCGGCTCCGAGATGATCTGGTATCATGCTGAGGTAAGGTCAACTCATGGTACAGCATAGTATATAAGTCCAGATCCTCTGGAGGAATATCTGGAATATCTCTGACTTTCTCTATATCTACTGTGTCCACGTTGACCTCCCTCACATCTCCTGTATGTCCGCCGCTCTCCAAGAGACGCAAGTTGCAGTGGCAATAAACTAACCACTCCAACTGCGCTGTAGATAATCTGTTCCTCTTCTTTGTATGGAAGAGGGCCCATGTGCTCCAATTCCTTTCACAAGGACTTACGCTGCAGTCCTGTGAAAGGATACGAATAGCTAACTCTCTCTGCATTACAACATAATTCAAAAAATAATTAGTACATAAATCATAATACATATTTATCACATGTCACACAGTACACTAAAGACTTTTGACTTAGTACTTACCAGTTGAGGAGCACTAGCACCATACATCTCCCACCATGATACTGGCCGCAACTGAGCAGATCTCAAACAAGCCGTATCCTTTCCAAAATGGCCACCACCATTTTGGAATACCAAGAGCTGTCTCTCCAACTGAAGTCGTAACTCTACATCAGCTGGATAAAGCCTATATACATATGTGTTCCATGCACTCAAGAGCTCCTCATCCACGATGGCCTATGGCCTGCTGAGATCTCCATAAGGGATGCAATAAGTGTGCCATCTCATGGATCGGGCGATGAAACCAATCCCATCGATCCCTCCACACAGCCTTAAGCTGCTCAATCCTATAAACAAAGAAATTATAAATTTTAGAGACTAATTTTTAAGACAATAAGAATTTTAAGTGTCAAAAATTCAAAGTAATAAGTAATAACTTAATAAATACCTGTCCAATGTCAAATGTGGGCAACGTGAAAGGGACTCGCAAACTCGATCCATGAACTCATAGACGAGTCCCAATGTACTTCCCTCCATATCAACGACGCGAAGGACAGAATATAATGGATGTATGGCACGCACAAGTGCCTCTACATCCCTCCAAAATGAATCCGACAAGCATGTAATCCATACAAAATCTGCTCTCGGGGTAGTGTGTCCATCCCAGGCAGTCCACTCTGTAGACACAACTGTCTGCATCAAAGCCTGCCGCACCCGAAGTAGTCTCTCCATCACTATGCACATGTAAGCAAATCTGGTCTTCGCAGGCTTTAGGATATCCAACTCATTGTATGATTTGAAAATAGCTAATAGTTTTGATCTCTTTGTGAACAAAGAGACCACCTTATGGCAGGTGGAAAAAATAGAATGAATCCAAGGGATCTTTCCAAGATCCTCTATCAAAAGATCAATGCTATGTGCGGCACATGGGGTCCACACAATGGAGGGAAACTCTGCCTCTAACAATCTACGCATGGCCACACAATTACTTCCATTGTCGGTAATGACTTGCACAACATTCTTTTGACCGACATCCATAATAGCATGGCGGATATGACCATATATAAACTGACCTGTGACCATAGTAAAAAAAATCGTACGATTTTTTTAAAATAAAAATCGTAAAATTCGCGATCGCGATTTAAATCGCAAACAGCGATTTTTATTCCGATTTTGGCCAAAAAAATCGTCGAGGGTTTTATGTTGTTCGATTTTCGCTTGAGAGTGGTCTTTTGTCTATTTGATGCGCGCGAGTCTCTTCATTCGCGAGAGAGAGAGAGAGAGAGATTATATTCAGCTTTAGCCTTTGACTCTTTAGTATTCAAATTTCAGCTTGCCTCTTGAGTCTTGTTCTTGAGAGAGAGCCTTTGATTTTCAGCCATCTATTTTGAGTGAGATTTTCAGCCCCTTGCAATTTGTCCTCTTGAGCCTTGATCTTTTGAGTCTTATCATCATGGGAAGAACTCCCAATGTTATTCGCAACCATGTGAAAGAGCTTGGCAAGAACACATGGCAATGCAACTATTGCATGGGGGTTTACACGGGCACTTCATCTCGTATCAAAGCTCATCTCCTTGGCTTAAAAGGTGGAGGCATTGGAAAATGCACTTCTATTCTTCCAAGGATTGTTGAGGAGCTAACTGCTCAACTTCAATTGAGCGAAGGGGTGGGTAAGATGCCAATTGGTTCATCTTCATTGTCACATAGCAATGAAGAGCAAACCAATCCTGTTGATGTCATTGAATATACCCCTAGTTCATCCAAAAAGCCCCGCACTGAGAGCATTAGCTCAATGAACATCTCTGAGAATCCTAGACCCAAGATTGCAGAGAGCAATATATTTGTGAAAGGTAGCATGAGGGCTGGAATCCAGAAACAATGCATGAATGAAGCAACCCGAGAGATAACCAAGCTCTTCATTGAATGTGGTATCCCATTCAATGTGGCAAACACACTTGCATGGAAGAGGGCCATGAAGGTTGTGAGTAGGATTGGTTATCCTTGGGAGGGTCCATCGGGGCAAGTCTTACGTACCTCTGAGCTCTCCAAACAAAAGACATTAGTTGAGACAGAAATGTTGTCATTGAGGAGCTCATGGGAAAAGTATGGCTGCTCTATTCTATGTGATGGCTGGTCAGACATGAGGAAGAGGAATGTTTACAACATTCTTGTCTCCTCATGCAAGGGCACAATGTTCTTACGTGCCATACTTGCACATGCACCTGGCACAGTGGTTACTGGCCAATTCATATTTTCACATGTTCAAAAAGCCATTGAGGATGTGGGGAGTGAAAATGTGGTGCAAGTTGTGACCGACAATGGGGCTAACTGTGTGTCCATGGGGCGTATGGTTGAGGATATGTATCCCAAAATCAAATGGACACCTTGTGCATCACATAGCTTAGATCTACTCATGGAAGACATAGGGGGAATTCCATGGGTAAGAACCATCCTAGATAAAGCCAAATTTATAGTGAAGTTTGTCACTAGCCGCCCTAAAGTCCTCAACATTTTCCGCGCTCACTCCTCCTTAGATTTCCAAAAACCTTCTCTCACCCGTTTTTGTTACATGTACATAGTCGTTGATAGAGTCTTGAGAGTGAGGAAGGGTCTTTTGCGCACATGTGTTTCAGAAGAATGGTATCAATTATCTGAAGTTAGAGCAGGGAATTCTCTCTTCACAAAGTTTTCATCTCTTGTCATGGGAGAGGATGAACTTTGGGTGAAGGGAGAGATATTGGTAGCTGCTATTCAGCCTGTATACACTGTGCTCCGCATTACAGATATGGAGGGTAGCACACTTGGCCTTGTATACGAGTACATCAACCGTATACAAGATTGCATCCAGCGAGTCAATGGACTTGTTTGTGTTCATTGTAATTTGTATGATTATAGTCTAGATAATTACTTACATATGTTTTTTAATTCTTTTAATAGAAAGAAGGGTTTATGTGATGCTGTCCAAAGTCGATGGGATTGGTTCCATAAACCAATCCATGCAGTTGCTCATATTCTTCATCCACTATGGAGGAGTGAGGAGCAATGCACAAACGAGATTCTTGAGGATAGCTGGATTGAGTACATCGCAGGATGGACAGGTGGTGATGTAGCACTCTTGTCTCAGTTGGAAGATGAGAGAGTGCGGTTCCGTAGCATGGAGAAATATTTTGGGCAGCCTACGGCACGGCTACGAGAGAATCAGCTTTCTCCTGTCACATGGTGGGAGAAATATGGAGTTAGTACTCCTATATTGGTAAGTGATTTTTTAGTAAATATTTCATCTTATTATCAAAGAATCAAGTTTAAATAATTTAATTATGTGTGAATCGCAGAGAAAACTTGCCTTGCGGATACTTTCGCAAGATTGTAGTACAGGACCTGCAGAGAGGAATTGGAGCACATGGGCTCTATTCCATACAAAAAAGAGGAATAGATTGAGCCCAGCGCAACTTGAAAAGTTGGTGTATTGCCATTGCAATCTCAAGTTGTTAGAGTCTAAAGGACATAACATTGCTCCTCTACAGATAAATAAATTCTTTGACATTTAGTCATGCATTTAAAATTTATATTTGTATTTAGTATATTCTAGAGTCTACTCTAGTCTCTATAATTTTGAAATTTTTAAATTGCAGGTTAATGTAGATTCTATTGATATCAGCCATGTCAAAGATATCCCTCAAATCCCTGAGGAGGAGAGAGAGATCTTTGCCATGCTTGCGATGGAGTCTGATAGGCATGTGCGTCAGACCCGTAGTCGCACTCGAAGAGATAGACCTCACATAGGTACAATTTACAAAGTTCAAATTATAATATATGGATTAATCATAAGATTCAAGAATATTTTTCATTCTACACTCTATTTTCAAAATTCTAATATATTGTTTTATGAAAATATTCTGCTATGTGTAGATGATCCATCATTGCCATCTACTAGTCGACCACGGAAGTATTATTCGAGACGAGGTGGACGAGCCCAAGGTCGTGGACAGCGCGGTGGGACATCTAGTGTTCGTGATATTGGTGGCCTTGGGACTTCTACAGAGCATGCACATGATTGGGAGGAGTTATCGGCCTCGTCTTCTAGCGGAGATGATCTTGGCCCAGATGCTGCAACGATTGTAGCTCAGTTTGGACATTCAGAGTCGGATAGTACATCATCATGGGCTAGTACATTTGATGAGGATCCCATAGATGATGACTCCATGGATGACATTCAGGAGTCATGACTCATGACTCATGATTCATTAGACATCTTAGATTATAGTCTTGACTCTGTCATGTGATAGTGATCACTCTATGCTTTTTTGTATGACATTGCCACTTATTCTATGGTTTTTGTGCGTTCAGGCTTCAGCCTTCAGCTATTGACATTCATGTATATCTTTTACTTTTCATCATTCATGTAATGAAATGTCATTGATCACTATCTCATTCATGGTGTAAATTGCAATGTAGATATGATGTTCATGATTTACCATTCATTAAAGTTCTACGATGTATGAGTCATGACTCATCGATGTAAATTGTAATGATGTATCATGTAATGGGGAGGGGTTCTAACTTCTAGAGTAGGTATTTTATGTGTTTTTGACACTAAATGTACTAGGGATTGTGCATACCTCAAATATAAGAAAAAAAATAAAAATCTCTCTTGATGAATAAAAACCCTGATTTTTATTTTTATTTTTTAAAACCTCTACGATTTAAACGATTTAAATCCCGATTTAAATCTACGATTTAAATCCCGATTTAAATCTACGATTTAAATCTCTACTTTGTACTATGCCTGTGACACAAAAATTACACCGAATCAGCCATGTACATAGTACATAGTACATACTACATACATAATACATGCTCAGTGCTCTCGGGTGTGCGTTCGATGCAAGGAAGAAGGCAAGTAAAATGCCCTCTCCCGCGAGCCCGTTTCGGGCTCAAAGGAGAGGGCAAAAAAATTTGTCTGCAACGCAACGCGTTGCGTACGTCGCAACGCAACGCCGTTGCGTTGCGAACGTTGCAGACGCTACGCAACGCGTTGCGTTGCAACTATGTTGTGAGCCTATGTCACGTGTGCAGTCACTTCAGATTTCGGTCCAAGTTTCATACACATATCACATAAACTTGCATGTGTGCGTGTGTTGTACTATAATACTACATAGTACACACATCATGAATCTACATGTCAACCACATAAACTTGCATATATGATGTGTGTGCGCTCTCTACTGTACTACATAGTACATACATGTCAATGGTCAAATACACATACCACATAAACTTGTATGTGTGTGTGATCATTGATGTACTATACTACATAGTACATACGAATGCAAATTATGCAATGTGATAAATTATAAATCTTCAATTTTAAATCAATTATCATAGCATCATGCATGATAGCACATAGATTATAATACTTACAACAATCAGCAAGAGCTGCACTGTTGTGAGCCTGTGTCACGTGTGCATAGTCACTTCAGATTTCGGTCGAAGTCTTCACTGCTCCCTCCTCCAAGCTTTGGGGCTGCAAGTCCACAGATAAGGGCAAGTCAAAGGCTCAAAGGATGGCTGGGCTACAGGAAACGCACGCGAAGAAGTGATACATGGCCCTCCCAAAACGGAGGTCGAAAAAAATTTGCCCCAAAAAAAAGTTCTGCGTTTCCGGAAGGGAATGGTTCGCGGAAACGGCCATTTCGTTTTGGACCCTCGGAAACGGCGTTTCCGGTACCTATGTCCCAAAGGTCTTTCATCGAGAAGGCAGAGTTCAGCTGCTGTTTTAGAGCATTCACTGTGCTTTTTTTTTTCCAGCCAGCAGCATATCATCTACATACAGTACAAGAATAATTGGGTTGCCATCTTCATCCCTTTTAGTGTACAAACAATGGTCTGCATGGCTTCTTCTGAACCCATGTTTGAGCATAAATGCATCAAACTTCTTATACCATTGTCTAGGGGCCTGTTTCAGCCCATATAAGCTCCTTTTCAGCTTGCATACCAGATGCTCTTTTCCAAGAATGGCATATCCTTCTGGCTGTTTCATGTACAGCTCTTCGTCTAAATCACCATGCAAAAAGGCTGTTTTAACATCCGTTTGGAATAACTCCAAATCCAAGGCAGCTGTGAGAGCAAACACACGTAATGTGGTCATTTTAACCACTAGAGAGAACACCTCTTGGAAATCAATGGCCTCCTTTTGGGCATATACCCCTTAGCAACCAGCCTTGCTTTATACTTGGGTTTGCCATTAACAGTTTTGATTTTGTACACCCACTTGTTTGGAATGACCTTCCTTCCTTTGGGCAACTCAACCAAATCCCAAGTATCATTTGCATGCAAAGCCTTTATCTCTTCTTGCATGGCTGACTCCCACTTCTTCTTGTGATCACATAGCTTTGCCTCTTTATAAGTAAGAGACTCACCCTCATCTGATAACATAATGTAATGTATAGAGGGGTTATATCTATTCACTGGCCTCCTAGGACGTGTAGATCTTCTTACCCAATGATCCACATTACCCGGTAATGGATCTACATCAAGAGGTACATTAACTTCTTCATTGTTAATGAGCTGTTGTACATCATTTCCAGCATTGTTTTCAGCATGATTAGGTGGCTGCATATGCCCATCAGGAGCCTCTTCTTGCTGTCCAACATCATCTGGCTCAAAAACCACTGGATTATCTATATTTTCAGCCATATATGGTGCATCCTGAGGGTCTGAAATAGGCCTAACATGTGGCTGATCTTGCTGAAATGTGACCTTTTTACGGTCATGTTTCCAGGCAACATTGTTTTGTAACAGCCTTGCCTCATTAAAAACAACATCCCGGCTGTGTATGACCCTTTTCCCCTTTTCAACTCAGGTAACCATATTCTATAACCGATTTCACCTTTTTCATCATATCCCATGAAGAGGCCTTTAATGGATTTAGCATCAAGTTTACTCCTCAACTTAGGCCTTATGTGTACAAAAGCTTCTCAGCCAAAGACTCGTAAGTGATCATATGAAGCAAGTTTGCTAGACCAAACCTCTTCGGGGATGTCACCTTTCAAGGACATGTGAGGGGTTTTAAGAGCCTCTCCCCAAAAAACATGAGGGAAATTAGCTGTGGACAGCATGCATCTCACCCTCTAACAAAGAGTCTGATTATACCTTTCAGCCATACCATTAGCATGCATCTCAACCTCTCACAAAGAGTCCGATTATACCTTTCAACCACACCATTAGAAGAGGGGCTGTATGGAACAGTAAGCTCCCTCTTTATACCTAAATTTTCACAATGCATGAAATCTCTTAAACGCAGCAAACGCTCCATCTTTTGATTTGAGTAGCTGCACCTAATTTTTCTTGGAAAAATCATCAACAAAAGAAATAAAATATAAAGCACCCCCCCATAGATTTGATGGGCATGCTACGTACATCAGAATGGACAAGATCTAATATACACGACTTACGAGACACACCAGAGTAATAGGAACTTTTCATTTGTTTTCCATATTGACAACCATTACAAAATCTAGCTTAATGCCTTTAACATCAAGCTCCTTCAAGTCACAAAGTTGGGATAGACCCTTTTGGCTCATATGGCCAAGTCTTTTATGCCACAATTCCATATGAGAATTAATCTCAGCCAATGCAATGAATTTGTCAGACAAGGCCTTTCCATGCAAGCAATACAAAGTTCCCCTTTTTGTGCCTTTAACAATCGGTCGTGACCCTTTGGTCATCTTTCATTAGCCTCTTTCAAATAAAATGTTGTAACCATGCATATTCATCTTCCCAACAGAGAGCAAACTCTTCTTGATTCCTGGTACATATCTCACATTATGTAGGACCAGCTCATTTGTGACATCTCATTTGTGCCATCTATTGAAAGATGCACATTGCCAATACCTTCAATGGGACATGCATGATTATTCCCTAGGTATAACATGCAAAGTGCCAATACCTTCAATGGGACATGCATGATTATTCCCTAGGTATACGTGGCCATGGCTGCCCGCATGAAGAGTAACAAAGACTCCTTGACAGGAGACATGAAACGAAGCACCAGAATCAACAATCCATGTCTAGGATGATGCATCATTTGCCGTCAACAAAGAATCAATTAGATCACTTTTAGTGATCGACATGTCCTTTACATGAACATTGCAAGAGACATCATGTGCATGAGCATCATCGGCTCATATAGTAGCACATAGGATATCTTTCATATTTGAAAGCTCCTCAATAACACTAGAGGCCACATTGGCCTTCTCTTTCTCTTTCTGGATGTCCTGTCTATCCATCTTGTCTTCCTTCTTGTCCTTTCTTTTGTCTCCAACATTCTTCTTCCTCTCAAGCTCTGCCTTGTAGAATGGGCAGTCGGGCTTCTTGTGGCCTTTCCTACCACACTGGTAACATGTCACATGAGTACTCTGCTTCTTGCTCGAGCTTCCCCTTTCTTTGCTTTTGCTCTTACTCCTCTGTGAATAAGAACCCTTCTTCTCTGATCTCCCTCTGACCATGTTTGCAAAAGGGCCTCCTTCACCACTTGTTTTTCTCTTGATTTCTTCATTCAATATAGAACCCCTCATGCCATCAAAAGTAAGATTGGGGTTATTTAATAATGAGACCACCAAGGTCTCCCAAGAATCAGCAAGTGTCATAAGCAAAAAAAAATCGCTTTCAACTTATCATCAAAGGGAGGCATCCCTGAGTCCTGCAATTGTGATAGAGTACCTGTAAAATGAGGCAAGTGCTCTGCAACACTCTTGGACTCGTACAACTACATGCCAACTAATGTCCTCATTAGATGTACCTGATTAACAAGTGTGGTGTTCTCATAAGTGGCCTTGAGCTTGGCCCACAACTCTGAGGCCGTAGTAATGCCCTTGAGGTCTACAAGAATGTCATCAAACACGGCCATTTTTAAGTAAGTGACGGCCTTTCTATTCAGATTATGCCACGCATCATCTGACATATCTTCAAGCTTTCTTTTTTTTTTTTTCCAAGAGTACAAGGAATTTGAAATGTCCAGCCAGGTGGGAATTGAACCCAGGCACTCTGCCCCACAGCGTTCAATGCATACCGCTACACCACACCCATTTGGACTTCAAGCTTTCTTGCTTCCAATGCCCTGTCACAATCTTTGAGGAAGAGAATTCCCTGAATTCGCTCCTTCCAAAGATCTGCCCTCGAAGCAGTGAATCTCAAAAAGATTCTTCATGTACGAGGAGTCAGGACGACAATGCCATGGTTGCACAAATAAGAGGTTAATGTGCTGAAATTTTGGATAAAATGCACCAAAATCAGGGTCCAACCACTAAGAGTAGTGCACAATGGCTTCAAACAACTGCAAGAGCAAAATGGAGCAAAATGGAGCCGATTGGAGCACAAAATTAGAATCTGAAATTTCCCGCAGAAATTTCCAGCAAGCAAATTTGTGCTAAAAATCAACAATTTTGATTTCCTTTGACCTCAATGTGCAGACATAAGGGTATAACACAACCTTTAGAATTCTGATCTTTGATGTGCTTGAGAATTGTGTAACTGATATGGCCAAATGTAGCATGCCATAACTTCATGTTCTTAGGTGTAGAAGACCTGACAACTTTAGCATGACTAATTTTGGACAAAACAAACATTCCACTTTTGTTTTCACCTTGTAAAAGGCAATGCTCCTCATTAGGTGTGAGCATCTCACATGAATCTTTCTTAAAAATAACTTTAGAGCCATCTTATAAGAAAGTAGAAATGGACAACAAATTTCTTTTATTTTTGGAACATAAAGAACATTAGAAATTGTAAAATTTCATTATGTTTTGAGTGCTTTAAGAATCGATGATTTATGATGCTTCCTAGGTCCTCTTTATATAGAATTTGAAGTGCCAACGAAAACAAGCATGAAAAGCTGCAAAAAATATATTCAAAATCAAGTTTCTGCATGAAAAACATATGAAAAACAGAAATTAAGGTTCGACTTTTGATTGGTTTGACTCAAGTAGGTAAAAATAGGTATACAATAAATTTGATAATAAATTTGGCAAGGATTTGCAGAAATTTTGCAAAAAAATACGGGTTTCAGCAAGAATTCTATGCAGATTTAAGAAAATGTGTATAAAACAAGGGAACTACCCTTAGGATTTTGCCATGCAAAAAAGTATTTTTCAACAACTTTATCAACATAGAGTCAGATCCAACTACAATAAGTAGGTGATCCCAAGCTATTGGATTGCTTTGGCACCTAATTGTCACAATAGAGAGAAAATTGAACAAATAAATACTTAATTAACTCCGTAAACAAAAGGATATTAAGCGAAAATACAAACAAAAGGATCTTTTCACACAACCTTGACTCCACCAAACAAGACAGCAATTATGTAAAATGATGTTATTTACAACAACGTTGAGTACAAAAGTTTCTGTACTGATGGTACAATCCAAACTCAGTAAGCTTGAAGCACTCCCTCCTCTTCAAGTATACACCAAGCATTCGCAAGCCACCTTTCTAGAGGCATGGAAACTAAAATCATAAGCTTCTTATAATTTTTTTCACAAAAGCTGAGTTTTTACCCAAGGTTTTCCATTACCTATATTGATCAGAAAACATAATTGCAATTCCTAAAAAACACTTTAGAAATTAGTTTCTGAATTTTAAACATTTAACCCGAAAGGCACATACAGAATCAGTATACATTTCATAACATCACTATCCTAAGTATGCTTTCTTTACTTCAGATTCCATAAAATTTGAGCCTGATAATCCATACATGTTGGATTCGAGCAATAAAATAAAAACATACCTACATAATGCTTTCCATCTTGTACTGTAATCTGTGCACGACCATCTTTCACCAGAAACGAAAGGCAGAATATATTCTCCACTGTATGAGAGAAGGAATCCCTACTCAGCACAAGTTTCTCCAGCTCACATCCTTGCTCTCCAAACCTACGCAAAACATTGAACATGGCTCTTATGTTCTTGTCCGTATGAGACTGCTTATCTCCTCCATCAGCAACCTGTCAAAACTCCTGGTGAAAACAAGTAACTTCACAAAATGCAATTTGTATATACTTCAGGAATAATGCGTACTGTTTCAGGACGAGCTGTTACAGCAACAATCCCTTTCTCTCTTCGTCGTGAAGCTGCAATTTTTCTTCTCTTTGGTTCACTATCCATAGGTCCCAACCTACAGATAGCAAAAAGAAAATCCTCATAATTATTCAGATCCTTATACTAGAACACAAAAAGGCAGCAATCACTGACATACATTTATGGCAAGGCAGAAACATTTACACATGCATAAGGACTAAGTTGACAGTTTAAAATTCCCATACGAAAGGTGACAAAACACAGGTAAAAAAACATACTAAAGACTGCAACACCATAGTACTGATTCTAAAA
Organism: Ceratopteris richardii; assembly: GCA_020310875.1. Classification (NCBI taxonomy): domain Eukaryota; kingdom Viridiplantae; phylum Streptophyta; class Polypodiopsida; order Polypodiales; family Pteridaceae; genus Ceratopteris; species Ceratopteris richardii. Next base: position 64,271,155 of record CM035408.1, on the reverse strand, counting down.
ATTCATAAATTCTACTGACAAAAGTATCATGCTTATGGTTCAAAAGGAAATGGTGAGGTAATCAAACATACATTGTATGTATCCCTGGAGCATCATGGAAAATGAAATTTGCTTCTGATCCTAGAGTACGCCAATCCAAAGCAATTGACTGATCACTTGCTAGATCAGTAGGTTCTCTAAAGTTTCGCAAGATTCCAGATACAAAATCACTAGCTTTAACAGTGTTTCCACGACGAATTTCTTTTATAGAGCTAAGAAAAGCCTCGCTGATTTGTAGAAGAGCTTCCGCATCAGCCACTTGCTCTCTCGGCCTCTGAACTGGGGAAAAATAACGATTACATTTGGGGCGGGAGGGGGTAAGCTCAATTGCTATGTCAAAAAATCTTCATATGCACTTGAATAACCTTGAACAAAACTATCAATATGATAAAACAATGTTATGTTTGCCAAGCAGGCATGTGCAAAAGCATAGATTGATTTCAGAAATTGAATAGTTCGAAAGCGCTCTGCTGTATTCAGAAACAAAGGATTAAGCATACCGAGACTGTAAAGATCATCGGCTCTGCTTACTATCTCATTGAAACTGCTGGCGTCTTCACGGAAGAGTGTGTCTTTTCCTTCTGTAAAAAGGACAATCAAAAAGATATAAAATGGAGGAAAAGGAAAATGAAAAGGGAAGGCGAGGGGAAGAAAATCTGGTCAAAAGTTAAGTATGAACTATGGGCCTTCGATCTGTGAACGAGGTACCTGCTATGGAAGCTTTGAGACGTCTGTAGTGTGAACGAAGTAGTCTCCGACCGGATACGCTCCCCAGTTTCACGTCTTCAACCCCTTCATTGAGACCAGCGGCACGCAGAACCCTCGCTTGACTCATCGCATACGAATGGCCCCGAGTCGGAGGCAATGCAGTAAGACGGCTGCAAAGTAGACTCGCTTAATAATATCACTTTGCGCTAGGGAGACAAGCTCTTCATTTTGGAGATTTGTCATTTAGGGGATTCAACACCTTGCTGTCTAGAGCTTACCCCCGATCTTAATTGACCAGTAGCTCGCCTGTCAAAGCCAATTTTACCTGTAAAAACAGATCGATTTTGTTTCAACCTGTCCAACGAAAAACACTCGCCATCCACATGTCGCTTGAGAGACAGATGGATAAAATTACGTAAATTTGCCATTTATATTTAGATATAGAGATTGCGGAGTCACTAGTTGGCACTCATATATTGAGTCAAGAGTAAGGATTCAAACTCTATCGTTTAGAGTTTGGAGATTATAATTGAATCTCGGTCCACCAATGTAAAACCTACATCAAGTTGAAACATGTGTGCTTGAGTGAATGCATTAAAAACCTACAAACATTTTGTATGTTGAATTTCTTTGGTTGTTGATGACTAGCTCCAGCACAATTTCCCTCATCTAAACTTTAGGTCACTCGAGCCTACTTATATGTGTATTTTTCTCTTTTTTTATGTTATGGTAAATTAGAAAGATACACACACCCAACCTCGCAAGGGAGAGGCACCCATCACATCCCATAAGGAAGGGTTGGGCTGCCCTCAACATATAGCTCCATTTGAATATGTCAAGTTAGAGCAGTATTGAACTCGAGACATCTTTCTAGTTACCTCAAGGCATTTTCCACAAGCCATGTTCGCTCGACTATATTTGCATTCTTTCCTAAATGAGGTAGAGCTCAAAGTAATTCCTAGATCCAACTTCGAGAGCACAAGCTAATCAACCAATCTTACTCTTTCCATCTACTCATCATCTATCTTACAAGTTGTGCTTATTACCCCAGATTGTTAGTTTCTTGCTCACTTATTGTCCATGCTTGTTCATATGGTGTACCTATGTGTTTTAGCAATCCTAAGTTGTCTCGACTCTTGACTAATAGAAGATATGTACTTTTATGTTCAATGTTCATCAACTATGGGCATGATTCATCGCATCAATGAGTTAATGTAAAGTGGTATATCATGTTAATCATGAGTCATGAGGTTGTGGCATTATTACTCGTACATGCATTTTCAACTAGACCAGCCCATCTGGTCATGACTCACATCTTACAATGAATCAAAAGTTTAAAATTGGATATACAATTTGCAAATTGATTATTATCTATGTTTGCTCATGACTCACGTCTTATAGTGAATCAAAGGTTTAAAAGTTGATATACAATTTGCAAATTGATTATTATCTATGTTCTCTCAACAAACAAAGAAGTATGAAGTGACTAGTTGAATGGTGACAAATTCAACAACCAGCACTGGTCAAAAGTAATGAGAAAATCATTGTAGACAACACGATATAAAGTTCGCCAACAATGATAATGAAAGGTGTTACTCAATAATGAATATTCATTATGTAATTGATTTGATATTTGCATTATTGTGTAACAACTATAGGAGATCTGAACTCACAACCTCTTGGTTAGGAATGTGATGGGCTAACCAATTGCCTGAAAAGCCATGGTTGAGGATTACTTCCTAATCCTCTCTCTTAGGGTGTAGTTCAACCATCTCCTATCTTTCAAGGGTGTGGTTCAAATCTCCTACCTATCACTTTACTACATTCTTCCCCCCTTAGTTGATCATTGTCCTCAATGATCTATTCATGTATCCCTCTAGCCTCAATGATCAGTTCTTGAACTCCCTTGGTACCCTTGATTTGATGTCCTCAACATCACATAGTTTCTTGAACCTTGTTCGCAACCTTCATGTCTTGAACCCTATTCTCAACCTTAGTATCTTGAACCTTATTCTCACCCATCTTCGGTATCTTGAACACTCAATCGAGTGCCACCCAAGGTTTCCCAAGGACTTCACACTTGCAAGCTTGCTCATTGGATCTGGAAAGCTCATTTTGAGAGCTTTCCAATGGTATCTTATACACCACAATCCTACCTATGACTTAAGAGATACACCCCAATCTCTCTTGTATAGAGTTCTCAAAGCACCACCTTCCCAATTCCTACCCTTTCATATGATAGAGTGCCCAAGTGCCTTTTTTAGAGGCCATTGGATCAATCCACCTTTCCCAAGCCTACTTCCTAAGCTGTGATACCAATGTAACAAACTATATGAGATTTGAACTCACAACCTCTTAGTTAGGAATGTGATGAGCTAACCACTTGCCCCAAAAACCATGGTTGAGGATTACTTCCTAATCCTCTCTCTAAGGGTGTAGTTCAACCATCTGCTTGTAAGACAATAGTTACGCAATATAACACAGGAGCGATAGCAGAGAAGATAACAGATATAGGAGAATCTCAACAATTTTCTACTAGCAGCAATTACAAAGATGATGGCATTGTCCACCCGTGCGCTCTCAAAGTAGAGCTTAAATGGCGATCTAGACAACTCTAGATAGGGAGATACAAGGTAGAGGTATGCTGGCTCAACTTGATGTCTCAGGTAGTGCAAAAGTCATGTATATATAGGATAATGGATGGCCTTCCGTGGACGGGTATACATGGGCAGTAGAGCTGGGCGGCCACCACCCGCGTAATTGCCATACACGGCTTAGACCGGTTGAACCGACCTAACAAATATAAATGATTTCTGACTCTGACAGGGAATATTCTATGGAATCTTCCCTTTACCGTCGCGCCGGGGGCGCTGGCCCCCTGGGACCCCCCAGCTAGGGGGCCCGCTGGCCCCCTTGGACCCCCCAGCCGGGGCTGCTCCCCGTTGCCCCGGACCCCCCAATTGGGGATCCTGGTAACTCCCTTTCCTTACAATACCTTACATGGTCCAATATGACCTTCATCCAACATGCAAGTTGGGATTCCCATCAATTGGGTAATGCACGCTTGGCTTCTCCTCATAACGGGGGCCTTACAAAATGTGCATACAATCATGAGGGGTAGACATTAATCATATACTAACACTGCTACCTATCTAAATGTAGTCTCATTTAGAGTGTACCATGAATCGATAACTAAGATTCCATATAGCAAAGTCTTCGAAACAAAGTTGCAAGATTTACATGTATGAGGAGTTCACATAGTAATGTGTAAATGTGCAAGTGTGGGATGAAGTCCTGCTACTCAATAGGAAATACACAAAACACAAAAATTATGTATCATGATTAAATATAGACCACTTATTGCAAATATTTACTAATTGTTGATCTTTTTTCTAATTATAATTGTTGATGTTTCTTTTTTCCTAATTGCAAATCATGCTCGAGTGTGGATCCTGTAACTTGTAAATTATCTTTCCATCTAAAAGCACAGTAAATATCCATATAAATCATGTTTTATTTTTTGTCTTGTCAATATCATAAATTAATGTTTGTGTGAACTTTGTTCAAACTCTTAGTGGTGAGTCCTAACTCTTGAGCTATATATCTCCTGTTGGAGTTAGACATCTGGGGAAGCACGCGAACAGCACAAGGAAGAAGAAGAAGCTTGGAGCACAACACACAAGACTGAATGTATTACTAGTGAATGTACAAAGATAAGTAGCCCATTAGGGCAATAGGCGTATATACAAGTCGGGGAAAAAAAACCTCCTAAAGAGGGAAAAAAGTGCCTCGGCGGTCCTAGAGTGTTCACACACATCACTACCTAAATATATCAACAAATCCCCCCTGGGAGTGATGCGGTGAACAAGTAGTTGGCACTCATGTATAAGGAAGTGCCAAGCTATGTGGAAATCACTCCACAAAAGGAAGTAAGCCCAAAGCTTTGCGGAAAGCTTCAAACTTCTCCCTAGGCAGAGCCTTCGTAAAAAGGTCTGCAATGTTCTCCTGCGTGGGCACATATGTCAAGCTGATCTCCCCAGCAGAGAACCTCTCCCTGACATAGTGATAATGCACCTCAATGTGCTTAGTGCGAGCATGGAACACAGGGTTCCTCGCAACTGCCAATGCGCTATGACTATCAATGAAGATGGTGGTGGCAGAAGACTGACCAACACCCAAATCAGCCATAAGGTGTCTGAGCCACACACACTCAACAGTAGCTGTGAAAGTTGCCCTATACTCAGCCTCACAACTGGAAGTGGCCACAGTAGGCTGCTTCTTGCTCAACCAAGATATACATGAGCTACCAAGCATGAAGCAAAAGCCACTAGTGGACACACGAGTGTCATAGCAACCAGCCCAATCTGAGTCAGAAAAAGCATGCAAATCTGGCGGTAGTGATCCCCCCTTGGGATAAAACAACCCAAGTAGCCGAGTACCACTCAAGTAGTGAAAGATGCGCTTAACCGCCTTCCAATGCGTGACTCCTGGGCAATGCATAAACCTTCTCATCTGTGAGACAGCAAACTGAATATCTGGCCGAGTAATGCATAAATAAATCAAGCATCCAACAGCCTGCTGATAGAGAACAACATCAAATGCATCTCCAGCATCATGAAGACTCAATCGTAAACCTGTCTCCATAGGAGTGGCAATAGGCTTACAGTCTTCAAGGCCAAAACGTTGTAATAACGTGTCAATATATTTCGTTTGACACAAAGCCATTCCACCATCAACTTGCATAAACTGAATGCCCAAATAGTGATGCAAATGCCCCAAATCAGTCATCTCAAATGAGGCATGCAAATCAGCCTTGAAATCAGCAATATGCTTCTCAATAGGACCAGTGAGCAGCATGTCGTCAACATAGACAACAATGATCAGAAGCACATCATTAGCACGCTTAACATATAAGGTGCTTTCAGTTGGACTATTCTCAAAACCATGTGCAACCAGATAGGCATGTATCTTCTCATACCAAGCACGTGGTGCTTGCTTTAAACCATATAATGCCTTCTTTAACCTGCACACCTCGTTTTCATGCCCTTTCTGCACAAAGCCACGGGGCTGAAAAACATACACTTCTTCATGCAAGTCACCATTCAGAAATGTTGTTTTAATGTCCAACTGATGTACATTCCAACCATGATGGGCTGCAAGTGCACAAATGCTCCGAACAGTAGTCATACGGCATGTACGTGTAAAGGTCTCATCAAAATCAATGCCTCCTTCCTGCGCATAACCCTTTGCAACAAGTGTCAACTGTACCATCAGGTTTACGCTTCAGCTTGTATACCCACTTAGTGCCAATGGCCTTCTCGCCAGGAGGCAAGTCACATAAAGACCATGTACCATTCTTCATTATAGCATCATACTCAGATTGCATAGTAGCCATCCAATTTTCTGAATTTTGTGCTTCATCAAAAGAAACAGGCTCATTCTCATCACAGAGACTAGACGCAGCCATAGCATAGAAATCTGATGCAAAGGAGGCACTATGAGAGCCTGAACGAGTACGATATGACAAAGGTGCATCTAATTTGCTGTCATGCAAAGTCTGCACCATCCATTTTGGCATAGTTTTTGCCTGCTCAATATCAGCTCTCTCATCAACAAGTGCATCATGTAAATCTGCATCAGAAATGGAATGATCTGCATCATCATATGAAACCTGCAAAGGCTGAGAAGTTGCCTCATTAGGACCAACATTAGACTGTCCACCTGTAAAAAGAGGCATCAAAGTATCATACATGTCTTTGGAGCTAACAGATGTCTCCTTGGTACATGAAAGCAATGCCTAATTAGCATCTTCCACAAATACAACATCACGGCTAACCAGAATGCGTTTAGTCTGTGGATGATACAGACGATAGCCTTTACTTTCAGAACTATATCCAACAAAAATACATTTTACTGCTTTATCATCCAATTTTCTGCGATGTTGTTCAGGCACTAATGCATATGCCAAACAACCAAAAACACACAGATGAGCAACAGATGGCTTGCAGTCATGCCAAGCCTCATATGGAGTGATAGACTGCAGCGCTTTAGTGGGACACCTATTAAGTACATATGCTGCACACATGACAACCTCAAGCCAGAAACTATGTGGTAAAGCCTGACTCTTGACCATACACCTCGCCATCTCCATGAGTGACCTGTTCTTTCGTTCAGCAACTCCATTCTATTGAGGTGTATACGGCACTGTACACTGGTGTTTTATCCCACGTTCAGCCAGAAATGCATTAAAATCAGAAGACATATATTCCCCCCCTCGATCAGAACGGAGGGTGCCCATTTTACATGCTGAAAGATTTTCAGCCAAAACCAAAAACTGTTTAAAGCACATGAACACTTCGGACTTTGCTTTGAGTGGATATACCCATGCATGCCTGGAAAAATCATCAATGAAAGTCACGAAGTAAAGGTAATTCCCAAAAGAGGGTGTCTGCATAGGACCACAGACATCACTATGTACAAGCTGAAATTTCTGCGTAGCCCGAACTGAACCATCTTTTGGAAAGGAGGAATGCTGCATTTTGCCCAAAATACAGCCTTCACATACATGTTTTCCAGGTGCCTCAAGCTTGGGCAAAGAAGACACCATATCAGATTTCTGCAGGCGTAGCAAACTAGCAAAATTCAGATGTCCAAAGCGTGCATGCCAAAGCTTTGCATCTGACATAGCCTGAGAATCATGAACTGCACATGCCGAATCATTCTTAGATCTTTCATAGTCTATGAGCTTATATAGCCCACGACATAAAATGCCAGAAGCAATAATAACATCGCCATTTGACAGATCATGAGTTGTACATCTGTCATCAACAAATTTCACAACCAAGCCAATCTTGGCTAATGCAGAAAGTGATAACAGATTCTTCTTGATCCCTGGTACAAATAAAGCATCTGACAAGGTGAAAGAACTACCATCAGCAGTAGTCAGAATGATCTTACCAACTCCCATAACAGGATAAGAGGAGTTGTTGGCGCATGTGACAGTATTCCCTGTAGGGGCAGGCTCGAGTGAAGAGAAGAAACTGTGCTGCGAGGTAATATGTTTGGTCGCCCCACTGTCAAAGTACCAAACATCTGAGTCCACTGCAGACATGCACTGCTCATGAGAAGATGGGTCAAAACTGCAAACAGTAGTAAATGCCCATTCTTCTTCCTGCACAAGATTAGCAGACTCTGTTTTTGGTGTAGAGGCTTCTGCAACAACCATTCCAGCCTCCTTTTTCTTTGCCTCTTTTGCAGCCAATTTTGGATAGTTCTTTATGATATGATCATTCCCTTTACAGTACTTGCAAAACAATTTCTGCTTTTCTGATTTTTTCTCATCTTTATCCTGGTTCTTCGAATGTGCAGCATTTGCAGATTTCTGATTACTAGTAGAAGAGCTCCATTTTTCTTTGCCCTTCTGACTAGCCAGGAAAGCTTGATCTGCCTGGACTGATCTTCCTGCAACAGAACAGAGACTAACTCCTCAAATGATAAGGCATTCAGATTGCCTTTCATCATCAACCGAAGAGTAGAAGCAAAACTCTAGTATGAATCAGGAAGACCATTCAGAACGGTCTGCACAAGTGAGCTATCTGGTATAACCTCATCAGCAGAAATCAACTATTCCTTCAAATCTTTGATCTTCGTTAGGAAACTGTCCATAGAATCACCTTCATTCATGTGCTCACTCTCCAACTGTTTTCGGAGGTAAGCAACACGAGCCTCATTCCTAGCTTGGTAAATGTGGTAAGTGTATCCCAAGCATCCCTAGCTGTTCTGCAAGAGCGAATATGAGGAATAATGGCACGTTTGATAGACAAAGCTATCAATGCATGTGCCTGGGCATCTCTGCCATCCCAATGAATCTGCTCTGCAGTAGGTGCAACAGAAACAACAGCACGAACAAGAATCTGCGGAATATCATCTTCAACACCATCTTCATCAGCTCTAGCACCTGTATTTGCAGTACCTGTCGTTACAGGTGTAACAGGACGTCTTTCAACACCCTGCACAATGTTCCACAATCCTTTTGCAACCAAAACATGTCGCATCATATAAGCCCATAATGGGTAGTTGGTACCATCCAACTTATCCTCAACAGCCAACATACGGAATACATCACTGCTTTCAGCCATGGCCGGTGACTAAATACCTTGATGCAGAAAATTGACTGTATCTCAAAAAGTTGAACAGAACTGCCCAGACGAGTTCTGCTAGACCTGTAGCAGACTTCGAGACGCTTAAACTGGCGAACAGAAACTAGTATATACCTTTGGCACAAAAAGACAAAATAGCCTGCACAAGCACTGCGATAGTGCGTTTGGAGGCCAAAACGAGCTCAGATCGCGATTTCGGCACGACATAGCGAAGGTGTCTTTATCTCGGAAACACGCTGAGTATGCTCACCAAATTTCGTGCGAATTTGAGATTGCAAACGAAGGAGTGTCGACGGCGCCCTAGATGAAGCGACGACCTGCTCTGATACCAAGGGGTTGGAGTTAGACATCTGCGGAAGCATGCGAACAACACAAGGAAGAAGAAGAAGCTTGGAGCATAACACACAAGACTGAATGTATTACTAGTGAATGTACAAAGATAAGTAGCCCATTAGGGCAATAGGCGTATATACAAGCCGGGGGAAAAAAACCTCCTAAAGAGGGAAAAAAGTGCCCCGACGGTCCTAGAGTGTTCACACACATCACTACCTAAATATATCAACATCTCCAACCATTTTATTATCTAAAATCGATTGCAATGTATAATATTTTCATCAATGATAGTATTATTTTGGTTTATTTGTTCTTCCAAGTATTGATAATGGATTGATCCTTGGGTTATGTGGTCATGAGGACTCTTTGGTTGAATTACTTGTCTAAGAGACATTATCATGGATTAAATGGCTTATGATTATATATATTTTTTAATGAGATTAGTCACTTTACTTTGAGATTATGATGTGTGTCTCTCATGTTGCACATATAGATAACCTAATGAAGCAATAAATTATTCAGACACGAATCTATTTGCAAGTGATGAAACCACCAAAAGGGAGGACTATTATCTTCTTGCAACATGGACTACTCTTTTGAATGATAGCTCAAACATTCTCTTTACTTTTCTATGGAAACCTACAACAAAAAGCATAGAAGCTAGAGAACTAGAGAGCCCGAATTCAAATTAAACATGTTTCAAAATGGTTAGTCTCAATATAGTATGTAGTTGGCTAGACCACTATATGTTTCACTAGAAAGAACATACACAAAAGTGTGTTCAAAGGTCATTTGGCCTTTCACATAGACACTAATGGCAACAGTTTCCCATGAAAGAACAATATGGTGGAAATGGTCTTCTAAAATGCCTGAAGGAAGTTGTTATAAAATTGATTCACAAGAAAGACAATAAAATTATCATGCTCCAAACTAGATATAAGATCAATGCCAAAGCATCGACTAATAAAACTTCCTTCACTTGTGGATCCATGAGAATCAAAAGGGGTTATTTAGAGGGAGATTGATTTTAGAAGCTACCATTGACATTTGGGAAGGCCTTGAAATGGTTAAAGAGTCAAATAAAAGCCTTCTCTTTCTAAAGATTGACTTTGATAAAGCTTCTGTTATACGAGAGTGGAACTTCATTTTGTCATCTCTGAAGGGCATGGGCTTTGGATCAAAGTTCTTTAAGATGATCTTCACACTCTTTGAAAATGTTTTTGCTTAGATTAATATCAATGGATAGCTTTCAACTTCCTTTGCTTTCAAGCTATCCATCATGTAGATTTGTCTACTTGCCCCAATGCTTTTTGCTATTTTGTTGTGAATGGGCTCATATGTTTTGTTGAAATCAATTTCAGCATAGCTAAATTAAGGGGCTCTCTCTTTTGCATTAATGATTGTATCAGATGGTGCTCAAAAGTTGAAAATGGTTGAGAAAGTGATGTTGATCAACGCCTTTCTAATGTGCTCCATCGTATATTCTGCAAACAAGTGACACTAGTCATTTTATGCTTGATAAATATAGGAGTTTAATGTGTTTTACATTCTAATGAGCAGGTCAATTATCATGAGGGTGTGGATGTATTTTAGCCACTTGAGATTATATATTTTCTGTAAAAAGAACCCTTGTATATGAAGGTTTAATAATTCACAAACATATTATTATTATTTATTGTAATATAGGAACGTCCATGTTTTTTCATATGTATAGAAAGATGTGTATGTGGCTATATTGCAAAAGTAATAATATATATTTGAATGAACTGAATAAGAAATGGTGCATCAATTTTTCTTGGATAAGGGGAATTCAAGTTTAAAGAATTTTGGCACCCCCTAGTGGAAAAGAAGAAAGTGCTCCTTTTATGGAAGATTATTCATTGAGGTATTTGGATCAATTTTAGAGCTAGTGGTGCCCCCTCATGGTGGGAAAGATGTTATAGTGGGAGAGAGAAACTTATGGCACCTCTTTCTCTCCTAATCAAGGAGCACCTCGATATGGAAACAAGTCCGAAGGAACCTCTTGCTGGATAAACCCATCAACTAGAAGCAATCTTTGTTGTGCGAGATGATTGACTATTCTTTTCCCCTTTAGAATTTCATAAGGAGTGAAGACGTCTTGAGAATGTGGAAAGAAAGATGCACAATCAAGTTTGGAGAGTCCCCCCAAGGAGTGGTCCATAGAAAAATCAATAACTATAATAGCATTCCCCCCTTTTAGCACTAGAGGGTGTTTGTTTTTCAGAACACAAGCTTAGAAAAAAGTGGATTCCTCATGAAGGGGGTGAAGTATTATAAAACTTATTTGTACATCTCTTTGACTCTTGTATTTGTCTTCATTTAATTTAAATCTTTATTTTCACAAAAACAAACAATATGATTGAGGGAAAAAAAGCGAAAAAGAATATATGAGGATGAGTATATGACCTATACCTCCCACTTGATAGGCATGTTACATAGTGTACAAGAGATTGTTGAAAAATAAGAATCAAGTGACCCCCACTAGGTGAGAATGGTGTCAAAAGCTATCTTGTGGTAGAGCCTTAATCAAAGCATCTATTGCATTTTCTTGGGTGTAAACCTCCTTGAGAAAATGCACTTAGTGGCCAAGCAATGAAAAATAAAGTGATATTGCATCTCAATATGATTAGTCTTTGCATGATAGGCTAGATTCTTATTCAATGCAATAACGTTATGGATGCCATCGAGTTGGGTGGTTGGGCCTTTTGCCTCTTGAGACGGGGGCAAGGGTTCAACCCCCACTGGCAACATGTAAGGGACATGTCAACATGGAAACCTTGTATTGTGGCTGAGGTGCCACCGTTTATCCTGCTATGCGGTAGATGTGACCGCAGTCTAACCGAGCTATGTAAAACCCCTGTTCTTGTGGGATAAGGGGGGTCCCATGGGTACTATGCCCTTCCTTGTACAGTTGCAATTTCAAAGTTAAAGCCTGGAGGAGTAGGCCTCGGCTGAACCTCCATTAAAAAAAAAAAAATTATGGATGCCATCGAGTCAACGAGGTACATGTTGAGGCAAGCCCATGTCACGGACCATTCTAAAAGGCCAAAATACTTTCTTACTACTTCTATACTAGAAACAACTTTACATTCTTGAAGACAAGACCTCCAAGAAATAGAACAACTTGTGAAGTGAAAAATGCAACTCAAAGTAGACTTCCTATTGTCTACACAAGTATCATAATCATAGTTTTTGTAACCAACAACGGATGTGTGAACTCTATCCAAGCGGCACTCAGATGTCTCAATGTCATTTTGACTTCTTTCTAGTGCTTCCTAATAGGATTAAACATATATTTGCTCACAATTCCCATTGCAAATGCAATATCTAGTAGTATTTATCATATCATACACAAGAACATTGATGGTAGCTTTAAAAGTAAGTTTGCTCATGAAATCCTTCTCCTCATTGAAATTGGAACAATCGTTCTTGTTCAACTTCACATATGTAGGAAATGACTTAATGCATATTGAATATGTGACCTACTGTGGATATGTACTCACTTTGGGACAAGTATATGTGTCTTTTATTACTTTCATGAGATATCTACATGTCAAGTATATGTTTATCATCTCCCAAATTTTTTATGTTGAAATGTTAACTCAACTTTGTATTCAACAGAGAGGAGTCTCCTAAGGACTTTCTAGCAATTAGCATATTGTCAACATAAAGTATGAATTACCATTTGAATGCCACTTAGAGTAGAGACAATGATCCTTATCAAACTTTTGATACCACTATCTAGGAGATTGTTTAATCACATACAAGATCTTCTTGACCTTACATAATAGACTCTCTTTTTCATAAACTATATAGCCTCTTGTTTTTCATATAGATCTCATGTATAAGATTGCATGCAAGAAAGCAATCTTCACGTTCATTTGGACCAAGTCTAAGTCCTATTTTTCAACTAATCCAAGTGACATGTGTAAAGCAATGTTGGATCAAACTTTTTGTGGAAGCCTCCAAGGTAGCTCACATGGAAGCTCCTACAGACACACGCAAAGGTGGTGTTTTCAATTTCACCTCCTCGTCACATCCAAATCTCTAATGCATGAAATCCTTCACACACCTCTACTTTTCTATACTACCCATCAAAGGAGATAGCCCTTGTATTGATCCATGTGGCATCTTTGGACAATGTAATATGATATTTCCTTCCCCTTTAAATAATTTTCACCCTCAAAGGTATAGACAAAATGCCTTTAAGTGCTCAAACTCTAGTGAACCCTATGTACTACTAGTACATGGTCATCTTTGTGTGTTGCTTCCCTATGTCCCTCCCCTTGAGAAGCTTCATATTAGAACAACTCAAATGTGGGAAACCATCTCGGTGATGCCTACTATCTCCCATATACACTGAACTTCCAAACTATCACCCACATAATCTGAAGCATCATGAAAGTGAACTAAGCCCATATGTTGTTTCCTATGTGGAGTAGTAATATGAAAGATAAGTGAGAAATGCCAACTTAGCTAAACTTGAACATAATCAATGGAGATTATGATGCCTAGAATAAAGCTATTTTTTCCAAGAACATAGATATCGCTAATAGTATTAGAATTGAAGTAATAGTGTTAGAAGAAAGAGTCATATATGTCCAAATTGCTAAAGCAACTACTGCTAGTTCGAACATTTTTTGGGAAAACCACTAGGATAGGCCCTACCTAGGAATGTTCATAATCATGAAGAGGAATGAGGCTAAAGACTTTATCATTGACTTAGATACTCCCATTGGCCATAGGTTGAATGAAGAAGATAAAAGGGGTGTGATCTTTAGAAATTTCTCTACTCTCTTTTCTCCCTCGAAAAAACCCAAAGCTCTATAGGATTGCACCTTCATCTCGAGTATTAGAACCCCCCGCATAGCCTCCCCTTCCTTGACCAAGATTTTTTACAAGAATTTTACTTCCCAGGAGTTTTCTTGGATCATCTATAACCTGAAAAAAACTTTGGGTATTGATGGCATACCTGTTAAGATCCTTTAAACCTTCCATACCCTTGTCTCCCCTTTGTCCCTAAAGATTTGAAATCGCTCTCTTCAAAGACGCTTCCTTTGGGGTCCTTTAAATGTTGGAGGTATCAAACTTTTTTATGAAAACAACAGCAAGTACAAACTTTCCAATTGGAGACCCATATCACTTGTCTCATGCATCTACAAAGTCTTTGCTAAATTCCTTACTAATCATATCCTCTCTTCAAAGAGGCTTCCTTTGGGGTCCTGTCTCTTTCCATTAGGGTCCTTATGTTGGGGGTATCAATTTTTTTTATAAAAACAACAACAAATATGACCTTTCCAATTGGAGACATTGTCTCTCGTGCATTTACAAAGTCTTTGCTAATATTTGTGCATGTTTTTTCCAATACAACATCGTTGATATATTTTGGTAGTAATGTGCGTGAACACACTAAGGACTATCGGGGCACTTTTTTCCCTCTTTAGAAGGTTTTCCCCCTAGCTTGCCCATAACCCCTAACATGTCATTTATCTTTTATACATTCACTTGGTAATACAAGAGAAGGACATGGATATTTTGTATGATTTCAAGGCCTTTGCTCAAGAGTTCATGTCTTCTTTTGGAGATTGTTCACATGTTGATGAGATAAAGCTAAGGAAGCTACATCAAGGAAATAGGTATGCTTCTCTCTGCATCAGAATTTAAACAAATCATTTGTGGTCTTACATGGCATAGAGATTATTTTATTAACCAATTTTGATGTTGCTTATGTGATTGATGTCAAGGACCTCATGCTAACCATGACCAAGCCAGATGCTTTGAATAAATTCATGAATCAAGCAAATGGTGTGATAATAGGTTATTCAAGAGAAAACAAGAGAAAGTCCTCTGTTCAAAATCGAGAATACAACTATATCATATTCCCTCAACAATATTTCAAAGAATCTCAACCGAGCAAGAAAGCATCAGAAAGACAATGGATTATACTTTTATTGTCTAGATCATGATAAGATGGTATTCACATGTCCTAAGAAGAAGAACCAATTTGGAGTTATTGCAATGTCAAAATAGGAATACGCCTAGATTCATATCAAAATTTTGTTCCTATTCCTTGATTGATGATGAACTGCGATCCAAATGCCCTAACATTTGAGGATTTGCTCTTTGTTTTATTGTAGGAGGATGAGTCCATGCAGAACAAGTCAATTATGCATGTTGTAGATCAAGATTTTTTAGCTAGTTAGAAAGACAAAGGTAAATGGAGCTCATCTTCTAGTAAGCAAAAATATTCTAATGCTTCTTACTCAAATAAGGAAGTCAAAGATGATAAGAGAATAGAAAAGTAGAAACAGTTTTGTAAGTACTATAAGAAAAATGATCATGTCATAAAGACTTATCCTAAATTGGTTGCAAAAGAGGTAAAGAAGAAAGAGACTAGAATGGTTGTTGCAAAGGTCTCTACACCTAAAAGAAAGCCTGCTAATCTCGTTTAGAATGAAGAATGAGCATTTACCACTATTTGTAGCTATGAACCATCTTCTTATGATCAATGTATATTTATAGTAGACTAAGATATTTGGTACTTTGATAGTGGGGCAACTTAACATATTACCTTGCAACACAATTTTGTTAGTTCACTTGAGTCTGCCCCTATACGGAATAATGCCACATATGCTAACAGATACTCTTATCTTGTAATGGATGTTGGTAAGATCACTCTGACTACTATTGATGACAATTTTTCCACATTGTAAGATACATTATATGTGTCGGTGATCGAGTAAAATCTGTTATTAGTTTTAGCATTAGTGAAGATTGGCTTGGTTTTCAAATTTATTGAGGACAAATATAAAGTTCATGATCTCTTAAATGATGATATTATTGTTGCTTTTAGATTTTTATGTCATGGGTTGTATAAGATCATAGAATATGGGAAAATTGTGAATGATTCATCATGTGCAATTCAAGATTCTCAGGTCATCTTAGATGCAAAGCTTTGGAATGCACACTTTGGTCATATGAAATAGTGACCTCTCTGCCCAAAGGCACCTTGTAAACATATTTGTGAAGACTATATTTTGGGCAAAATGCAGTGTTTCTCCTTCCCAAAAGATGGTGTAGTTTGAGCTACTCATAAGTTACAACTCGTTCATAGTGATGTTTGTGGTGTTACACTTATGTGTTCCTCGAGTAGCTTTGATGTGAACCTTTTCCCTATACATGGACACTTTTTACTCTAGTGCTGGCTAGAGGTTTTTTCCCCATGTTACCACATACTTGATACTCTCATATGTGGTGGTACTTTGTACTTAGGGATATTATTCAGCTCTTACTTCAGTTCAGTTCATCGTCAATAGAGAGAGCTATTCAAGCCATCGTCTTCTCCGTGTGTCTTGCTACATTTGTGCTCCTTGTGTGTGCTTCTTGTGTGTCTCTTGCAATTCTATACACACACACACCCAACAGTGGTATCAGAGCAGGTTCAGCTCCTTCTCAAGTTTTGGTTTTTCACGTCGCGGTGTGCGTGCACTTTTAACTATGCAAATCGACTTCGGAGCATAGAACTGTGAATTTCAACAGCCAAAAAACATTTCCATCAGGTGCGCTAGGGTTTTACCCCCATTTCAAAGCCATTCTTACAGTCAGAATCACGATCAGAGTGATGGTTTGTGAGCTAAAATTTCAGCATTCATTTCAGCTTTCGTCAAAGTAAAGTTTTTATCACTTTCTTGTTCCTTAGTGAAATGGTGGGCAGCAATGACTTGTTTGGCATGCTTCAAGCTGAAGATAAGCTTGATGAGACCAAATATCCAATGTTGTCTTACATGATGAAGCATGTTCTTATTGCTAAACAACTTTGGAACATAGTGGCAGATGTAGATCGAAGACCGACAGGTTCTTCTACTTCACAATCTACTATCACAGATGGAGCTTCTTCTTCGAGTACAGTGGTTTCTCCTTCTCCACCTACACAGGAGTAGCTTAGATGGGATGGAAAAGATGCTCAAGCTCATGCTTTGATTGCGCTTTTTGTGAAGCGTCATATAGTTCCACACATTCGGTCATGTCATGACAAGCATGGGACACTCTTGCTTCTTTGTATGCCGTGCATAATGAAGCACGTGTTGCATACTTGAGGAAGCAACTTGAGGATGTATGTATGGCTAAAAATGAGTCGATGGATGTGTATGTAACACACATCAAGGACTTGAAAGAGCAATTGGCAAACATAGATGAGATCATTCCGGATGCATCACTCATTTCTACATTGTTGAAAGGATTACCAAAATCTTTTCAAAGCTTTGCTACTACACTCCATTTGGTTGCAAAAGGAAATCCTTATATGTATGCATTTGATGAGGTGGTTTCTCTCCTTTTGCAAGAAGAGCAATCTAGAGTGAATAGGAGTGGTTTGATTGAGGGAACACAAGCACTTGCTATCTCACAAAAGGGGAAAGCAAGTATGGTTCAGCTTTGGGTTCATCAAAACCAAAGCCTCAATCTTCCTCTTCCACTCATTCCTCTAATGATGATGGTGATTTGCAAAAGAAGAAGAGATGCAAATATTGCCGAAAGGCTAGTCATACTATTGATCTGTGTAGAAAGCTTGCTAAACGCAATGAAAAAAAGAAGGAATCCGGCATGTCTATTGCTAAAAATTCAGCAAATATAAAGAATGATGAAGCTAACATGGCTCAAGATTTTTGGGCATGTGTTGTTACATGTCATTATGATGCTTCTTTGCATTCTAAATGTATGGTTGTGAGTGAGGCTAATTCGGATTGGTTCTTTGATAGTGGTGCTTCAAAGCACATAACATCATGCAAAAGATTTTTTGCCTCTTTGAAAGATGCACCCAAAGGAGGACATGTGGTGTGTGCAAACAATGCCTCTTATCCTATCATTGGAGTAGGAGAAATTGAGCTTAGAGCTACAAATGGAGGTGTGATTCTCTTGAGAAATGCATTGTATGTGCCCGATATCAAGAAGAACTTAATTTCACTTCCATTGATTGTCAAAGCTTGACTTCATGTACACTTTGTTGATGATAAGTGTATGGTTCATGATTTTAGCAATGGTGATGTTATCGTGATGTCCGGTACATTATGCAATGGTTTGTATCGCATGGATACATATAAGAGGACTTCCTCGAATGCCTTGGTTGCTCATACTTTTTCCATGGCTAAAATGGAGCTTTGGCATGCTTGTTTTGGTCACTTGAACTTCAATAGTTTGCTTTACTTGTAAAAGAAGGACATGGTTATTGGCTTGCCTACACTTGAGTCCATTGAAAAGCATGCATGTGAAGGTTGCATTCTTGGAAAAATGCATCGTGCTTCTTTTCCAAAAGATAGTCATACAGACACTACAAGAAAATTGCAGCTTGTTCATAGTGATGTATGTGGTCCCATAAAGACTCCATCTTTTGGGAAGCATGTATATTTTGTTACCTTCATTGATGATGCTACTCGCCATACATGGGTGTATCCTATGAAAGCAAAGAATGAGGTATTTTCTTGCTTCAAAGCATTTTTAGCTATGGCTGAAAATTTTTCTTCACAAAAGCTTTTGAATCTACGCATGGATCATGGTGGTGAATACATGTCACATGAGTTTAATGCTTTTCTTCATGAAAATAGTATTTCGCACCAATGTACGGTGCCATATACACCTCAGCAAAATGGTGTTGCCGAGCGTAAAGATAGAACTCTACTCGAAATGGCACGATGTATTGTTAAAGGAAAGCATCTTCCTGATAAGTTTTGGATGGAAGCGGTCATGTGTGCAAATTATGTGTTGAATCGCTGCCCTACAAAAGCATTGAGAGTCATCACTCCTTATGAGGCTTGGAATGGTCATAAGCTTATGGTTATTCATATGCGTGTGTTTGGTTGTTTGGCATATGCTCTTGTGCCATCACAACAACATCACAAACTTGATGACAAGGCAAAGAAATGTATAGTTTAGTTCATCGTCAATAGAGAGAGCTATTCCAGCCATCGTCTTCTCTGTGTGTCTTTCTGCGTTTGTGCTCCTTGTGTGTGCTTCTTGTGTGTCTCACGCACTTCTACACACACCCAACATGTGGTCCTATGAAGAAATCTTCATTTGGGAACTGCCAGTACTTCATGATTTTTATTCATGAATTCTCTAAGCATGCATAGGTGTATCCATTGAAAGCAAAGTACGATGTGTATATGTGATTTAAATAGTTCCTGGTCTGGCTGAAAATGTATCAGCATGTCAATTAGACACCCTACATTTCGATTGAGGGGGTGAATACATGTGTTCTAATTTCAATCCATTTATGGTTGAGCATGGGATAAAAAATCACAATACAATCCTGTATATGCCTCAACAAAATGGAGTTGTTGAAAGAAAGAACATGTCTCTCATGGAAATGGCAAAGTGTATGATCAAAATTTAGGCTTTACCACATAGCTTTTGGGTTGGTGTTGTTATGTGTGTAGCATATGTACTTAAGAGGTGTCCCGTTAAAGCATTGTAATCCATCACTACATATGAGGCTTGGCATGGTCAAAATAAATAATTTCCTCATGTGCATGACTTTGGTTGTTTGGCATATGCATTAATGCCTGAACAACAATTAGAAAGTTGGATGATAAAGTAGTGAAACATATTTTTGTTGGGTAGAGTTTTGAAAGTAAAAATGGTATTTTTTGTATCATCCACAAATCAAATGCATTTGGTTAGCCATGATGTTGTTTTTTGTGGAGGATGCAATTCAATCATTACTTTCATGTATCAAGGAGACATTAACTAGCTCAAAGGATGAGTATGACACTTTGTTGCCCCTTTTTAGAGGTAGATAGTCCAATGCTAGTTCAAATGAGGTGATTTTTGAGCCTTTACATGTTCCAAATGATGATGCCAATAATTCAACTTTTGATGTAGATTTACATGATGCACTTACTGATGAGAGGATTGAGATAGAAGAGGCTAAAACTATGCCTAAATGGCTGGAGTAGACTTTGAGAGATAGCAAATTAGATGCACATTTATCATATTGTACCCATTCTAGCTCTCATAGTGCTTCCTTTGCATCATATTGCTATACAATGGCCATCTCTAGTCTTTGTTATGAGAATGAGCCTATTTATTTTTATGAAACAAAAAATTCATAAAATTGGTGTTGGAAACAATGTCAAAATAATATAAAACCCTAATTTCCATAAACCCTAATTTTTGGTACTTAGCCAAATTTAAGTCACAGAATGTCAAAAATTATTATCGGCTCATTGGATAGATGTCAAGAGAGCTTTCATCTAATATGTAACATTCAGTCATCAGAGGTTCAAAAATGGTAGAAAACCCTAACCCTAATTTTTGTTCAAAATAGGTTTTTACCTTATGATGACCCCCATCTCATGTACATCAAGAAAAGCAAGTTCTCTTATCAAGTGGATATTGAGATGATGAGATCGCAACAAATTAGTGCCCAAAAAGGAAATTTAATGATAACAAAGCTTATCACTATTTTTAGTCATGCCCATGCTTTTTAAATTAAAAAAGCGACTTGTTCACCTAATTTTCATGGATCGGTATTTAGGACTATATAACAAGGCCTTAGGGGTCACTCTTGGCATCAGTTGGGCACCAATCTCAAAGGATCAATCAGTCTTGGAGGTGAGTAACTTCTATAGGAGGTGTGCTCTAACTTCTGGTGTAGTTTTGGAGGAGATTCTGGTAGCCAACCATTAGAATCTATTGAATTTTGTGAGTAATAAGTTCTATATTCTATCCTTCTTCTTTTGATGTTGTTGTTCCTAGGGTTAAAGCCTTCGACAATAGCATAAGGAGGATTTTGTCTTGTTATTCAATTAGGGTTTGTTGTACAAATAGTTCTCAACTATTTTTATTCACTTCAAACTCACATACATCTTCATACCTCTTAGGCACTTTACACACAAACTCTTGTATCTAGTTTCCAAAATTCTACCTAAATTCAAATTTTGTAACTACATTCACATTCAAATTTTCTATCTACATTGAACACCTTTAACACACATTCAATTTTGCAACAATATAGATAGTTTGTAATTTGTCAATGAATATTAGTTAGTGTAGGTAAGTTTTCAACTCACTGGTACACTTTGACAAGTTGTGTATTCTCTCTCTCTCTTTACTTCTCATTCATATAATTTTGAGTCTTAAGGTGTGTATGCTAAGGTTCATTTGTTGATAGATCCTGGAAACCCATTATTAATATTATTAAGGCCCACCTCATGTCCAACATTTGGTCTCATAGCATAGTTGACATACACCCTTAACAAGATGTGACAATTTCTTTATCCTCCAAAGATCTGTTGTTCTAGTTTCTGTTCAGCAGGAGTTTAGTAAAGAAGAACAAATTCTTTCATCATTCAAGTCATTCAGAATCTTTTGTCAAGCTTGGTTAAAGTTAGAGAATGTTTGTCAAAGCAAGAATTCTATCAGGAAGGCACATCTAAGAAGTTAGTTAGCCAACACAAGAACCAAAGTTGGTGATTTGGCTTAATCACATATTTTGAAGCTCAGAGTTGGTGAGTCGATTCAGTTACACATTTCAAAGTTCAAAGTTTAGTCACACATTTCGAACTTCAGAGAATTACATATTTAGCTTTTCAGTCCAATTCGGATTTATGCACAGTCTGCTCAAGATTCAATGGAAATCAATTAAGAGATATATTTTTCAGACATATGAAGTTTTACAAAGATCCAAAGTTTTGCAGAGATGCGAAGTTTTGCAGACATCCGAAGTTTCACAGATTTTTGTACTTTATGCCATTATGACATTGAAGGGGAGGATTGTTGGAAACAATGTCAAAATAGTATAAAACCCTAATTTCTAACAACCCTAATTTTTGGTACTTAGCCAAATTTTGGTCAAAAAAGATAAAAAATTATTATTAGCTCATCAAATCGTACATCAAGAGAGCTTTTCATTTCGTCATCAAAGGTTTAGAAACGGTAGAAAACCCTAACCCTAATTTTTATCTGAAATGGGTTTTTACCTTATCATGACCCTCATCTCATGTACATCAAGAAAATCAAGTTCTCTTATCAAGTATCTAGATGATGAGATTGTAGCAAATTAGTGTCTGAAAAGCAAATTTAATGATAAAAAAAGCTTATCTCTATTTTTATTCATGCGCATGCTTTTTAGATTAAAAAGTTGTTTTTTCACCTAAACTTCATGGATTGGTCTTTAGGCCTACATAAGAAGGCCTTACGGGTCACTCTTGGCATCATTTGGGAACCAATCTCAAGGATCAATTAGTCTTGGAGGTGACTAACTTTTGGAGGAGGTGTGCTCTAACTTCTGATGCAGTTTTGGAGGAGATTTTGGTAGCGAACTATCAACACCTCACTGAATTTTATGAATAGCAAGTTATATACTTTTCCTTCTTTTTTGGGTATTGTTGTTCCTAGGCTTAAAACCTTTTACATTGGCATACGGATGAGTTTTCCTTGTTATTTGGTTGGGATTCATTGTATAAAAAATTCTCAGTTATTTGTATTCACTTCAAACTCACATACACAATGACACTCTTCATGCCTCTTAGGCACTTTACACACAAAGTCTTGTATCTCCTTCCCAAACTTCTACGTAGATTCAAATTTTGTAACTACATTCAACACACATTCAAATTTTGTATCTACATTCAACACATTTAGCCACATTCAATTTTGTAACAATATAGACACTTCGTAATTTGTCAATGAATATCACTCAGTGTAGGTAAGCTTTTAGCTTACTGTTACACTTTGAAAAGTTATGTATTCTCTCTCTACTTCTCATTCATCTAATTTTGATTCTTAAGGTGTGTATGCTAAGGTTCATTTGTTGGAAGATCCTGAAAACCTATGATTAACATTATTGAGGTGCATCTCGCTTCCAACGATTGAATGGCTGCTATGCAATCAGAATATGATGCTATTATGAAGAATGGTACTTGGTCTTTATGTGATTTGCCTCCAAAAACAAAGGCAATTGGAATTAAATGGGTATTCAAGATGAAGCATGAGTGTGATGGAACAATTGACATGTATAAGGCTAGGCTTGTTGTCAAAGGTTATGCTCAAGAGAGAGGCATTGATTTTGATAAGACCTTTTCTCCCACATACCGAATGAACACTATTCGTAGAATTTCTGCACTTCTAGCTCATAATTGGAATTTACATCAATTGGACATTGAAATTACATTTTTGGATGGTGATATACATGAAGAAATGTATGTGAGCTTGATGGTTTTGTGCAGAAAGGACATGAAAACAAAGTGCAGATTAAAAAAGGCATTATATAGTTCGAAGCAAGAACCATGTGGTTGGTATGAGAAGATGCATGCCTACTTTCTAGCACATGGTTTTGAGAACAATCCCATTGAGAGCACCTTATATGTTAAGCATGTAGATGATGTACTTCTGATCATTGTTGTATATGTTGATGACATATTACTCAATGGTCCTAATGAGAAGCATACTACTGAACTTAAGATTGGTTTCATGCCGCTTTTTAGACGTCACCTTTGTGGAACTTGCATCATCATCTGAGGCATTCAATTTATGAAAATTGGTGGGGAATTTTTTTGTGTAAAAAAAAGTAGATTTACATATTATTGTAACGTTTTGGCCTTGGAGAATGCAAACATATTGCCACTCCCATGGAGATAGGTTTATGGTTGAGTCTTCATGTTCCTGAAGATGCATTTGATGTTGTTCTCGAGCAATAAGCTATTGGATGCTTCACTTACTTATGCATAACTCGACCTGATATTCAATTTGATGTCTCTTACATGAGTAAGTTTATGGATTGCCTAGGTGTTAAACATTGGTAAGCAATTAAGTACATCTTTCACTACTTGAGTGGTAGTCGACTACTTGGATTACTTTATTGAAAGGGGTGATCATTTCCACAAGTTTTACATGCTTTTTTTGACTTAGACTCAGCTGGTTGCTATGACACTCGTGTGTCAAGTAGTGGTTTTTTCTTCATGCTTGGTAGCGCATGCATATCTTGGTTGAGCAAGAAGCAGCCTACTTTGGCCACCTCTAGTTGTGAGGATGAGTATAAATTAGCTTTCATAGCTATTTCTGAGTGTGTATGGATCAAACACCTTTTGGATGATTTGGGTATTGGTCACTCTTTTGCGGCCACCATCTTCATTAACAATCAAAGCACATTGGGCATTGCGAGGAACCTTGTGTTCCATGCTCTCATGAAGCACATTGAGGTGCACTATCATTATGTCTAGGAGAGGTTATTTGTTGGAGACATCAATTTGGCTTATATATCCACACACGATAATGTTGCATACCTTTTCACGAAGGCTTTGCCTAGGGAGAAGATGGAAGATTTTCAAAGAACTTTGGACTTACTTCCTTTTGTGAATTGATCTCTTTCCGCATAGGTTGTCACTTCCATCTACTTGAGTGATAGCCCCTTGTTCAACCCATCACTACCAAGGGGGATTTGTCAGTATATTTTGGTAGTAATGTGTGTGAACACACTTAGGACCAACGGATCATCTTTTTCGTGTTTTAGGAGTTTTTTTGCCTTGGCTTGTATATACACCTATAACCCTAATGGGTCACTTATCTTTTGTACACTCACTTGGTAATACATTATGTATTGTGGTTTGGTCCAAGCTTCATTCTTCCTTGTGTTGTTTGTGTGCTTTTGCATGCCTCAAATTCCAACAAGCATTAGATATATAATGTTTTCAAAAGTTGATTGATTACATTGTTAGACATGTATAAACAACTTTTGTAGCCTTTAGAATGTTACACACACATACATACACAAACACACACACACACACACACACATATATATATATATATATATACACACACACACACACACATAGATATGTTGGAGTTAGACGTCTGCAAAAGCACACGAACAGCACAAGGAAGAAGAAGAAGCTTGGAGCACAACACACAATACTGAATGTATTACCATTAGAATGTACAAAGATAAGTAACCCGTTAGGGTTGTAGGTGTATATACAAGCCAGGGGAAAAAACCTCCTAAAGAGGGAAAAAAGTGCCCCGACGGTCTTAGTGTGTTCACACACATCACGACCTAAATATATCAACAAATCCCCCTGGCAGTGATGTGGTGAACAACGAGTTGGCACTCATGTATAAGGAAGTGCCAAGCTATGTGGAATCAATCCACAAAAGGAAGTAAGCCCAAAGTTTTGCGGAAAGCTTCAAACTTCTCCCGAGGCAGAGCCTTTGTGAAAGGTCTGCAATGTTCTCCTGCGTGGACACATGTGCCAAGATGATCTCTCTAGTAGAGAACCTCTCTACATAATGATAATGCACCTCAATGTGCTTAGTGCGAGCATGGAAGACAAGGTTCCTCACAACTACCAATGTGCTTTGACTATCAGTGAAGATGGTGGTGGCAAAAGAGTGACCAACACCCAAATTAGCCATAAGGCATTTGAGCCACACACACTCAACAGTCGCTATGAAAGTTTCCCTATACTCAGCCTTACAACTAGAAGTGGCCATAGTAGGATGCTTCTTGCTCAACCAAGATATTACATGAGCTACCAAGCATGAAGCAAGAGCCATTAGTGGACATACGAGTGTCATAGCAACCAACCCAGTATGTAAATCTAGCGGTAGTGATCCCCCCTTGGGATAAAACAATCCAAGTAGTTGGGTATCAAAATAGTGAAAGATGCGCTTAACCGCTTGCCAATGCTTGACTCTTGGGCAATGCATAAACCTGCTCATCTTTGAGACAACAAACTGAATATCTTGCCAAGTAATGCATAAGCAAATCAAGCATCCAACAGCCCGCTGATAGAGAACAACATCAAATGCATCTCCAACATCATGAACACTCAATCGTAAACCTCTTTCCATAAGAGTGGCAATAGGTTTACAATATTCAAGGCCAAAGTGCTGCAATAATGTGTCAATATATTTTGTTTGAAACAAATCCATTCCACCATCAACGTGCATAATTTGAATGCCCAAATAATGATGCAAATGCCCCAAATCAGACATCTCAAATGAGGCATGCAAATAAGTCTTAAAATCAGCAATATGCTTCTCATGAGGACTAGTGAGAAACATGTCATCAACATACACAACAATGATCAGAAGTACATCATTGGCACGCTTAACATATAAGGTGCTTTCAGTTGGACTGTTCTCAAAACCATGTGCAATCAGATAGGCATGTATCTTTTCATACCAAGAACATGGTGCTTGCTTTAAACCATATAACGCCTTCTTTAACCTACACATCTAGTTTTCATGCCCTTTCTACACAAAGCCATAGGGTTGAAAAACATATACTTCTTCATACAAGTCACCATTCAGAAATGCAGTTTTAATGTCCAATTGATATATATTCCAACCATGATGAGCTGTAAGTGCACAGATGCTCAAAACAGTAGTCATATGACATGTGGGTGCAAAGATCTCATCAAAATCAATGCCTCTTTCCTCCGCATAACCCTTTACAACAAGCCTAGCCTTATACTCGTCAATTGTTCCATCATGCTTATGCTTCAGCTTGTATACCCACTTAGTGCCAATGGCCTTCTTGCCAGGAGGCAATTCACATAAAGACCAGGTACCATTTTTCATGATAGCATCATATTCAGATTGCATTACAACCATCCAATGTTGAGAATTTTGTGCTTCATCAAACAAAACAGGTTCAGTCTCAATATAGAGGCTAGAGGTAGCCATAGCATAGCAATCTGATGCAAAAGAGGCACTATGAGAGCATGACCAAGTACGATATGATAGAGGTGCATCTAATTTGCTATCACACAAAGTCTGCACCAACCATTTTGGCATAGTTTTTGCCTCCTCAATATCAACTCTCTCATCAACAAGTGCATCATGTGAATCTGCATAAGAAATGGAATGATCTACATCATCACATGAAACTTGTAAAGGCTGAGAAGTTGCCTCATTACGACCAACACTAGACTATCCACCTATAAAAAGAGGCACCAAAGTATCATACATATCTTTGGAGCTAACAGATGTCTCCTCCGTACATGAAAGTAAGGGCTGAATAGCGTCCTCCATAAAAACAACATCACGGCTAACCAAAATGCGTTTAACCTGTGGATGATACAGATGATAGACTTTGCTTTCAGAACTGTACCCAACAAAAATACATTTCACTGCTTCATCATCCAATTTTCTGCGATGTTATTCAAGCACTAATGCATATGCCAAACAACCAAAACATGCAGATGAGCAACAGATGGCTTGTGACCATGCCAAGCCTCGTATGGAGTGATAGACTGCAGCGCTTTAGTGGGACACCTATTAAGTACATATGCTTCACATATAACAACCTCGAGCCAGAAACTATGTGGTAAAGCCTGGCTCTTGACCATACACCTCGCCATCTCCATGAGTGACCTGTTCTTCCGTTCAGCAACTCCATTCTGTTGAGGTGTATATGGCACTATATGATGATGTTTTATCCCATGTTTAGTCAGAAATGCATTAAAGTCAGAAGACATATATCCCCTCCCCCTCAAGCAGAATGGAGGGTGCCCATTTTACATGCTCACAAAATTTCAGCCAAAACCAAAAACGGTTTGAAGCACATAAACACTTCGGACTTTGCTTTCAGTGGATATACCCATGCACACCTAGAAAAATCATCAATGAAAGTCACAAAGTAAAGATAGTTTCCAAAAGAGGGTGTCTGTATAGGACCACATACATCACTGTGAACAAGCTGCAAATTTTGTGTAGCTCGAATAGAACCATCTTTTGGGAATGAGGAATGCTGCATTTTTCCCAAAATACAGCCTTCACATACATGTTTATCAGGTGCCTTAAGTTTGGGAAAAAAGGGACACCATTTCAGATTTTTGCAAGTGTAGAAAACTAGCAAAATTCAGATGACCGAAGTGTGCATGCCAAAGCTTTGCATCTGACATAACCTGAGAATAATGTACTACACATGCTAAATCATTCATAGATTTTTCATAATCTATGAGCTTATATAGCCCACAAGTTAAAATGCCAAAAGCAATAATCACATCACCATTTGATAGATCATGAACTATACATCTATCATCAACAAATTTCGCAACCAGACCAATATTGGCTAAAGCCGAAATTTATAATAGATCTTCTTGATCCCTGGCACAAATAAAGCATCTGACAATGTAAAGGAACGACCATCAATAGTAGTCAAAATGATCTTACCAACTCCCCTAACAGAAAAAGAGGAGTTGTTGGCATATGTAACAATAGTCCCTGTAGGGGCAGGCGTGAGTGAACAGAAGAAACTGCACTGCGAAGTAATATGTTTGGTCACCCCATGTTGACAGTATACGGGAAGAAGCAAGTACGGACACACATGCAGATCTAGCACTGAGGCAACCCTTCATTTTTTTCAAAACCCTCACATCATTTTAAAGTGATTCTTATCACTACAAACCCTTGTAAATATCATTTCACCTTTTTGTATCTCCATTTTGTACAAGCCGAGGAGTCCTCGAGCTTGGGGAGCCTTAGAAGTAGTTGCCTGTCAATTTTCATAATTTTTAGATCTCGTTTGGGCCCTCAAATAAGCCCTGGAACCTAATTTTTAACTAGGCCGGACACTAGGTCTGGACAGGGCCAAAGCTAGTCAAAAACTATAAATAGAGCTAGAGAGCTCATTTTTGGGGTAGCTTCTTGTAGTTTGAGATTGTATGAGAACTTTGTTGCAATAGAAGTGATTCCATTGTCTTACTCTCTTTGTTCTTGCCGTGTGTGCGCGTGTGCGTGTATGTGTGTGCATGCTTGTGTGCTTCTCACTCACGCACTTGTGCTTCCACTTGCTCGTGGTCTTCATACCATCCTCACGTCTCCCCGGATTGACATTAAAGGAGGTGCTACTCATCACTGAGCTACACCAAATTTTGGCGCCGTTGCCGGGGATCGAGCTTTGAGGACGAGCGTGTGATGGTAAGACGTAGAGAGGACGCGTTGGAATGGTAAGTAGTAGGTAAATTTCTGATTTTTTTCCATCTCCATCTTCATCTTCACCTCATTCTCCATTTCCACCTCCACCTCCTTCTCCACTACATATCCCCTCTTCCCTATCATTCCCTCATTTGTTGTGTGCGAGTTTGAGAGAGAGCGATTGTGCGTGCTTGTCTTTGTGTGTTTTTTGCATGTTTCTTGCAGGTGGCAGCTCCATCATCATCTCCAGCAAGCTCAGCAGGTACATAAATTATCTGCACAGTCCCCGAGGCGTTGAGCTCGAGCTATCGCGACACCCCGACCTATCGCGACACTTCGACCTATCGCGACACCTCACGAGCTATCGCAACACTTCGACCTATCGCGACACCTCACGAGCTATCGCGACACCCCGACCTATCGCGACACTTCACGAGCTATCGCGACACCCCGACCTATCGCGACACTTCACGAGCTATCACGACACCCCGACCTATCGCGACACTTCACGAGCTATCGCGACACCTCACGAGCTATCGCGACACCTCACGAGCTATCGCGACACTTCGACCTATCGCGACACCTCACGAGCTATCGCGACACCCCGACCTATCGCGACACTTCACGAGCTATCGCGACACCCCAACCTATCGCGACACCTCACGAGCTATCGCGACACCCCGACCTATCGCGACACTTCGACCTATCGCGACACTTCACGAGCTATCGCGACACCCCGACCTATCGCGACACTTCACGAGCTATCGCGACACCCCGACCTATCGCGACACTTTGACCTATCGCGACACCTCGACCCGACCTATCGCGATACACGGCTTTTAACGCATGAAAATTTAGGGTTAATTTTTTTAGTGATTGGAAGGGTAGTTGAGCTTAATTTTAGGCACCTTGGTATAACTTTAGAACCTTGGAAGTGGGCAAAAGGCCTAGAAACCAGAGAGGGATCTCCTGAACCCTGAGTGCCTGTTTTGACCCTTTAGTGCCTGAATGGTCATAACTTGACCATACGAACTCCGATTGATGAGATTTTGGTCTCGTTGGAAAGCTCGTTGAGAATCCCACGTGGACCTCGACTGGTTTTTGTAAGAATCATACGTGGAGTTTTAGAACATGCATTTTTAAGTTGACCTTTAAGTGGAACTAAGTGGTTCTCAGATTCAGGGGGTACAGTGAACTACTCCAAGGGGGCTGAAATTATTGAAGTGTGTCTTTCAATTACTTGTGGCAATAGAGCTATACTAACAGGTGAGCTTTTGCAGGAACTTTGTGCGCGCTCAAGGCAATCCAAAGCAAGCTAGCAAGGGTGAGTACCAAGCTTGGGAGAAGGCTTCCTGGGCTTGTGTAGCAGTCTGGTCAACCAGCTAATTGAGGTTGGAAGATCTCTCAACCCTCCTTTGTCAATTCCTAGCCTAGGCTAAGTACGACTTAGGTGTGGTAATTAATTAGGGAAACGTTAGACACGAATCAAGTCCAAGAATATTAATCAACAAAGTGCAAGAAGTAAATAGGTCTTAAGTGCGAAAACCCTAAAGGACAAAAGGTAAACTGGAGTCGATCACTTATCAAGTGCGGAAATTCACTTAAGTACTCCTGACGACGCGATTTCAGACAAGACCATAAACATAATATTCAACTAAAAAGAACAAAGTGATTGGTGCAAAATCAACCTGCAACGAGAGTGTGCTTGGGTTCCAGGGGATAAATAAATCAGGCTTATGAACCTTAGATCAGGCAGACACTTAGGCCGAGACAGACAGAGCCTCAGAACTTCTAAAGCTAGTGTCAATCACACTGCCAGGTCTTGGGCCCAGCAGTTGAGTGATTATCCATACATTCCCAGATCAGAAACAAGTGATTCTGAGATGTCCTATCACATGGAGAGACCAGTAGGTAGTTCAGGGTTGGCTTATCTAGAAAAGCCAGAGGGAGCTTACAAGACTCAGCTGGAATACATCAGGACGAATCGTCTAGGTGCTCGCATCTACGAAGACGGACTGAGAAAATCGGTGGTCCAGATTAAGAACCCCGATCAACCCCATGGATTAGCCCACCCGGTAGTCAAGTTTGAGAATGGAGCATACCTAGATAAAGAGGGGACTATATATGTAGTCACCACTCTCCCTGATAGAACTGATGAGTTTGGAAATGTGATTGCGGAGACCGACATGGGTGATATAGAGCAAGGGAACTTAGAGAGAGAGCCAAGAACTCCCCGTGGTAAATCTGTCTTGACCAGAATCATGACTCCAGAGTGGATTCCACAGGATAATAAAAGCATAGATCTGCTTTTAAACCGAGAAACCGATGAGGTTTTTTGGAGATATAAATCTCCTCAATCTCAGGAAGTGAGTGCCCTCACAATCTATGAGTTTAAAGACCCTGATAGCCCAGGTCAAGTAACCTACCTAGACAATGCATCAGAGAGAATCTTCGTGGTCACTGAGCTTGGCAGACATGCCTACACATGGAAGGGAGAATTTGTTTTTCCCCAACCAAGGTCTACTGTGTCCTTTGGTCACCAAGGAGCTGGGACCTCCCAAGCTCATGGGGCTCAGAGAGATAGAAGTAGAGACAAACCTGAGGTAAGTTTCGCCAACTCCCCGGGAAGAGAAAGAACGGGAACAGAAAGGAATAGAGTGGAACCTGAGAGACATAGAACCCCATGGAATCACAGGGACATTGATGATTTTCCTTTGCCAAGGCCGAGAGAACACACTAGGACCCTGCGACCAACTCAACTGGTGAAGTCCATGAAGAATTATTTCGATGGCACGGGAGACCCTTATGACCATGTGGCAGAATTTCGACAAGTGTTGAAAGCTGAACAGGTGGAGGACCTATTCACACAATATAATGCTTTCGGTCTAACCCTTAGGAACACTGCCCTTACGTGGTTCCAACCACTGAATGAGAGGCATTTCAGAAACATAGAACAACTCTTAGAGGCATTTATTGTTGAGTTTTCTAAGAGTGGAATCAGGCATAACACCTCCTCACTAATTCATAGCTTCAAACAAACACCTCAAGAGACGGTCAGACTAGCTGGAAGAAGATTTAGACAGTACCTGGAGAGATGCCCTATGCCGGAGTTACCCACACCAGCCAAACAAGTGGCCTTGTTCCTAGACGGATTGTTGAGCACTAAGCTCAGGTCATATGTGTACCTGAAGGACCCTAGAACGATAGAGGAGTGCGTGCGCATGTGCATAGACATTGAGGACAATCTAGGTGAGGAATTAGAACTATCAAAAATCTATAAGGATTCTGATAGCTCTAGTAACATGGCATCTGGTCAATCCACATCCATCGAGGAACTTGCAGAGAAGGTAGCCCAAAAACTAGGTGTCTCTAGCAAGCAAATTCCAAGATTTGCCCCAGTTAAGCGGTGTTACAATTGTGGCGGTGAACATATGGCAAGTGTATGCCCCATTATGGCCCAACCTCAGGTGAATCCTAGTAGCTAGTACTGCACCATAGAGCGCAGGTACACCAATCATACGGCACAAGACTGCCCATATAACAAACAAACTGTTAGGCAAAATTATCCTCAGCCATATCCACAACATGGTAGGTACCAGAATCAGTACCCATCACCACAATACAACAGACCACAACAAACTTATCAGCCACCTTATCAAGGGCAGCAGAGACCTCAACCAGTCCTAGTGCAGCAACCCCCTGCTCCAACCAATGTGATCCCAGTGAAATATGCATCTACTGAAGAAAATCCGAATAGAGCCATAGTTCCAGTCACCCCATTGCTATCAGACAGTGATCCAAGTGACCATAGTTTTGACTCCACACATATTGATAGCCCACATGCTTACTACATGCAGTCACCCGAGCATAACGAGTCATACTATTATGAGGACCCAAGTGAAAATAGTGGGGAACCTGAGTATTCTAATGTTATGTACACAAACCCCAACCCTAGACCTCAACCTAGACAGGTACGACCTCCATTTCCTAGAGGACCATGCTTTAGATGTCAGGGAGATCACCTTATACGTGATTGTCCACTGCCTACCCCTACACAGCCTCAACCAGTAACCATTCAGGGCTTCTGTCAAGATTGCGGGAAAGAGCATCTCCTACGAGATTGCCCGAAGAACCCTAATAACATGCCTAAAATCACTCCTATCAATGTTGTTGGGTTAGTTGTAGACTCCACAGGGAGTGTGACTTCCACTGCACCTGTGCAGGTGATCACAAGAGCCCAGGCACTTCAACAACACCAAGGTGTTGGTCCCGAAAAGAGCCCCGAGGTGAGTGAAACTGAGAGCATACCCAAAAAGAGAACTAGCGCCTGGAAGGATAGTCGTGAAAGAATGAAGAGGCAATGGGCAAAAAAGATAAACGAACTTGAAGAAAGCGTGAGAGAAACCAAGGCAAAAATCACAGAGATCACATCTCAACCGCACTCCCACACACTTCCACCACTACCATCCCCATCACCCTCCATTTCTCCACCCTCTAATACACCCCTCGTAACCCACCCACCACCCCGAGTAGGATCAGTATTAGCTGACCCCACTCATGAGGGCTTGGACATGATGTTCAAGGCCTACCAGGCTCGACTTCAAGAAGGGCCAACAGCTGCAAACCTAGACAAGAGTTACCCTAGAGCAGATTTAGAGATTGAACGGATGAAAAT
Source organism: Ceratopteris richardii (assembly GCA_020310875.1). Lineage (NCBI taxonomy): Eukaryota > Viridiplantae > Streptophyta > Polypodiopsida > Polypodiales > Pteridaceae > Ceratopteris > Ceratopteris richardii. Next base: position 64,237,303 of record CM035408.1, on the reverse strand, counting down.
GTGCATGAAAATGGTAGAACAAGCTCAAGCTATACTTGAGACTAGTCAAAAGTTCAATTAGACAAACTCTGTCAAGCCGGATTTGCATTTCCAAGGCTTACTGGAAAGATTAGAGCAGTTGGTAAACAAATCACAGGTTTCTTTACCTCCACAGGCTCAACCAGTTGTTGAAAGAGGAAGCTCACCACCTAAGGGAGCTTATGTTCCTAATTCCACGGATGCTGGAATACCTCCTTCAATTCAACAGTACTCTCAAGAGTTCTTGCGGGAAATACAAGAAGAGAAATGGGCCAAGGAGAAGGGTGATTCCCCTCCTATTCCTGAGATTGATGATCTTCGTGATCAATTTCCCCAAGACATTCCCTCTATCTATGGGGATCAAGCAGAGCAACAAGAGGATGAGGGATTAGATTTTGAATCTAATTCTTTACAAGAGTTGCCTCATTTCACAGGCCCATGGGAATCTGAATCTCTCCAGATCAGAGCTCCCACGATATTGGTAAGAAATGAAGACTCAGTGATTCCCAGGAACACTGATGTTGTGAAGAACACTAAGGTTCAGTGTCACCTCACTGTAGAGGAACTCCTCAAGGCAAAACCGGAGCTCTGGAATCATGTGAAAAATCAGGTCCCAGAAATTGAATCCAATACACCAAAAGTAGGCTCTAAACAAAAAGTACCAGGGATACCTCTCGACAAGATAGGAGACATGAGCGAAGGTGAAGAAGGTAACACTTATCTTCCGATCACCTATCAAGGTTACACAACCAAAGCAATTGTGGATTCGGGTGCCGGTGTTGCTATTGCGACCACCTCCCTGTGGAAGCGATGGGGCAAACCCACCTTAAGACCAACGAGAATGAAACTTCAAATGGCAGATGGTCATTTTGAAAGACCTCTCGGATTGCTTGAAGGGATAACTCTAACCACTTGTGGTGTAGAGTTTGAACATACGTTTGCTATATGTGACTTTGAGAAGAATAATGTTTACGAGATGATCCTAGGAAGACCCTTCCTACGACAATTGCAAATAGTACAGGATTGGGGAACCAACTCCTTGTACTTACAACACTTAGGGGTCACCACCAAGGTCAATCTGAAGGATCACACCTTCAGAGATGTACCACCCCTACAGTGGAATCCTATCCACAAAGTGAAAGAGGACTCTATCTCCGTGCATTCTGGAAGTTCACCTGAACCATCCTGGTTGCATGAAGATACTCACTTGTGGATGTGCAAGGTCGCAGAGGAAGAGGAAAAGCGCCTAAAAGCGAGAGAAGAAGGAACTCCCCCAGGAGATAGATCAATAAAAGACCCAGCCTATACACCAATGATATTTCCAGATGAGGAATTTGAGCCTCATGGTTGGGCAGAAATCTTAGCTACCATGGACATTGCAGTCAATGAGGAACAATGGACACCCCATTGTGATGAGGAGGGTTATGATATTTCAGTGTTCATGTGTCAGCCCTTGTTGGAAGAGTGTGATCCTAGTGAGTTCATAGAAGAAGAAGAGAATGACGATGATCTAGAATCCATTGTGATGGATACATACTTTGACTCAGAGGAACACTACTTAGAAGACCTAGGGGTGTTAACCCAAAAGGAAGAAGAACCCCTTGCGAGTATTAAAACGATAAGTTCAAAGAAAGGAAGTGAAGGAGGTCAAAAGAAAAAGAAAAGGAAAGCAGTGAGACAAGAAGAGGAAGAATCATTGTTTGAAGTACCAGAAAATTTCAAAAAATATGAAGTGGAAGACCGGAAAATTTTGGTACGAATGCCTAAGAGAGAGGCCATTTTAGGAGAAGCATATGACAATAAAGAAAAGACCAAAAAAATTGTAGTGACCATTGAAGGGAACGAAGAGCGATGTACGTACATAGGAGACGACCTAAGTGCAGAAGAAGAAGCAGAGCTTGTAGCGCTATTAAGGGAATATAGGGATGTGTTCGCATGGCACTATAGAGACTTGAAAGGAGTAGATCCAGAGATTTGCTCTCATACGATTCCGATGACCGCTGATGCCAAGCCCACCAAACAAAAACCCTACACATATAATGACAATTATGCAGCCAAAATAAAAGAGGAAATTGACAGGCTGATTGAAGCCGGATTCATCTATGAGATTGAGCACACTGAATGGGTGTCCCCCATTGTAGTGGTGCCCAAGAAGAATGGGAAATTGCGAGTGTGCATTAACCTTAAAAAAGTCAATGCCGCTACGATCCGAGATAGTTATCCTCTTCCAATCACCGAACATCTATTGGAGCGTGTTGCAGGCAAGGAAGTTTACAGCTTCCTTGATGGATTTTCAGGTTACAACCAAGTAGCCATTGCCCCCGAAGATCAGCACAAAACGGCCTTTGCCACAGAATGGGGAATCTTTGCATTTCGTGTGATGCCATTTGGGCTCACCAATGCACCTGCAACATTCCAAAGACTCATGTGTCATGTCTTCAAAGAGTTCTTGCGAAAGAGCTTAGAAGTATATGTGGATGATTTATGCGCTCATTCCCAAGAAAGAAGATACCACATCCCTGAGCTCAGGCAAATCTTCAACAAGTGTAGAGATTATCGAGTGTGCCTGAATCCAGAGAAGTGTGTGTTCATGGTACGACAAGGTAAGATCTTAGGTCACATTGTTTCTAAGAATGGAATTTCAACAGATGAAGACAAAGTAAGAGCAATCGCAGAGTTGCCCAGACCAAGGAATGTTAAAGAGGTACAAGCCTTTATGGGCCATTGTGGATATTACCGTAGGTTTATTCACATGTATGCCATCATAGCTAAACCTCTCTATGGGTTGTTAACAAATTTCGAGTGGAGTGAGGAATGCGAGACTTCCTTCAACGAGCTGAAGAGACGTTTGTGCACAGCACCAATATTGACTACTCCGGATTGGAGCAAACCCTTTCATGTCCATGTAGATGCCTCAAATCATGCAATAGGATGTGTGCTAGCGCAACCCACGGGTGAAGGAAACCTAGATTTGCCGATAGCATATGCTAGTAGGCAACTAAATGCAGCTGAACGAAATTATACCACAACGGAAAGAGAAGGCCTAGGTATGGTATATGCTGTGAAGAAGTTTAGACACTATCTATTGGCCAATAAGTTCAAGTTTTTCACTGATCATCAAGCTTTACTATATTTGGTCAATAAACCTTGCAATACAGGCCGCTTAGTAAGATGGTTCCTCTTACTAATGGAATACGACTTTGAAGTTGTTGTCAGGAAAGGTAGAACCCATCTTAGGGCAGACCATCTTTCTCGCATCACTTCAGGAGAGCCACCGCAAGGAGTGTCTGATGAATTGCCCGATGCTTATCTGTTCAATTTAGAAGTTGTTCCTAAATGGGCAAATAAGTTGGTACCAGTCCTAACCTTCGGGCCTGCAAATAAAAATGTTAAAACAAGCAAAGAGGAAATTGTAAAATCGCTAAAGTATCAAATATTAGCCGGAAGTATGTACAAGCAAGATACCGAGGGCGTATTAGCTTGTTGTGTCGAGGATGATGAACATGCTAGTTGGTTGCAACAAGCCCATGAGGGACTGCTAGGAAATCACTACCCTAAACAACGAACATTGCAGAATCTAAAACGTTTAGGGGTGTATTGGCTTAGTATGGACAAAGAAATACAAGAGTGGATCCACAATTGTCCAGTGTGCCAGAAGAGACCCCCAGTGGAGCATGCCACTCTTTATCACGTGTCATTAATCCCAGATTGGAGTGCTCCATTGGTTGAGTTCATGAGATCGGGAACATTGCCCAATCAGGCTAGTCTTGCAAGAAAACGGAGCATGGAGCAAGAGGCTCAAGACTATGCCTTAGTAGGAGACAACCTATATCGAAGAGGCAAGGATGGTTACCTAAGACTGTGCGTTCATGAATCAGACTATTTGAAAGTCTTAGAAACGGCACACAGCGGTGCTGCAGGTGGACACTTTGGGCCGGACAGAGTAATTAAGACCATTCTATTCTCGGGACTTTGGTGGCCCACTCTTCATATGGATGCACACTCTTATGTGAAGAGTTGCGACACATGTCAACGTGCCCAATATCCGATAAGAAAAGATGAAATGCCCTTAAGGCCAATGATGGGAGGACGTGCATTTTCAAAGTGGGGTATAGACTTTGTAGGTCCCATCAACCCCCCAGCTAGAAACTCCCATGCAGAATACATTATTGTAGCCACAGATTACCTTACAAAGTGGGTGGAAGTAAAGGCCACGACAAAGAATGATGCTTAAACGACGGCTAAGTTCTTGTTCGAAAATGTGTTCACTAGATATGGGTTACCAATAGAGTTGGTTAGTGATAGAGGTACGCACTTCTTGAATGAGGTCATTGAAAATCTCCTTCAAGAATTCATGGTGACACATAAGAAGTCTGCACCCTATCACCCACAAGCTAACGGACAAGCCGAGAGCACGAATAAGATCCTATGTAACGTATTGACGAAACTTGTAAATAATAAACGCTCGGATTGGGACAAACAACTTCATCATGCTGTTTGGGCATACCGAGTTGCTTACAAAACGGTACTCAATGCCACCCCATTTCAGATGGTCTTCGGACAGAATGCAGTGCTACCACTAGATTTCCTAATCCCAGCTTTAAGAGTAGCACAAGAGCATGAGTGGAATGGACACGAGTTGTCCTCTAGGATCTTTGATCTAGAACGTTTAGGTGAGACGAGGCTACGAGCAGCAGCAGGCATCTATGCTGCAAAGAAACGGCAAAAGGCATACTTTGATGCCCATGTGAAGGATAAGGGCTTGAAAGCAGGAGATCTAGTTTTAGTCTACACATTGAAACAACACGCAAGAAAGCTAGAAAAGAGGGGCTACGGACCTATGATCATTAATAGGATCTCCACGAGTGGAGCAGTACAACTAGCCACTTTAGAGGGGGATGTCCTCCCAAACTATATTAGCGGATGCAGAGTCAAGCTCTATCAGGAACCCCTCACGGAGGAGATGCTAAGCCGACTCAATACTGCTAAGCAACGTAAAGAGGAGGAAAAACGAATTCGAGAAGAAGCACAGGCAGAGGCCTTAGAGCGTATCAGACGAATGAAGTTGAGGAGACAAGGAAGGGACCAGCCTATGACTGACACTCAAGAGTCTCCAGGCTATCACATGGCCATGTGTGAGGCTTCAGGTGAACGTACCCATAAGATAGTGGACCGACGACCTTTTGTGACCCTAGAAATAGGACAAAGAGACAGCACAACCAGCGTGAGGGCTTTAATTGATTCAGGAGCAGCCACAAGTGCAGTTCGGCTCTCTTATTGCCAGCAGCTGCAATTGGAGGTAAAACCCCTAGAAGCATATCTGATAGGATTAGGAGGTGTTGAAACCCCTTGTATGGGAGAGGTGGATCTTCCCCTCTACATACAAGAGGTCCTCATGCCAGCAAAAGTGCTAGTGTGTGAAGACGAGGATCTGACCGAACCTCTTGTCTTGGGCCAAGACTGGATCTATGATCATGCAGTCAACCTCAACCTAAGAAGTGGACTTCTTCAGGTGGGGGTAGGCCAAAGCCGTCTCACGATTGAATTAGAAAATCAAGCACTCAAACCAATAGAACAGGCACCAACTCCTGGTCCCTCCAGGAATCCACATGAAGATAACACTGTTGTGCTTGTCCAAACTTCTATGGTGCAGAGGAATGTCAATCTTACTGAAGGTTCAGAGGCCAAGAAGGAGTTCATAACTGATCCAAAGAAGATTCTAAACGAGCAGACCGAACATCACTCTACACGAAGGAGGCCGCTAATCAAGAGGCAGGAGCGCCAACCCGCGCAACATGGAGCATCTCGTGGCGTGAAGCAGATCTGGATACGCAAGGATGGAAAACCCACAGCTCCAATAGCAGATTCTCAAGGAGACAAGAAACGAGCCTCACCATCAAGGAACAAAGTGAAGAAGCCCCCTAGGATAACCCCTAGGCATACCATTTCTATTTGGGTTCCTAAGCGGTCAATGAAGGCCACCCCTAATGCTAGACAGATATGGGTGCCCAAGGCTTGCTTACAAGCCCAAAGTACTTCACCTTCAGGCACTAGGATCAAGCAGCTTTCACAAGCACTCTTGGCCAACAACTCAGAAAGTGACAAGATACCTACACCTCTCACTGTCCCCACTCCCATCAACCCCAGGAATGTCTCGAAATGGGTACCCAAAAGGTCCCAAATACATCACACTCTCATACCGAAATCTTCACCTGTCCTTAGCTCTAAGAGCTACGACTCCTCTATCAAAGTGTGGAGAATTAAACTGTGTACTAAACCCCCTGACCCTATTCTGTAAATCCGTCCACACTAACACAGGAGCATTCCGAGCCCATTGCATAACCAAAGTATGCATCTAGGATGACACTGACCTTTAATCACCACTCACACATATCATAAACACCTCACCACTAACCACTGACCTCCGGGATTGTCATGTTAGTATTGTGAAGGGAACACCATTACATCTTGTTTCCTATGCAACACTAATGTGCCTTTCGTCTTCCAACAGATAAGCAACCTACTCTCATGGCAACCGCGGCAGGCACAAGCTCTCAGGCAGGATCTGGTGCTCCTATCAATTGGGATGCCATGCCAGTGGAAGCTCCACCAACAGCTCGGCCTGAAGAATTCTTGAATGTGCGAAGGATTCCTATTCCAGATCCACCCAATGGACTAACCGAAAGAGTAAAAGGGCACTCCCATTGGTTCAATGAAATGCCAGGGGATTTGGGAGACGTAGATCACATCTGGGAGTCCAAGATGGAGTGTGGAGGGGTTTGGTGGACCTTCCAGTTCTTTTCAAGAGAATTTGAGACCTTACAGAATGCAGCTCCACTTCAAGATATCTGGCAAAAGGCAGGACTACAAGCTTACTTCAGTGCAGCTCTACCTAAACCCGACTTCCTCAGGTGCTACTACTTGATTGCTACGATGAAACCTACCGGGGATAAAGATCACTCAGGCACATTCTGGGTGCCCTCCTTATCCAATCTGGAGGAGATGAGGAAGTTTGAATTAAATGTAACGTTAATCAGGGAAGCCCTTCAGATGTATGGCACGCATGTACCTTCTGACCGCGACCCTTTGATACCAGAGTCTATGAAAAGCAATAGAATCAAGAAACTAAAAGAAATGTGCGCCCTCACCCCCAACATTGCCATACCTCTGCGGATGTGCCTCCAGCACTTCGCATTTCCCGCTCAGGACCGTTTCACGTAGCCTCACAAGAAGATATGGTACGGGCTATATTTAGCAGAGACCGGAAGCTTGCCCATTAAGATGCCGGTATGGATCTTAGATCAAGTGTATGAGGCAGGCAAGCGGGGAGTGAGGAAGCCCACTCTACATGGTTGTTGTGCGCTGACAAGAATCATCTACATATGTCTTGCATATGACGTGCCAGTTGCCCGAGCCCTAAAGTATGCACACCTGGAGCTGTTCAAAGGGCGAAAGTCAGGGAGTCAGCCTGCAAAAAGAATGCGTGGATCCCTTTCACAGGTCCTGATCCCTCCAGAAGCCACCGTCGAAGTCTCCACTAGAGAGGAAGCCCAAGTGGCACCTTTCACAATCCATCTCCAAGAGTCTCAACCAAGAGAGGTGGTACAGCCCACTCCTTCTGCCCCTCCACTACCTACCGATGCAGAATTTGCAGCTATGGCCACCTTCACCGAGGACCCAAACTTTGATTTTGAAACATTCCTGCAGACGGCCCATCTATCAGACATTGAAGGTTGCCCTAACAATGTCGATCCGGGGACATCAGCCCAGAGAGAACATGCACGAGGCGAGACAAGCAGTGTACAGGAGATAGGAGTGGCACAACTTCCTCAGAGACTAAGCACACAAGCTCAGGAGAAGGCACCAAGAGATGACCCAGAAGAGAGTGAAGACGAAGCCCCTGCATATACGGCACAGCTCAAACGACTATATCGAACAATCAAGCAGGTGCAACGACGCCATAAAATGTCAGAAGAAGCAAATAGGGCCCTAGTAAACCAGATGCTGCAGTCGGAGAATATCGACCCCCCATTTTGTAGAATCGCTAAATCTTTTGGCGGACACCTGTGGCATCAGTGAAGCAATGAGAACCTTGGTCTATCGAGAGAACCCTACTTATGATCAAAGAAGAATTGATACACGGCCTCGACAAGGAAAGATGATTCAGATGGAAGTAGCTACCGCGTTAGCTACGTCCACGTCAGAAGATGTTCACATGATTAGCCCTAGGCCCAATGATGAACCGGAGGAAATTACGCATGCACCATCCCCCTCATCATCTCCTATCCCACCCTCAGAACCTCTCTCCACGTGTCTTTCTACACAACCAATATCCTCCTATAGTGGGACCATTGTACACACCCCCGTTTCCACTTTCCTTCCTTCACCCTCATCCATCTCTGTCACCCAGATTTTTGAACCCCAACTAGGTCACCCTTCCTTCCTCCCTGCCTTTGGACAACCATCTGTCACTAGTCAGACTCTTTCCCTTCCTTTACCCTCCACCCCTCCATTTCCTCCCTCCCAAACTCTACCTACCCCGTCCCTTGTAACTGCCTCGGGCACCACACTAATCACCCAACCCTCCTTCTGGACCCAACTTGTAAACATTCTTCAACTGGTTGATAAACATAATAAAAAGTCCCTTCCCCAAATCCACTCCCCCACATTCACGGCCACCACTATCACACCACCCACCATCCCGGTGTTCACATTTCACGACTCACACTCTCTCATGTCCGACCCCATGGACATCTCACCATCCGCAGGATCACCCACCACCACTGTTCTCACAACACCATCACAGGTTATTACACTCACATCACCACTTCCACACACGGTAGGCACAACATCCACCTTTCCCATTCCCACTTCCCAACCCCCTGCATCTCCCATCCTTACCCCGGCATCCACCTCATTTAGTCTTGCACTCGACACCATGCTCGAAGCTGCCACTCAGCTTAAGTAGGAATATAAATTATTGGAAGAAAATAACAAGGAGCTTTGCACCCTCTCAGCAACACTCCAAGAGCGTATCAATGCTTTGGAGTCCAGTCATACGGAGTCACAAAGCAAAATATCCGCCCTCGAACATGCAAATGCGCAACTCGAAGCGAGGCATATGGAAGAGAGCAAAGCCATGGAGGAACAACTGCGAGATCAAATGGGCCGCAATGCAAGGCTTCAACGAAACATGGCCTTGCTACGACGACATCTGGCGGCAGCTCAAGAAGAGAACAGACGGCTTCAACAACAAAACCAAGAGAACCTCGAGGCTGCCATGGAGAACACCCCGGGAGCACCCATAGACCCGGCTAAATTTCAAGCTGTTCCCTCAGAAAGCATACAACAGATCTTGGAAACTTATGCCAATCTTTTAGAAGCACATGATCAGCTTGCCGACCAAGTGAAGGACCTACAGAGACCCCAAGAGTCTACACCACACCAACGGGAACCTAAAGAGATGACCGACGCTGCTACTTCACCTGAACCTGAACATTCAACGACCAATGACGTACTGGAGTTACGGCAACAGGTTGCAGAATTAAAATTGAAGTTGATGCAGTACGAGCGACCTCCTTCCCCACCTGAGCAACCCATGGAAGAGGAAGAAGTTATTATTCCAGTGGCGGAAGCATATGAAGAGAACTATGAGCCTCAACCTTTTCCAGGAGGCACAACCACTGAGGAGGGACATGACACTTATGAGGAACCCCCATCGGCATGGATGAAACAGGTAGAAGAAATGGGGCAGACTCATGAAGAACGTATCACCTACCAGATGTTGGCCATGAAGACCATTGAAGAAACCATACTTCAATCAGAATACTTCAGACAGCTGGCTCCTAGAAGACTAATCACCAGCTCAGAATTACAATATAAGCCATACTTTGTACTGTTGGCAGACTACAACGCTGAGATCAAACGTAAGACCAACAAGTACCCAACGTTCGCAACGCAATTTGAACCGGAGGACATTCCAGAGGAGGCGCGCAAAGGGAGAATACATCAACCCATCTGGAGGCAAAAGCTATTGGAGACCTATCCCGAGATGCTACGAACATGGGACCACGCACCCATGCATTTAAAGTATAACAATTGCTATGGACCAGTACAACGGAGAAGGACATGGAAGTCATTTGCAATCAAAGTCAAGAACAATGCCAATTGCAAAGAATGGCTCAATTACCCCGCCATCGCTCCCCCAACCGGTACTCCCACGGTGTCATACATGATGGCAACCATCAGACATTGGATACCACGTCTCCACCCCATGCCAGATGTCGCTGCCCAGATGATGCTCAAGATCTTTGATATGATGCAGGTCGTACTCAAAACTTTTCGCAATGTATGCCGTATTCAACCTCCTATTCCCGGGTTTATTAATGGTAACTACGACCTGCTATATGATATGAGCACAACCCCGAGCATACGAGTGGCTTACGCATGGCATGCACGCATCAGATATCTCCCTGCCTGCTACAAGCAAACGTTCGATGAAATGTTCACCACGGGATTCTGGGAAACACACTCAGAGGTGTTCGCGCCACGGCCCACCCATTTGTTACACCTCTTTGCATGCGAACAAACGATGCACTCAGAACTCTACACAACGCCACAGACGGACATACCGGGCCCAGTCAATTGGGATACCCTGCAGAGAGACCTGATCCGAGGGCTGCGAATCAAAGAACATGAGGTGGGAGCTGACATTCTCCAGAACTATATTGATCAACCCGCAGAGCAAAGGTCTGTCAGAGGCGACAGACCCTAGGGGGGGGAGAGTGTTGACAGTATACGGGAAGAAGCAAGTACGGACACACATGCAGATCTAGCACTGAGGCAACCCTTCATTTTTTTCAAAACCCTCACATCATTTTAAAGTGATTCTTATCACTACAAACCCTTGTAAATATCATTTCACCTTTTTGTATCTCCATTTTGTACAAGCCGAGGAGTCCTCGAGCTTGGGGAGCCTTAGAAGTAGTTGCCTGTCAATTTTCATAATTTTTAGATCTCGTTTGGGCCCTCAAATAAGCCCTGGAACCTAATTTTTAACTAGGCCGGACACTAGGTCTGGACAGGGCCAAAGCTAGTCAAAAACTATAAATAGAGCTAGAGAGCTCATTTTTGGGGTAGCTTCTTGTAGTTTGAGCTTGTATGAGAACTTTGTTGCAATAGAAGTGATTCCATTGTCTTACTCTCTTTGTTCTTGCCGTGTGTGCGCGTGTGCGTGTATGTGTGTGCATGCTTGTGTGCTTCTCACTCACGCACTTGTGCTTCCACTTGCTCGTGGTCTTCATACCATCCTCACGTCTCCCCGGATTGACATTAAAGGAGGTGCTACTCATCACTGAGCTACACCCCACTATCAAAGTACCAAACATTGGAGTCTACTACAAACATGCATTGCTCATGAGGAGATGGATCAAAACTACAAACAGTAGTAAACACCCATTCTTCATCCTGCACAAGATTAGCAAACTCTGTTTTCTGTGTAGAGGCCTCTACAACAACCATTCCAGCCTCTTTCTTCTTTGCCTCTTTAGCAGCCAGTTTTGGACAGCTCTTAATGACATGATCATTTGCCTTATAGTATTTACAAAACAATTCCTACTTTTCTTATTTCTTCTTATCTTTTTCTTCCTTCTTCGATTGTGCAGAATTAGTAGATTTCTGCTTACTAGTTGAAGAGCTCCATTTTCCTTTGCCCTTCTGACTAGCCAGGAAAACTTGATCTGTAACACACATAATAGACATGTTCTGCCTAGATTGATCTTCCTGCAACACAATAGGAACCAACTCTTCAAATGTTAAGGCATTTGGATTGCCGTTCATCATCAAACGAAGAGTAGAAGCAAAAATCTGATATTATTCGAGAAGACCATTCAGAACAGTCTGCACAAGTGAACTATCAGGAAGGACTTCATCAACAGAAATCAATTGTTCCTTCAAATCCTTGATCTTTGTCAAAAAATTATCCATAGAATCAACTTTGAGATGCTTATACTGGCGAACCAAAACTTGTATATATCTTTGGCACAAAAAGACAAAATAACTTGCACAAGCACTGTGATAGTGCATTTGAAGGCCGAAATGAGCTCAGATCGCGATTTTAGCACCACACAACAAAGCTGTTTTGATCTCTGAAACACCTTGAGTATACTCACCAAATTTTGTGTGATTGTGAGACTATAACCGGAGAGGTGTAGCCGATGCCCTAGATGAAGCAGCGACCTGCTCTGATACCAATTGTTGAAGTTAGACGTCTACAAAAACATGCAAACAACACAAGGAAGAAGAAGAAGAAGCTTGGAGCACAACACACAATACTGAATGTATTACCACTAGAATGCCCCGCAATTGTAGTGTGTTCACACACATCACTACCTAAATATATCAACAAGATATACATACATACAAACACACACACACATATGGTAGTTTTAAATTATAATAGGTATGCATGTGATGCTTTGTGAACTTCCATATTTGTATACATTAGACTTAGAAAACTATTGTTATAGTTTGACCTTTTACATTGATTTTTACTTTTAGAATAAAATAGGAGTCTAGATCTATTTTGGTTATTTGAATTTTATCTTTATTTCTTCTCTCACAATAGCATGGGGAATGGTTAGGAGTTATTGTGAGTATTATATTTGTCACGTCTTACTGTTATAATATATTGATTAGTAAGTTTTAAGAATATATAGGTGCTATTGTGAATGTTTGATTTCTTTGAATTCTTAATCTCACAATAATTTAGTTAATAAATACTAAGAATTTCCAAGCGCTATCAAAGGTTTCCACTGTTTGATTCATTATGATTCTTAGTTTCACAATAATTTAATTGTTCAATATGAAGTCAATGCGCACCATTATGAACGTTTAATGGTGGTATATGAGTGTGTACTATATAATAGCAAAAAGTTTATAGGTGGTATTATGGGAGAATGTATACTTTAGATTATGTGATTTTGGGAGAGCCACATTTATGTTGATATATTTTGGTATGATGTGTGAACACACTAGGACCATCAGGGCACTCTTTTTTCTTTTCAATAGGTTTTTCCCTGGCTTGTATAGGCCTATAACCCTAACGAGTCACTTATCTTTGTACATTCTCTTGGTAATACATTCAGTATTGTGTGTTGTGCTCTAAGCTTCTTGTTTTTCCTTGATCTATTCACGTGCTTTTGTAGAAGTCAAACTCCAACAATGGGTATCACAACAGGTCACCACTTCATCTAGGGTGTCATCAACACCCCTCCAATCATAGTCTCAAAATCACATGAAAATTGGTGATCATACGCAATGCGGTTAGGAGTTCAAAATAGCTTCATTGTGTGGTGTCAAAATTGCGATCTCAGGCCTCCGAATGCACTATCGCAACACCTATGTAGGCAATTTCATCTTTTGTGTCAAGCATATATATAGGTTTTGGTTTGCTAGTACAAGCATCTCGAAGTCTGCTATAGGTTTATCAGAACTCTACATGTTATTTTTGTTCAACTTTTTGAGATATAGTCATTTTTCTACATCAAGATATTTTAGCCAGTGGCCATGGCTCAAAGTAGTGGTATATTCAGTATGTTGGCTATTGTGGATAAGTTGGATGATACCAATTACCCATTATGGGCATATATGATGCATCATGTATTGGTCGCAAAAGAAAAGTGGAATATTGTGCAGGGTGTTGAAAAATGTCCTACTACACCTACGAATACAATTACTGAAGGTGATGTGGATGGAATTGAAGATGATGATTTTCAGGTTCTTGTTCATGACCCATCTTGGGGAACTTCATGGACACCCATCTTAGGGAACTCATGGATATGTTCAACCAAGATTTGAACTCAGGTCTTGATCCATGAGATTCAAAGCATCAACCACTAGGCTATGCGGGCTTGGACAAAGTTAGATGGTTTGAACCCATGATCCTATGGATCACATACTGTGTTGTAACGTTACACTATGCTATTTGGTGCGCTTGATACAAGTGATTTCGATAAAACAAACTTTGATGTAGAAATATTGACCCACATAGTTGAGGGATCCTCTCAAACATTGGTGTTGTAAAAATTTTGGAACATTATAATCACAAGTTCTTAAGCTAGCCACTTTTCTTCCCATCACCTACTTCTTTTTGAATCATTGTACGAGTGAAAGTTCCTATTGTTGTATGGCTCCTCCACATCTTCATCATCTGCTTGAATTCTTCAAAACTATTTTTTCCATCTTTGTATCTACTTCATCAATATTGATGTCTTCAGTTATTTTCTCATCCATCATATTATAATCAGAGAGAGCTTCCTTCAGCTCCATCACTATAATAAAACCATCATTGTCTTTATGCAAGCTTCTGATTGTTTTCAAAATCTCTCGCTTTACTTAATCCATCTGATTTGAAATCATGCATGGACAAGTCTCTTCCATCATCAACCTATTTCTGTGCTTCAAGTGGCTAGTCAAAAGGGCAAACACAAATGGAGCTCATCTAATAGTCAGGAAAAATGTGCTAATTCTGCACAAATGAAGAAGGAAGACAAGTTAGAGAAGAAAACAAAAAAGTAGAAATAATTTTGAAAATAATGTGAAGGAAATGATCATGTCATAAAGAGTTGTCCAAAGTGGGCTACAAAAGAGGCAAAGAAAAAAGAGGCTGGAATGGTTGTTGCAGAGGTCTCTACACCTAAAATAGAGTTTGCTAATCTTGTGCAGAATGAAGAATGGGCGTTTACTAATGTTTGAAGCTATGACCAATCTCCTCATGAATAATGCATGTCTCCAGTAGACTCAAATGTTTGGTACATCGATAGTGTGCCAACCAAACATATTACCTCGTAGTGCACTTTACTTAGTTCACTTGAGCCTACCCCTACAAGGAATACTATCACATGCATGGTTAACTCCTCTTATCCTATAATGGGAGTTGGTAAGATCATTATGACTACTATTGATGGTAGTTCTTTCACATTCTCGCATGCTTAGTATGTATCAGGGATCAAGAAAAATCAATTGTCAGTTTCAGCATTAGCCAAGATTGGCGTGGTTGTCAAATTCGATGATGAGGGTGAAGATTTTAATGAACCAAAACCTGAAGCATGGAAAAAGGTTGATAAGGAAGAGACTATCCACGTATGATTTCAAATCGGATGGATTAAGCAAGTCAAAACAATCAGAAGCTTGCATAAAGACAAATGATGGTTTTATTATAGTGATAGAGTTGAAAGAAGCTCTCTCTGATCATAATATGATGGATGAGAAAATAATTGAAGACATGAATATTGATGAAGTAGATACAAAGATGGACAAAATTGTTTTGAAGAATTCAAGCACATGAGGAAGATGTGGAGGACCCGCATAACAATATGAACTTTCACTCGTACAATGATTCAAGAAGAAGTAGGTGATGGGAAGAAGTAGGTGATGCTTAAGAACTTGTGATTATTATGTTCCAAAATTTTTACAATACCAATGTTTGAGAGGATCCCTCAACTATGCGGGTCAATATTTCTACATCAAACTTTGTTTTATCAAAATCACTTCTATCAAGCACATAAAATAGCATAGTGGTTACAATACAGTATATGATCCATAGGATGGTGGGTTCAAACCCTGTGACTTTATTCGAAGAGGAACAATAGTTTTCTAAACTCTCTTTTTGGTGACACTATTTTTGGAAGTCTGAGATGTACGTCTCTCTTTTGGGAAAAGTTGGCGACACCTTTCGACTGGCCAAAAGGAGAAATTCGAGAAGCTTTAAGCTTCAAGAATTGTGGATGGACAAGATGCGCTCTGTGAGACTTGGAGGGTCCTGTGGGCACTAGTCCTCTTCACTTGTACTTTTCTTTTCTTTTTATTTAATACAAGTCCGAAGCTCGAGCGAGTAGGCTAAGGCCGAATTTCCTTTATATTAAAAAAAAAACATGCTAGAAGTGTTGATCTGATATGGTGAAGCATTTATTATTGACGAACAATGAATTTTGTAAGGGAAACTTTTTTCATGATGATGTTATGATATATTATGTTGTTAAGATGTAATTCACAGAAGTATGACATTGTGACCAATATGATTTAATTTTGACATGTCTATCTTCACATCTATTTCAAAAAAAACACTGTGTGCACAATACATTTCCCATTTGATATGCAAGTTTCTAAAGAACATAATTAGACAACTTGCCTCTTTTAAAACATTCAAGATGTTTATGATTCGAGTTCTTCATAAAACATTCTTTTATATTTTGCTTGAAATTGCAATTGTTTCCAAAAACTTGTAATTGCCAAGATTAATTTGATTGATGCTTTAAAAAAAAGAAGAAAAGAAAATGGGTGTGAATATGAATTCAGGTGTGGAAAAAAACAATATACCTTTCTCTTACGTGCAACTCTACTTAACTATCCTTCTACCGTGTTTAGTATTAAATCTTACTCTCTATGTTAAAATATATCTGCTGCCAACGAGTTCTTTTATTTATTTTTTAAATGGAAGTTCGGCCAAGGCTTACTCCCTCGGGCTTTAACTTTGAAATTGCAATTGTACAAGGAAAGGCATAGTAGCCATAGGATCCCCCTTATCCCACAAGAACAGGGGTTTACATAGTTGGGTTAAACTGCTGTCACAACTACTGCAAGGCAGAACAAGCGGTGGCATAGCCACATGATACATTCCATGATTAACATGTCCCTTACATGTAGCTGACAGGGGTTGAACCCTCACCCTCCCTCAAGAGGCAAGTGGCCCAACCACCCAGACAATGGCTTGGGACAAGTTCTTTTATTTTGCGCTTACAATGGCTCTAGGGAATTATATTGACACTTTCTACATTAACTCACTTGAGATACCCAATGAATAGTAGAGGGTTATGGAAATGAAACAATGCTATACTCTAGTAAACGTTTGTTAATGCGTGCTTTATGAGAGAGGAAGGAGTAATACATACTTGTGTTTGTGTGACATACACAAAAGTAATCAATGTTTAATGAAATAAGTAGCACTTGTACACTGTATTGAGATGCTATAAAAAAAAAAAGTGTGAGCATTTGATGTGTGTGAGGGAGAGAGAACGAACCCCACATGGGAAGGAAACAAAGGAGGACCAGATAGAAGACGTGCAACCTTTGTGGCTCTTTCATATTGAAAGGAGTAAAGGAAACACTCGGTGAGAGATAGTACTTCATGGCCATTGACACTATGGTTTAACTTATAGAGTGTTTGGATATGGATTCACTAACTTGCAAAATTGCACGAATATTGAAACTTATAAATGAGAAAGAGTTTAGCTCTGAAATATTAAGGATTATGAATGCAATGAAAAAATAGAAGTAAGCACTATTCTATGTATACAATTAATAAATATGAATTGTACTCTTATGAGAAGAATAGAGTGGCTTAGGAATAGGAACCAGTTGCAAAACGTTTTGTGTCCCTATACTCAATCTAAGTACTTATTGTTCCATTTCCATTCACATTTTCTTTTAAAAATTTAGTTCCTACTATTGTTCACGATGCTAAGAATGATTCTATCATGAACATGCAAGTATGTTGATAAACCTCAAAAAGGTCTCTATGATTGAACATTTTAGAGCTCGATAGATTTGAAAAACCCCACAATCCTACCATTTGATGTTGTAAGTGTTAGCGAGACTTAGATTTGATTGCCTCAATGTGAACAAAGAATTTATCTTGGTTAGCATCATTTGCAGGTTTGGATGTCCACTTGAAATTTGTACAGACCAGGGTACTCATTTTGTGAATAATGTCCTATAAGAAATTTTCAACAGATATAGAATTCTACATAGGACCTCTTGTGCCTACTATCCAAGAGCTAATGGACAGACTGAATCAACTAATAAGGTATTAATTGCCATGTTAAGGAAGGAATGTATGTTACAGCCCACTTCCTGGGGCATTGCTTATCAAGGTACCCTATGGGCATACAGGTTAGCTTACAAAGAGGCCACTGGATATTCTCCATTCCAACTGGTTTATGGGATATTGCCAATTGAACCCTTTGAATTTTTACATGGATCACCTAAAGTAGCATTCATGCAGGGAAAGAAAGATTGTGGTGTCTCTCAGAGGCTTGGAGCACTGCATAAAGTGGAGGAGATACGTCTACTAGCAGCAAAACAATTGATAGGGACTCAGATGAAGAGGAAGGAGGCACACGATCGGAATCTATGGAACAACAACATAGAGCCAGGCATGTTAGTTCTTCTCCATAGACCTCAAATCCAAACACAAGTTAGAGGAAAATGGCTTCCACACTGGGAAGGACCTTATCGAGTTAAAACAATGTTGAATTGGGGTGCTATGGAGTTAGAGACACTAAGAGGAGAGGCCTTGCCACTAGTCAATATATCAAGGCTCAAGGCCTATCATCAGCACAAATGAAGATTCATGGATTACCTGGAACCTGCAGAATTTGTGCAAGTTGTACATAGCCTTCTCATGTCATTTTTGCTTAAGTCTTCATAATTTTTGTCCATTTTCATACCTGTTCCTTTGAGTTTTCAGCAATTTTAGCAACCCTTTCATAGCTTTTGGACAATTTTTGGAAATTTTTGGGAATTTTTTGAGAATTTTTCAAGCATTTTTAGAAATTTTATAGCATTTTTCATCCATTTCACATATCATTTTCTTGCAAAATTGGAGGAATAGGGAAGCTTTCTGTGGGTTTTGGGTGAGAAAATCGGCCTCGATTTGTAGGGAATTTTTTGAGACTTTTTAGCGTTTTTTTTATTTTTTTGCATTTTTTTTGGATTTTTTAGGGATTTTTCCCCAATTTTGGATATTTTACCAAAAAAACCACGGATTTTTTCCCGCCCCCCCAAAAAAACACGGCCACCCCGTCGCCCGCCCGCCCTCCTCCCCCTTAAAAAAAAAAGGCCACCGCCCTCCCCCCGCACCCAAAAAAAAAAAATGGACGTCTCCCCGCCTGCCCACCCGCTCACCCCCCCTCCCCCACCGTTCCCCCACCCCCCACTGTCCCCCCCCCCCCCACCCCCCACCGTTCCCCCCCACCCACCCACCCCCCACAGTCCCCACCCCTCCCCCCCATCCCCCATCATCCCCACCCCCCATCGTCCCCACCCCCCACAGTCCCCACCCCCCACCGTGCCCACCCCTCCCCCCCACCCCCCATAGTCCCCACCCCTCCCCCTCACCCCCCATCATCCCCACCCCTCCCCCCACCCCCCCACCGTCCCCACCCCTCCCCCCCACCGTCCCCACCCCCCGCTGTCCCCACCCCCCGCTGTCCCCACCCCCCCACTGTCCCCACCCCCCCACCCCCCATAGTTTTTATTATTTTTATTTATTATTTATTATTGATTTATTATTTTTTTATTTTTGCTTTATTTTTACTTTTAAAACCCTTTTACGTGCGTTCAATATATATATATATATATATATATAAACTTTCCTATTTTTTATATTATTTTCATAATTCAAATAATTATATATATATATATATATATATATATATATATATATATATATATATATATATATATATATATATATATATATTCCAATGGTTCAACACTTTTGACTCTGGATTGCATCTCAGATGGCCATTTTTTTCAAACTTCTAGTCATTTTCATGTATTTTGGCACCTCTGGATTCATTTCTTGACTTAGTTTTTTCAAAATCCCATCTTTTCTCTGACTTTTGGTCAAAACCCACATATTTTGAGCACATTTCTCACATGTTTTTCATTACCCACATGGTCCACATCGTCTATTCTCACTTTTTTTTTACTTTTGTTTCAAAATTTCACATATGCAACCCATGTCGCTCTCCTGTTTGATCAGTTTGACCCTCCCCAACCCCATAATCCTACTCCCTCACCCTCTCCTTACCCTTTTGCCAGCCACATCCTTACCCCTCCCTGCCCTATCCATCTCATCCCACTCAGCCTCCCTTCCCCCTCCTTTCTACCCTCCCATTGCCCTCCATTTCTTTTCCATGCAAAAATTCCACTTTTGGGTTCTTCTATGGTGCTTGTTCTCTCCTACTTCTGGTGGACTTGGTAGCTGCTCATGTGTCCTTTTGAAGATTTTGCAGCACAGGAATCATTGTATCATGCTCCAAGTTTTGGCTGTAGCTCTCCGGGACGGAGAGCACATTAGGTGATGGGCAATTGTTGAGCCCATAAAAGTCATATTGGTCAAAGTCAACCACAATCAAAGTCAACTATAGTCAAAGTCAAAAGGTCAAAGTCAACATGTTCAAGGTCAAAGTCAACATGGGAAAAGTCAAAGTGTTCGAAGTTCAGGTGTCGAAGTGCACAGGTAGTGCACAATTAATTATCCACAAAGGGTAAATCGGCGAAAGTTGGTTGCAGGTTGCAGAGGTATTTCTCTAATTTCCCTAAGGTTCAAAGTGTTTTTATAGTGTTTTGGAAGGTTCAGGTGAACCATCTCTTAGGTGCACAAGTGAAGACTTAGAAGGAAAATGTGAAGTTATGTGAAGCGGCAGCATACGTAGAAGTGAAAGTATGGCCCCCCAATTAAAATTTTTGTTTTATTCTAAAGTCACTACAGGACAAAAGAGGGATTCGTTGGTTGCCCAATTGTGGAGACAATCTTGGGACATCAAAGTGAGCACCAAGATACTCTTGCAGTTAGGAACGTATGCAAATTGACACTCAAATCAAGGCAAGGATTATTCTTGGACAATTCTAAGAGTAAGCAAGAGTGAGCATAGTCTAAGGGAGGCAAGAGAGAGAAGTGCAACAGACACCCACTGTGCGATGTAGAGAAGTGAAGTGCAAGGTGTGCATGAAGAGTGACTAAGAAGTGTGCAGAGAAGTGTTAAGCTATTCCCCCCAAGGATCCCAAGGTCTCATTGCAGGTGTCCATCCCTCCCCCTTATTGGAAGCTTGGTGCAAGGTGTGCACAAGTGCAGGCTTGGAGAAGGTGGAGGTCTGGTGCAGAGAAGGTCGATAGCAACAAGACCCTTGGGTATTCTTTGGAATTTTACATAGAAGCATTGGATTGTATTTGGGCATCACCATTGTATTTGTCTTCTTATAATCAATCGACAGAGGCTTCTAGTGTGTATCTTTCTTCTTGTCTTTCCCTTTTCTCCTACAAACACTCAAATCCCTTTTTTTCCAAGAATCCCCCAACAAAATTCATCAAAAAAGATATATTAAAATAAATAAATAAATAAATATACATATATATATATATATGCATATAATTTTATATATGTGTATGCTTATGTATATGTGTACGTGGATGTGTATATGCATGCGCATGTGTATACATATGTGTATGTATATATGTATGTATATGTGTTTTATAGGTGTATATGTATGTATATATACGTATGCATATGTGTATGCATATATGTATATGTATGTGTGTATACATGTGTATGTATGTATGTATGTATGTGTATATATGTATGAATGTGTATGTATGTATATGTATGTATGCATGTGTAGCTGTGTATATTTGATTTCTTTTTTAATTTTTTTTGTAAATTGTGGTTTGCAGATTTTCATATCTAGACCATTGAATCGTCTGGCTATCTCCCATTTTATAGTCAATCTATTACCTATCTTGCTAAGTTGTTTACAAATATAAAGTATCAGTTAGTTATGGAGGTATTAATTCATTAGTAAATTGGGAGGATCAAATTTATCGCGAATATTTTGAAAGATGCATGAATAATTTTAAAGGATGGGTGGACAAAAAGTTCAATGCAAGTTCTTGTTCTTACCTTAGATAAAGTAAGAATAAAAACCTACATTGAATGGACGCTTTTTTTCCGTCCATCTTTTAGAATTATTTTTCCATCCTTCAAAATCCTCTAGATAAATTTGGTCCTCCCATTTTACTAATGACTTAATACCTTCATAGCTAAATGATACTTAATATTTGTATGTAAAAGAGTTAGCAGCACAGGTATTAGGTCGACTAAAATAGGAGAAACATGTGTCAAGAATATTTTAAAGGTTGGGTGGACAATTCTAAAGGCTAGATGGACAAAACATCTTCATTCGATACATGTATGTATAATTTGAACTTACTCTCATAACATGTGTATGTGTGTATATGTGTGTGTATGTTTATATGTGTGTATACATTCATGTATATTAATTATGTGTATGTTTATATATGCATATATATATATATATATATATATATATATATATATATATATATATATATATATATATATATATATATATATATATATATATATATATATATATATATATATAGAGAGAGAGAGAGAGAGAGAGAGAGAGAGAGAGAGAGAGAGAGAGAGAGAGAGAGAGAGAGAGAATTGAAAATTATACCTTAATAGTGTCGAAACAGATACATTACTCCATCCAAAATGATTTTGAAGATTGAGAATAAGTAAGCTTGCACTTAGTCATGTCAAATGACTTCCTTCATATACATGCTTTAGACATTCCTCCCGAAGATATTTCTCATTTTTAGAAATATCAATGCTCTCACTGTCATTTTGATACCAATCCTCAATAAAATCTGCCATGCCATCATCTTCATCATTGTCGCACAAATCTTGTACTTTACCTTCTTTTGAATAGATATCTTTCAACCTTGCATATTTCACAGGATCACTTTTGCGTAGCCTCCTCATAGAAGCTTCTGATAAATGATGTCTTACTGGCAATTGTGAATGGTGTGGAGGAATATCATCAACATCATACATTGGAATCTACACACATGAATAAAATTCATTAGTATTCCATAAATGAATAAAAAGTAAAATTTAAACATAAAATTAAATATATAAGTTATTAAATATGGATGGAAAATTTTCATTCTCTTTAGCTAAAAGGTGCTCTTGGAGGTCTACGCCATCCATAATTCACTAATAGTTCATCGCCAGCATGTAATGTAGTAATAGCATTGACAACTATGTATCTTGATACATCTCTACTCATGTATGGTGATTCATGACTATTTTCACGCTCCTCAAATGTGCAATTAGTCCTTGAATATGTAACCCTCGACTACTATTTATTAAACCTGCTATATTTGCATGTGTGTAAGGTCTTCCATCAATATATAATCTTTCATTTTCTGCATGTGAAATCCCTCTACTGGTAAGGGATGTTGCATTAGCATATTCCATAAGTACTCTATATAGGACCACAAAATGACATAAGAGTGACTTCAGAGTTCGGAGGCACATACAAATCCTCCACAATAAAGAGACCACGACCAACATTAGTAATAGTGGATGGAGCAATCATATAACGATTACCCCAAAAGTTGAAAACCTCTCCATCTAAAGGAAGTGATCCTCTATTCCATCCTCCATATCTTCTTCTATCATATGTTTGTACTAGAGAACAATCACGAGCTGGCAATGGATAATATCCAACCGTTTCAGTCCCTAAACCAGGAGGTAGAGGATTTTTAGAAACCTCTGCTTGTAATTGATGAACAACAAGTCCACGACGTGTACGAGGTATATTAACATTATGAGAAAAATTATCATCATCATCATTGAGCAAGTATTCCTGTATATCAATAGTAATTTGATTTTGTATATGGTTTTTAAATAAAATAATGACATTAATTTATAGAAAAAATAAATACCCAAGCATTATCACGTTGACCAGGTGATGGTGCATGCTGAAAAATACCATACTCTTCCTCATGTTCAATACATTCCAATCGTGGTCTTCGATACGTGCCGTAACAAGAGTTACACCAACATATAATATGCTCTTGATAGTAAAATTCATCATAATTCCTATCGGAGGACACATGTGAAGTCGTTGCATGGGTAAGAGGTGGTGGAGTGCCCTATGATTGATTAAAATCTGATTGTAATAAGAAACAAAAAAATATATAAGTTGTGTATCTATCAGATATATTTAAAATTAAATGTTTGATATACTTATAGTATATAGTCCTTGCACGATGAGGAGACAGTGGTGGAGTTCCATATGATTGATTAGAATCTACAAATAATGGTATTTGATATTAATAATCTGATTATTTACATACATAAACATTCACATATACATATTTACACATACACACATATTCACATATACACATACATGTTGGAGTTAGACGTCTGCGGAAGCACGCGAACAGCACAAGGAAGAGGAAGAAGCTTGGAGCACAACACACAAGACTGAATGTATTACTAGAGAATGTACAAAGATAAGTAGCCCATTAGGGCAATAGGCGTATATACAAGCCGGGGGAAAAAAACCTCCTAAAGAGGGAAAAAAGTGCCCTGGCGGTCCTAGAGTGTTCACACACATCACTACCCAAATATATCAACAAATCCCCCCTGGGAGTGATGCGGTGAACAAGGAGCTGGCACTCATGTATAAGGAAGTGCCGAGCTATGTGGAAATCACTCCACAAAAGGAAGTAAGCCCAAAGCTTTGCGGAAAGCTTCAAACTTCTCCCTAGGCAGAGCCTTCGTGAAAAGGTCTGCAATGTTCTCCTGCGTGGGCACATATGCCAAGCTGATCTCCCCAGCAGAGAACCTCTCCCTGACATAGTGATAATGCACCTCAATGTGCTTAGTGCGAGCATGGAACACAGGGTTCCTCGCAACTGCCAATGCGCTCTGACTGTCAGTGAAGATGGTGGTGGCAGAACACTGGCCAACACCCAAATCAGCCATAAGGCGTCTGAGCCACACACACTCAACAGTCGCTGTGAAAGCTGCCCTATACTCAGCCTCACAACTGGAAGTGGCCACAGTAGGCTGCTTCTTGCTCAACCAAGATATACATGAGCTACCAAGCATGAAGCAAAAACCACTGGTGGACACACGAGTGTCATAGCAACCAGCCCAATCTGAGTCAGAAAAAGCATGCAAATCTGGCGGTAGTGATCCCCCCTTGGGATAAAACAACCCAAGTAGCCGAGTACCACCCAAGTAGCGAAAGATGCGCTTAACCGCTTTCCAATGCGTGACTCCTGGGCAATGCATAAACCTGCTCATCTGTGAGACAACAAACTGAATATCTGGCCGAGTAATGCATAAGTAAATCAAGCATCCAACAGCCTGCTGATAGAGAGCAGCATCAAATGCATCTCCGGCATCATGAAGACTCAATCGTAAACCTGTCTCCATAGGAGTGGCAATAGGCTTACAGTCTTCAAGGCCAAAACGCTGCAATAATGTGTCAATATATTTCGTTTCACACAAAGCCATTCCACCATCAACTTGCATAAACTGAATGCCCAAATAGTGATGCAAATGCCCCAAATCAGACATCTCAAATGAGGCATGCAAATCAGCCTTGAAATAAGCAATATGCTTCTCAAGAGGACCAGTGAGCAGCATGTCGTCTACATAGACAACAATGATCAAAAGCACATCATTAGCACGCTTAACATATAAGGTGCTTTCAGTTGGACTGCTCTCAAAACCATGTGCAATCAGATAGGCATGTATTTTCTCATACCAAGCACGTGGTGCTTGCTTTAAACCATATAACGCCTTCTTTAACCTGCACACCTGGTTTTCATGCCCTTTCTGCACAAAGCCACGGGGCTGAAAAACATACACTTCTTCATGCAAGTCACCATTCAGAAATGCTGTTTTAATGTCCAACTGATGTACATTCCAACCATGATGGGCTGCAAGTGCACAAATGCTCCGAACAGTAGTCATACGGCATGTAGGTGCAAAGGTCTCATCAAAATCAATGCCTCTTTCCTGCGCATAACCCTTTGCAACAAGCTTAGCCTTATACCTGTCAACTGTACCATCAGGTTTACGCTTCAGCTTGTATACCCACTTAGTGCCAATGGCCTTCTTGCCAGGAGGCAAGTCACATAAAGACCATGTACCATTCTTCATTATAGCATCATATTCAGATTGCATAGCAGCCATCCAATTTTCTGAATTTTGTGCTTCATCAAAAGAAACAGGCTCATTCTCATCACAGAGACTAGATGCAGCCATAGCATAGCAATCTGATGCAACGGAGGTACTATGAGAGCCTGAACGAGTACGATATGACAAAGGTGCATCTAATTTGCTGTCACGCAAAGTCTGCACCAGCCATTTTGGCATAGTTTTTGCCTGTTCAATATCAGCTCTCTCATCAACAAGTGCATCATGTAAATCTGCATCAGAAATGGCATGATCTGCATCATCATATGAAACCTGCAAAGGCTGAGAAGTTGCCTCATTAGGACCAGCGCTAGCCTGTCCACCTGTAAAAAGAGGCATCAAAGTATCATACATGTCTTTGGAGCTAACAGATGTCTCCTTAGTACATGAAAGCAATGGCTGAATAGCATCTTCCACAAAGACAACATCACGGCTAACCAGAATGCGTTTAGTCTATGGATGATACAGACGATAGCCTTTACTTTCAGAACTGTACCCAACAAAAATACATTTTACTGCCTTATCATCCAATTTTCTGCGATGTTGTTCAGGCACTAATGCATATGCCAAACAACCAAAAACACGCAGATGAGCAACAGATGGCTTGCGGTCATGCCAAGCCTCATATGGAGTGATAGACTGCAACGCTTTCGTGGGACACCTGTTCAGTATATATGCTGCACACATGACAGCCTCAAGCCAGAAACTATGTGGTAAAGCCTGACTTTTGACCATGCACCTCGCCATCTCCATGAGTGACCTGTTCTTTCGTTCAGCAACTCCATTCTGTTGAGGTGTATACGGCACTGTACACTGGTGTTTTATGCCACGTTCAGCCAGAAATGCATTAAAATCTGAAGACATATATTCCCCCCCTCGATCAGAATGGAGGGTGCCCATTTTACATGCTGACAGATTTTCAGCCAAAACCAAAAACTGTTTGAAGCACATGAACACTTCGGACTTTGCTTTGAGTGGATATACCCATGCATGCCTGGAAAAATCATCAATGAAAGTCACGAAGTAAAGGTAATTTCCAAAAGAGGGTGTCTGCATAGGACCACAGACATCACTATGTACAAGCTGCAATTTCTGCATAGCCCGAACTGAACCATCTTTTGGAAAGGAAGAATGCTGCATTTTGCCCAAAATACAGCCTTCACAAACATGTTTTCCAGGTGCCTCAAGTTTGGGCAAAGAGGACACCATTTCAGATTTCTGCAGGCGTAACAAACTAGCAAAATTCAGATGACCAAAGCGTGCATGCCAAAGCTTTGCATCTGACATAGCATGAGAATCATGAACTGCACATGCCGAATCATTCACAGATTTTTCATAGTCTATGAGCTTATACAGCCCACGACATAAAATGCCAGAAGCAATAATCACATCGCCATTTGAGAGATCATGGACTGTACACCTGTCATCAACGAATTTCACAACCAAGCCAATCCTGGCTAATGCAGAAACTGATAACAGGTTCTTTTTGATCCCTGGCACAAATAAAGGATCTGACAAAGTGAAAGAACTACCATCAACAGTAGTCAGAATGATCTTACCAACTCCCATAACAGGATAAGAGGAGTTATTGGCGCATGTGACAGTATTCCCTGTAGGGGCAGGCTCGAGTGAAGAGAAGAAACTGTGCTGCGAGGTAATATGTTTGGTTGCCCCACTGTCAAAGTACCAAACATCTGAGTCTACTGCAGACATGCACTGATCATGAGAAGATGGGTCAAAACTGCAAACAGTAGTAAACGCCCAGTCTTCTTCCTGCACAAGATTTGCAGACTCTGTTTTTGGTGTAGAGGCCTCTGCAACAACCATTCCAGCCTCTTTCTTCTTTGCCTCTTTAGCAGCCAGTTTTGGACAGTTCTTTATAATATGATCATTTCCTTTACAGTACTTGCAGAACAATTTCTGCTTTTTTGATTTCTTCTCATCTTTATCCTGGTTCTTCGATTGTGCAGCATTTGCAGATTTCTGCTTACTAGTAGAAGAGCTCCATTTTCCTTTGCCCTTCTGACTAGCCAGGAAAGCTTGATCTGCAACACGCATAATGGACCTGTTCTGCCTGGACTGATCTTCCTGCAACAGAACAGAGACTAATTCCTCAAATGACAAGGCATTTGGATTGCCTCTCATCATCAATCGAAGAGTAGAGGCAAAACTCTGATATGAATCAGGAAGGCCATTCAAAACGGTCTGCACAAGTGAGCTATCTGGTATAACCTCATCAGCAGAAATCAATTGTTCCTTGAGGTCTTTGATCTTTGTAAGAAAACTGTCCATCGAATCACCTTCATTCATGTGCTCACTCTCCAACTGTTTTCGGAGGTAAGCAACACGAGCCTCATTCCTAGCCTGGTACAAAGTGGTAAGTGTATCCCAAGCATCCTTTGCTGTTCTACAAGAGCGAATGTGAGGAATAATGGCACGTTTGACAGACAAAGCTATCAATGCATGTGCCTGGGCATCTCTGCCATCCCAACGAATCTGCTCTGCAGTAGGTGCAACAGAAACAGCAGCATGAACAGGAATCTGCGGAATATCATCTTCGACACCATCTTCATCAGCTCCAACACCTGTATTTGCAGTACCTGTCGTTACAGGTGTAACAGGACGTCTTTCAACACCCTGCACAATGTTCTACAATCCTTTTGCAACCAGTACATGTCGCATCATATAAGCCCATAATGGGTAGTTGGTACCATCCAACTTATCCTCAACAGCCAACATACGGAATACATCACTGCTTTCAGCCATGGCCGGTGACTAAAATACCTTGATGCAGAAAATTGACTGTATCTCAAAAAGTTGAATAGAACTACCTAGACGAGTTCTGCTAGACCTGTAGCAGACTTCGAGACGCTTAAACCGGCGAACAGGAACTGGTATATACCTTTGGCACAAAAGGACGAAATAGCCTGCACAAGCACTGCGATAGTGCATTCGGAGGCCGAAACGAGCTCAGATCGCGATTTCGGCACCACAAAGCGAAGCTATTTTGATCTCGAAAACATCCTGAGTATGCTCACCAAATTTTGTGCGAATCTGAGACTGCAAACGGAGGAGTGTCGACGGCGCCCTAGAAGAATCAACGACCTGCTCTGATACCAATTGTTGGAGTTAGATGTCTGCGGAAGCACGCGAACAGCACAAGGAAGAGGAAGAAGCTTGGAGCACAACACACAAGACTGAATGTATTACTAGAGAATGTACAAAGATAAGTAGCCCATTAGGGCAATAGGCGTATATACAAACCGGGGGAAAAAAACCTCCTAAAGAGGGAAAAAAGTGCCCCGGCGATCCTAGAGTGTTCACACACATCACTACCTAAATATATCAACAATACACACATATTCACATATACACATTTACACATACACACATATTCACATATACACATTTACACATACACACATATTCACATATACACAAATACACATTATTGTGGGATAAATGCATGTATTTGAATGAGTGTATATGCATGCATGTGTATGTACGTATATATGTGGATATGTATATGTGTGTTTATGTTATATGTATGTATATGTGTATATGTATGCATATATGTATGTGTATATGTTTGCATGTATATGTGTATGTGGGTATGTGTATGTGTGTGTATATATGTGTATATATTCTGGTTCTTTTTTTCTGTTTGAGATTAAATTAACAGAAGATATTGTATGGTGGAAAAAAATAAGAGGCGAGCTAACATACCACCTGAGATGTGGCAGTTTTTTTGCAGATAGCTACGTCTTCAGGAGTCATTTCCTCAACAGAAGGTATAAAAATTAATAGTTTATATTTATAATTTTCATATATTTTAGTAAGCTTTTACATTTAATTTATGTATTTCTTTTTTCTTAAATAAACAGGCTGCTGCAAAGAAGAGAGTTGAGTCGAGCCACACATTGCACCTAGGCCAAATGGGCCATCATGGTTTTGTAGCTACATTTGTAAGTATATGTGTTATTGTGAGTATATTTTTTATTTTAGTTAAAATTCAAGAAACTAATCTTTTTTATTTGTTTCAATGCAGCGAAAGGATTATGGCGGATATCCTACGAAACATGAGATCGAGTATGCTACACATTTTGGATGTCGCCATTTGAGCAAGTATATACAAGATCATCCAGATGCCTTTGTGAGTATTATTAAATTTTATATAATTATTTTATTTTTATGGATGTTTTAATTGTTTTACTTATTTATGTTTGTTATATGTAATACATGATTATTATGGAGAGGCAGATCTGGATGAGGTGGAGACATAGACATAGGAGGGACGATCTCGATCGTCACAGGGTGATCATGATGATGAGGATGATCATGATGCTGATGATGATGATCATGATCATGATGATGATGATTAGGATTCTTGATTATGACATTGGATTATATGTATTTACATTGATATATATATATATTGTTCATTTCAGTTATGTTTTGAATTGTGTGTATGGTATTAAGTAATGCAAATTTTTGTTCTATTGATTGTTATTATTGTTTATATTAAGCATGTATTTTAGTACTTTAATTATATAATTCATTCATATGTGTGTACGTATGCGCATGTATATGTGTGTAATATGTGTGTACATATGTGCATGTATATGTGTGTAATATGTGTGTGTATATGAATGTATGTACATATGTATATGTGTATATGCATGTATATGCATGTGCATGTGTAAGTGTATATGTGTATGTATGTGTGTGCATGTGCATGTGTATGTGTGTGTATATGTATGTATGTGCATGTGCATGTCTAAGTTTATATGTGTGTATATATGAGTATGTGCATGTGCATGTGCATGTGTGTATATGTGTGAGTGTATGTGTATATGTGTGTATGTGCATGTATATGTGTATATGTATGTATGTGCATGTGTGTGTACATGTGTATATGTGTGTGTATGTATATGCATATATATGTGTATGTGTGTGTATATATACATATGAGCATATATATGTGTATGTGTATAAACATATACAAATGTATGTATATGCATGTGTATATGTATGAAACATGCATGTGCATGTGGATGCATTTCCATTTGCATCCATGTGCATGCATGTGAATGTGCATGCATGTGGATGTGCATATACATGTATTTAAGTATATGTTAATGTGTGTATGTGTATATATATATGCAATAATGCATGCATGCAAGTCTTTTTATGTGGTTGTAGAAATGTTTGTGCATATGCATATGCATGTGTATGTATGTGTATGTGTAAGTGTATGTGCACATGTATGTGTGTGTATATATATGTGTGTGTATGTGCATGTGTATATGTGTATATGTGTGAACATGCATCTTCATCATGTATAAGTGTATATGTGCATATCAATAAGTGTGAGTATGCTAACTAATGAAAATAACACGATTCAAATGATATACAAAGAATGGAAATTGTACTTACAATGGTTAGCCATACTTTTTGCTTGGTTAGCTTCTTGAATAACCTGCAATAAAGAGAGAGAGAGAGAGAGAGAGAGAGAGAGAGAGAGAGAGAGAGAGAGAGAGAGAGAGAGAGAGAGAGAGAGAGAGAGAGAGAAGAGAGAGAGAGAGAGAATCCAAAGAGAGAAAGATATAGAAAGAGAGAAATAGAGACAGAGAGAGACAATAAGATAGCAATTAGGCAAAACAACAATTCTGCATATACTTGTTTCAACTCGTAAGCACAGTGCAATTGTGAACGTTGGAGAGCTCTTTGATCACATGCGTGAACATGCCGATCGAAGAGCCTCCAATGTTTTAATTTTTTTCGTCAATAGACCGTCGTGTAAGTGATGGTAAGGCATCGTAAAAAGCACTAGAATTGGCATCGTATAAGCGATGTTGTTAGCGTCGCTTATGGGACACAAAAAAGCATCACTTAAGTGACGCTTTTTTAAACCGTCGCTTTAGCGATGCTCAATGCGAGCATCGGACATCCCGCCGTGCCATTTTAGCTCGTCCTTTAATCGACAGTCCGTGCTCGACGCTTCTTGCGATGCTTTTTGCAATTTTATAGCGACAAAATTGTGTCGCCTTAACCGTCGCTATGCACCCGTATTCCTTGTAGTGTGGCGACATGGTAAAGAGAAGGTAAGGAATCCACAACAAGTTCTAGGCAAGAAAATCCTTCAAATTAATGCTATGAGAGAGATGCATGAGACCTTATGGGCAAGTCAGAAGGGGTTTATTGCAATGTATGAGAAGATTAGGGAAGCCTATTAGTTGCAAATAATTTATGTTAATGTTAAAAGACTTTGTGAGTGCTTGTACCTCTTGTCAAGTTCATTTGTCAATTAGGCATCGAGACCCATTACATCTAATGTACCCTCTTATTCACTACAAGTGGGTAGTTGACCTTATAACCATGCCCAAAGGCATAGATAAGATGAGGTATATTGTATTGGCTAGAAAAGACGACTAACCATGTGGAAGATCAAGCCCTCCATTCCAAAAACACTTATAATATATGCAATTTCTTTGTTGAAGAAGCAGTTTCATGATTCTGATATGTAGAAAAAGTAGTTGTAAATTGGGGAGAATTAGATGCTAGGGAGGTAAAACAATTCTTTGATCATCATGGAACTGGATTGTCTTTGACTATTGCCTATAACCGAGAAGTTAATGGTAAGATCGAGAGAGATCATCCTTCTATTGGGAAGGCAATCTTGAAGGCCTACAATGGAGATATAAAGCATTGACCTAAATATCTTCTATTTGCATTATGGGCAGATAGGATAATGGACCCTATATCTATACGATTTGTGCCTACAAAATGTATTTTCAAAAGCAAAATTTTCCTATCCAAACTCGATACTAACATGGATGATGCTCCCATGGAATGACAAGAATAGAGATGAATTATTATCTCTAAGAATCAAAGAACTTGAACAAGGAAAAGAAAACTTAAAAGAAGATGTGAAAAAAGTAAAGAAGTCACATTTAAAGAAAAAGATATATTTTGACAAAACACATCGACTTAGATCATGTCAGATAGAAATTATTGAAAAGATATTGGTGTACAAGAATACTTTTGATACTCAATATGATTCGAGAAGAAATTGGCAAAGAGATGGTTTGGAACTTATGTGGTTGTCTCTATTTTTGAGAATGGAACGTATGAACTTTAATAGTTTGATGGAACTCCTTTGAGATCTTTGATTGTAGGAAATCATATAATTTTGTTTAAGAGAAGGAACACAAATGAATATGAAGTTGATCGAGAAATACTTGCAAATGAAGAAGATATTGAAGATGATGAAGAAACTTAAAGATTAAGTGAATGTGTTTTACTCTTTTCTTTTTTTTTTTTCTATTATTATATTTTGTCTTTTTATCTATAAAATTTATTGCATCACATAAAAGTTCTAGCATGTTAAACAAAATTTTAAATTACAAAAAGGTATGATTAGGAACACTAGTAGAAACATGTAAACTAGAGATAGTAGGTTTAGATGCCTTATAGCCCTCCTAAAGACCTAGATAGGAGAGTCTGGCTTGAAGCTCTTAATAGAAGAAAGATTTTATTTTATATAGATACACTATGTGGAGTGTATGAAACACTTAGATAGTGAAATCCTAGTTTTTGCTAGTGCATGTCTCTAGATCCTAAGCTTTCATTAGGGCTTAGGACTTTCCCCTTTAAAAAATGCAAAGGTTCCAAATTACTAGCTAGGAAGTTTATGCTTTTTCCATCCCAAAAAAGCAAAAGTAAAGAATAAATAAAGATGCAGCTCAATAACAATGGCTATGAAGTGAATAAAAAGATCAATAAAAGGAAAAGAAAAAGAACAAAATAGTATTCATGACTTAGATGTGGTCTTGAAACTGCTTCTAAGAAGTTAGATGGGGTCTACACAAGGAAGATCCATGCAATAGGGGAGTTGATTGTATTTAAAGATGCAGTACAATAATAGTTGCTATGAAGTGAAGAAAAAGATGAATAAATGGAAAAGAAAAAGAACAAAAATAGTATTCATGACTTAGATGTGGTCTCAAAACCACTTCTAAGAAGTTATATGGGGTTTGCACAAGGTGGATCCATGCAATAGGGGAGTTTTTCATATTTCTTGATAGGTGCTTAAGAACAAAGAATGAGAGTATTTATATAATATGATATCTAACTTTGAAAGGAGTTGATAGAAATGATTTTTTTTGGTACTTCTGAGTGATCTCTATAAGAGTTTTCTGACTGATTTCTAATAGTTGTATGCTGACCGAAAATATTTTTGATCATAGATTTAGTAACTTTAAAGTTTTATTTTCTTACTAAGAACCTTCACTTGCATAAAAAATTTCATATTAAAATTTTCACAAAACACTTAAAAAATGCTAAAAACAATTTCAAAAAGAATTTGATGCATTTCTACTAGATTTGCAGGTTGGCCCATCGAGGACAACATGTAACTTTAGTGAGGGTGAATGTCGAGAAGAAATACCCTTGCAGATGGAATTCCATGGAAAATTAAAACACTATTTTCTAGATCCTAATCTCTCATTTGAATGCCATCATGATGTTGCTAATGATGTGATTCTTTTATACTTGTAGGAAGGAAAAAAGCACATCCTACGAAAAAAGCACAAAGAAGTTAGTTAATAAAATGTGCATGATGTATTGATGTGTGCTTATATGTAATTGCATGTGTGTGTGTGTTGTTTGTTTGTGTATATATGTTTGTACCTATGTGTGCTTTCATGTGTTTTTCTCTTGTGTGAGAAACCCTATGTGAATTATGTATGTTTTTGTTTATATGCTTGAGTTTTTGTGAAGTGCTAAGTACATGCATTGATGTGTGAGTCATGTGTATGTATGCTGTGGATGTGGATTTGTGTATGTAACAATGTAAGTATGTATGTACGTGCTAAACATATTTGATTGTGACTGCCTATGTGAATCAATGTATGTGTGACTATATGTATGGGGTAAGGGTGTGCATTAAGTGTATGTGTTTTTTTCTATGAATGTGGGTTATGTGTGAGAAATAATGTATGTGATTGTGTTTATGAATATGTGTTTTATGTTCCTCTTATGTGAATAAAAGTACATGTATGAGTGTTCATGTGTGTGAATCTGAAGTTATGAATGTGAATGTGTGTGAAAGTATATATTTAGGTGGGTGTGAATGTGGCTAAAGTGAGATGTGTGACCCAATGTAGTTTTTGTGAATGTATTTATGTGAGTTTGTGTTTATGTTATATGTGCATGTTGATATATATATATATGTGTGTGTGTGTGTATATATATATATATATATATATATATATATATATATATATATATATATATATATATATATATATATATATATATATATATATATATATGTGTGTGTGTGTGTGTGTGTGTGTGTGGGTATCTGTGTGTATGCTTATGTGTGTGGTTCAATGTGCTATGTGGACTGCATGTGAACTAATCTATGTCAATTAAAACCTAATGTATTTTAGTAGTAAGAGAATAAAACAAAACAAAAGAATAAATTAAAAACAAATGAAAAAGAAATATAAAATGAAAACAAAATCAAAAGTAAAATATACATGTGTGTTTATGTTTTTAACAAATTGTTCATGTGTGTTAACTAACGGTGTGTATGTGACTTTGTGTGTGTATTATGTGAGACGTGTGTGTGCATGAATTTATGTGTGAGTGTCGGTGATAGTATGCATGAGCATAAGTGTGTTAATATTGGGAGTTAAGATCATATAGGTGTGTGTGTAGGTCTACATGTGTATATAAGTGGTGAATATACTAATGATTGTTTTTCTCATGCTTTTTCAGGTACCTACATTGTGTGTGTGTCGAGAGAGAGAGAGAGAGAGAGAGAGAGAGAGAGAGAGAGAGAGAGAGAGAGAGAGAGAGAGAGAGAGAGAGAGAGAGAGAGAGAGAGAGAGAGAGAGAGAGAGAGAGAGAGAGAGAGAGAGAGAGAGAGAGAGAGAGAGAGAGAGAGAGAGAGATATGAAGCTTTTTGGATATCTTTTAATTCTCCTATGTCAAGCCTACCTTGATCTTAGAACACCTCTATATCAAGTAGAGACAAAAAATTACACAAACACTTGAATTATTTCCAATTATGAGATTAACCTCTATCTCCTTCTTCAATTTTGAACTCTAGCTTCCTTCTAGAAATATGCTTCAAGATTCAACTTCATTAATTTTACCACAACTTGGTTTACTGTTGAATTAGATTTGTGTAGAAGGACTTTTGATCCACATGATCATCGTGAGAGAACTATGAATTAGACTATGCTCTAAATCTATTGATTTCCCTCGACACATCCATCTTCACTATGGAAATGAACTCAGTCTTTCTAATGTCTTGATTGACTTATATAGTCACGAATTTATAACTAAATTATGCCTAATACATTGTTATTCAGTTGCTTTATTGATTGTCTAACTTATTTCTAACTATGGTACACTAATTACGATCCTCTGAAGTGAATATATGTACAATCATAACTCAATCTCTCTATTCATGACCTTGTTCATTCTTTTTTATCTTTGTCTGTGACAAAACTACTCTTTGTCTTTATCCATGCTCTTGCTTGACTTCATTAGTCTTTATAAGCATCAATTCGTCATTGGTCTACATTAGCAAATCCCCCTCAATCACTAATTATGATTACACTCTCCTTCTTTACTCTTGCCATCTCTTTGAATCTCTATAACTTAGGTCCATCTAGACTTGTTGGAGTGTACATGACTTCAATCTCTTTATCAAGTACCCTTTCCCTAAGAGATATTTAATCTCAATGTGTTTAGTCCAAGCATGAAAAAGAAGGTTAGCTACCAAGTGAAGTAAACTCATGTTATTGCCATGTATAATTAGAACACCCTACTTAACTCCAAGTTTCATTAAAGTGTTCATCCATATGAATTATTTTTCTACTTCTACGATACCTTTATACTCAGCTTATGTGGATGATAAAGCAATTGTGTGTTGTTCCTTTGAACACCATGATACTAGCTTATCTCCAATGTGGCATAAGTAGCCATGAGTAGATCTTGTATCATCTATACTACCTACCCAATGCACATCATTAAACACTTTAAGTGTAGTGCTAGAAGTGAAACCATAGTACAAACCTTTATTAGAAGTTCCTTTAATGTATCTTAACACTCTTTGTGCTGCAATCCAATGAGCTTTCTTTGAACAATGCATAAACTGTGATAAACATCAACTGTTATTGTACAATTGGTTTTAAAATTTTCTTCCACCTCCTCTAATCTATGTATTCCTATCACCTCTTCCTTCAAAATTACCTCTTTGGCTTTTGCCTCCTGTACTCCTTTGATTGTAGTTCTGATTATAACTACCATTGTTCTTCCAACATTCATTAGCCAAGTGATTTTTTTTACCACAAATCCAACAAGCTCTGCCATTGTCTTTGTTTTTTCCACATCTTCATTTACCTTTGCTATTTCCTTTACCTTTATTAAAGTTAGCTTGATTCGAGGTGCTTTCTTCTTCATTATTGTTGTTTTCCTTTTGCATTCTTCTTTTTGTCCTTTGAATATATAGCTTGACCTAAACTTTTCTCATTCTCACCTTTAATATCCTGCTAGAATGTTAGTATGTGTCCTAGCAATTGACTTAGATATGGAGTAAATGATCTAATGATAATTCTGTTGACAAGATGAAAGGTTTCCAACCTTTCATCACCTCTTAATCCTATAAGGATCTACCTTACCAATTTGTATTCTTCAATGTCTTCACCAACTATTCCTAAGAAATCTGCAATATCTTTCATCTTTGTTACATAATCAAAAATTGATTGTGAAGCTTTCTTTTTGAAGGTTGTAAATTTGGACCATAATTGCCTTGGTTGTGTTTTGGAAATGTTCCTCCAAAGCATTCCATATGTTAGTTGCATTCTCTAGCCCTCTGATGTGTGGCAAGACATAGCCATTAATAGCCATGTAGATAATGCTTCTAGCTTGTGCGTCTTTCTTCATCCAGTTCTTCAACTTTGCAAGCTCTTCCCTAATTGGAAGACTAGGATCTTTAAACTTTGGCTTCTCTTCTTCTCCTGTGATGTAAGACATTAAATCTTTGCCTATAAGGTGAGCTTGTGTGCTTTTCGAGGAAGCAACAAACTCTAATTTTAGAGTTTTAAATATATAAAAAGGGAGGTGATGCTATGATCTGAGGAAGGCCAATGTTATGTATTATCTTCTGGCAAGTTTGACAAAAACCTAATCGACGATGTTGACGATTATCTGCTATAGACAACACTCTGAGGATGATGACAATGGATGGATGGTGACGAACTAGATATTTTCTCTTTATTGATTGCATGTGATATTCTCTACTGACGTCAAGTTTGGTCGACCATAGCACTCTAAGGACGACGACAACTGATGGACCATCAAACTTTGACAAGTTGCGCGACTCTAGCAAATCATGCAAATGCCCCAAATCTAACATCTCAGATGAGGCATGCAAGTCAGCCTTAAAATCAGCAATATGCTTCTCATTAGGACCAATGAGCAGCATGTCATCAACATAGACAACAATGATCAGAAGCACATCATTTACATGCTTAACATATAAGGTGCTCTCAGTTGGACTATTCTCAAAACCATGTGCAATTAAGTAGGCATGTATCTTTTCATACCAAGCAGGTGGTTCTTAATTCATATCATATAATGCCTTTTTCAATGTGTACACTTTGTTTTCATGCCTTTTCTACACAAAACCATGAGGTTGAAAGACATACACTTGATCATGTAATTCAGCATTCACAAATGCAATTTTAATGTCCAATTGATGTACATTCCAACCATGATGAGGTGAAGTGCACAAGTGCTATGAATAGTAGTCATTCGGCATGTGGGAGCAAAGGTCTCATCAAAATCAATGCCTCTTTCCCTTTTGCAAAAAGCCTAACCTTATACTTGTCAATTGTTCCATCAGGCTTACACTTCAGCTTGTATACCCAATTAGTGTCAATGGCCTTCTTACCAGGAGGCAAGGCACATAAAGACAGACACTATTCTTCATAATAGCATCATATTTTGATTGCATAATAGCCATCCAATTTTTTGAATTTTGTGCTTCATCAAACAAAATAGGCTCATTCTCATCACAAAGACTAGAGACAATCCTAGCATAGCAATTTCATGCAAAAGAAGCACTATGAGAGCTTGAACGAGTACAATATGATAGAGGTGCATCTAATTTGCTATCTTGCAAAGTCTACACAACTCATCTAGGCATAGTTTTTGCCTTCTCTATATCAATCCTCTCATCAACAAGCGC
This sequence comes from Ceratopteris richardii, assembly GCA_020310875.1. NCBI lineage: Eukaryota > Viridiplantae > Streptophyta > Polypodiopsida > Polypodiales > Pteridaceae > Ceratopteris > Ceratopteris richardii. The sequence continues at coordinate 64,198,138 of CM035408.1, read as the reverse complement.
ATCATGTAAAACTGCATAAAAAATGGAATGATCTACATCATCATGTGGAACCTATAAAGGCTCAGAAATTGCCTCATTTGGACTAGCACTAGACTATCCACCTGTAAAAAGAGGTAACAAAGTGGCATATATATCTTTCGAGCTAATTGATGTATCCTTACTACATGAAAGTAATGGCTGAATTGCATCTTCCACAAAAACATCACAACTAACCAAAATGCATTTAGTATGCGGATGATATAGACGATAGCCTTTGCTTTCAGAATTGTACTCCACAAAAATATTTTTCAGTGTTTTATCATCCAATTTCTTGTGTTGTTGTTCAGGCACTAATGCATATGCTAGACAACCAAAAACATGGAAGTGACCAATAGATGGCTTGTGACCATGCCAAGATTCATATGGAGTGATAGACTGCAATGCTTTGGTGGGACCCCTATTAAGTACATATGCTACACACATAACAACCTCAATCTAGAAGTTATGTGGTAAAGCTTGAATTTTGACCATACACCTAGCCATCTCCATGAGTGACATGTTTTTTCTTTCAAAAACTCCATTCTATTTATGTGTATATGGCACTATACACTGATGTTTTATCCCACATTAATCCAGAAATGCATTAAAATCAAAAGACATATACCCCCCCTTGATTAGAACAAAGGGTGCCCATTTTACATGCTCATAGATTTCAAGCCAAAACCAGAAACTGTTTGAAGCACATAAACACTTCAGGTTTTGCTTTCAATGGATATATCCATGCATGCTTGCAAAACTCGTCAATGAAAGTCACAAAGTAAAGGTAGTTCCCAAAAGAAGGTGTCTACATAAGACCACAAAATTGTGAACAAGCTACAATTTTTGAGTAGCTTGTACTGAACCATCTTTTAGGAAGGAGGAATGTTGCATTTTGCCAAAATACAGCCTTCACGGACATGTTTACCAGGTGCCTTAAGTTTGGGCAAAGAGGACATCATTTTAGATTTTTGTAGGTGTAGCAAAATAGCAAAATTCAGATGACAAAAGTGTGCATGCCAAAGCTTTGCATTTGACATAGCCTGATAATCTTGAACTGCACATGTTGAATCATTCAGTGTGTCTTTCCAATTCATTGTACTCAAAGAAAAAAAAACCATGTGACTTTATTCAAAGAGGAACAATATTTTTTTAAACTCTCTTTTTGGTGATGCTATCTTTGGAAGTCCGAGATGTACAACTCTCTTTTGGCAAAAGTTGGCGACACTTTCGGGTGCTTTTGGAACCTCTAATATTAGAGATTTATGATTATAAAAGGAAGAGCATAAGAAAACATCGTTATTTGTACGCAAGATTGATGATGAATCAGCACACGATTCCACCTCCATAGCGGTTACACCATTGTGCGCTTGAACTTGATGCTTTCACTATTCATTATCATGATTTCAGCAAGACTTCTAGAAGAAGATTGAGGACTCGGCAAAAGAAGAAATTCGGGAAGCTTTAAGCTTCAAGAATTTCGACATGTCTATCTTCACCTCTCTTTCAAAATAATCACTGTTGAACATTTCCTTCCTAAACCAAATTATGATACCACCCAAATTTTAGTCGATAAGATCATCATTATCTTAGAACATGATGCCTTCTCATACCTCAACATTTTCTTCCTAAACCAAATTATGATACCACCCAAATTTTAGTCGATAATATCATCATTATCTTAGAATATGATGCCTTCTCATACCTCAACATTTTCTTCCTAAACCAAATTATGATACCACCCAACTTTTAGTTGATAAGATCATCATTATCTAAGAACATGGTATGCTTCTTTGCAGTGATATTCTTTTCCAGCTTGTATAACTGTCCTAGTAGTGTGTAATCGGAAGTCACTCTTCTCCATACATAACCATGCTTTATTTTGATGCTAACCAACCTCACCACTAAGATAACTTGACCAAAGCATATTTCTACGATCTTTATGCAAACCGATAATTTCTACTATGTTATTGGCCAAATCTCTGACAGAGACAATTCTGAGACAATTTACGATATCCATGTAGCTCTACTAGTTTTGTTATATCTAGAAACCAACTTCAATATTGATTTCAGATGTCGATACATGAAAAAGACAACATACATATAGTTTGCACCTATCAAATATCTAATGCTAAACTTTCAAAGTATATAGTTAGTGCATAAATTGTTGGAGTTCAAGGTTTGAGGAAGCACACAAACAACACAAGGACAAAGAAGAAGCTTGGAGCACAACACACAATACTAAAAATATTACCACTAGAATGTACAAACGATAAGTAACCCATTAGGGCTATAGGCGTATATACAAGTCGAGAGACAAAACCTCCTAAAGAGGGAAAAAGGTGCCCCAACAATCCTAGTGTGTTCACACACATCAGTACCTATATATATCAATAAATCCCCCCTGGGAGTGATGTGGTGACAAGGAGCTAGCACCCATGTATAAGGAAGTGCCAAGCTATGTGGAATCGATCCACAAAAGGAAGAGTCCAACGCTTTGTGGAAAGCTTCAAACCTCTGCCTAGGTAGAGCCTTCATGAAAAGGTTTGCAATGTTCTCCTACGTGGGGACATATGCCAAGCTGATCTCTCCAGCAGAGAACCTCTCCCTGACATAATGATAATGCACCTCAATGTGCTTAGTGCGAGCATGGAACACAGGGTTCCTCGCAACTGCCAATGCACTTTGACTCTCAGTGAAGATGGTGGTGGTAGAAGATTGACCAACACCCAAATTAGCCATAAGGCATCTGAGCCACACACACTCAACAATTGCTATGAAAGCTACCCTATACTCAGCCTCACAACTAGAAGTGGCCACAATAGGTTGCTTCTTGCTCAACCAAAATATACATGAGCTACCAAGCATGAAGCAAAGCCACTAGTGGACACACGAGTGTCATAGCAATCAGCCCAGCCAGAGTTAGAAAAAAGCATGTAAATCTGGCGGTAGTGATCCACCCTTGGGATTAAATAATCCAAGTAGCCGGGTACCACTTAAATAGCAAAAGATGCGCTTAACCACTTGCCAATGCTTGACTCCTAGGCAATGCATAAAATTGCTCATCTGTGAGACAACAAACTAAATATCTGGCCGAGTAATGCATAAGTAAATCAACCATCAAACAACCTGCTGATAGAGAACAACATCAAGTGCATCTCTAGCATCATGAAGACTCAATCATAAACTTGTCTCCATAGGAGTGGCAATAGGTTACAGTCTTCAAGGCCAAAACGCTACAATAATGTGCCAATATATTTCGTTTGACACAAGGCTATTCCACCATCAACTTGCATAAACTAAATGCCCAAATAATGATGCAAATGCCCCAAATCAGGCATCTCAAATGAGGCATGCAAATCAGCCTTGAAATCAGGAATATGATTCTCATGAAGACCAGTGAGTTGCATGGCATCAACATACACAACAATGATTAGAAGCACATCATTTGCATGCTTAACATATAAGGTCCTCTCAGTTGCACTATTCTCAGAACCATGTGCAATCAGATAGGGATGTATCTTTTCATACCAAGCACATGGTGCTTGCTTTAAACCATATGATGCCTTCTTTAACCTGCACACCTAGTTTTCATGCCCTTTCTGCACAATTATATGCTAGAAATTCTTGAGAGATTTGGTATGAGTGCTTGCAAACCTATTGATATGCCACTTGATGCTAATGCTAAGCTTATGGATGATGGGAAATACTTGCATGATGCCAATGTGTATAGGAAAGTGGTTGGAAGTTTGATTTATGTAACAAAGACAAGAACAGATTTGAGTTTTGTAGTTGTTTTGGTTAGTCAATTTATACATAAACCATGTAGAGTGCACTTGAATGCAGTGAGACGCATATTGTGATATGTAAAAGGAACATGTATCTTAGGTTTGTTTTATGAGAGAAAAGTTTAGCCATGTATATATGCATACATAGATGCAGATTGGGTAGGAATGTCATGGATCGAAGGTCAACTAGTGGATTTTCATTATGACTTGGAAGTGCAACCATTTCATGGAGTAGCAAGAGGTAACGAATTGTCGTTTTGTCAAGTACCAAAGCTGAATATAGAGGCATTACACAAGTCATTTGTGAAGCAATATGGATTAAGTACCTGCTCGAAGACATGAGAGTCTACATCAACATTGTGAGGATGTGAGCAGCATTATGCTATCAAACAATCCAATTTATCATGCGAGATTAAATCATATCCAAGTTCATTATCACTTTGTTCGTGAGAAGGTCACCGAAGGAGAAGTCGAGCTAATTCACATCAACACTGGAGAACAAGTGTCAGATATCTTCACCAAAGCTCTTCCCAAAAAGAAATTCGTCTACTTCAGAGAAGCTTTAGTTTGTATTTAGATTTCATTTCATGTTTATTTCATGTTGTATGGACATATTTATTTATTTCATTTTGTATTCAAGCTCATTTTGAGCTTGAGGGGGAGATTTGATGACATGGCAACATATGTAAAAACAACAAAAATGAATAAAAAGTGGATGCCGGTAGATCATGGCTGACTGCGCGACCATTATGCAAATTCTCTCTCTTTGTCTTTGTGTTTTTCTGTGACTGAGCAGATGGAGCCACCTTAGTGCATAGCTACGCTCGCATTAAGATCTATGAATGTAATATTTATAAAAATAATTGCACAATCATGAGTATATATAAATTTTTACACTTATAGGCTCATATGTTCTTTGTTATGATTCGTAAAGCACAAAACACATTATAGATTTATTTGACGCCAGCATTCACATAATCATTAAGTCACACATGAACATACACAACAAGCACATAGTCATATCTCTATTGTATAAACTCATGATTAGACACATTTACAAATCTAATAATTTGATCACATAGCTCATTTAATCTTAAGTAACATCAATTCTCTCTTTCTTTCTTTCTCTCTCTCTCACACACACACATACATACATACATACATACATACATACATACATACATACATAGACAATACACTTCATGTTTATCTTTCCCAATGAATAGCTTTCACATCCGCACTTACATTACATATAAACACATCTCATGCTCATCTTTTAAAATGAATCATTTTCACATACGCACAAGCATATTAAAAAAACCCACATGTAGTGTGATGCTTGAAATTGAAGTGTTTCCATGAGTGAATGATATACTTCATGAGAACATGAGTTTGATTCCTCAGCTAAATGACTTTGAATCCTCAACTTTAATATCCATTCAATTCGCCATTCTCCTAATTTGATTCCCTTAAGTCAGGATCCAATTCATCCCCTTCCGATTTATTCTGATTTAAAATTTTCCATTCAATTCCCACAAATAAAAAATGATCCCTCTTTTCTCATCCACTCGATTTACCTTAAACTAAACAAAAAATTCTTCTATCTTATTGGAGTCAAACCATTTGCTATGTAGAATATAAAATTCCTCTCTTCATAATTAAATTTCTCTTGAAGTCCAACATTCAACCTCCCTAGATCAATAGATCCAAATCCTCCAATTCAGTTAGTATAAGAAATATTGGACCAAATGAAAGGGATGGAACTGGAGGTAGAAGATGTGTATGATGTGATGCACATGAGAATTTCTCCTATGCATGTGAAGAATTGAAACAAACAAAAGAGCATTGGGTTGTTGTCGATATTGTTGGAGATAGACGTCTGCGGAAGCATGCGAACAGCACAAGGAAGAAGAAGAAGCTTGGAGCACAACACACAAGACTGAATGTATTACTAGAGAATGTACAAAGATAAGTAGCCCATTAGGGCAATAGGCGTATATACAAGCCGGGGAAAAAAAACCTCCTAAAGAGGGAAAAAAATGCCCCGGCGGTCCTAGAGTGTTCACACACATCACTACCTAAATATATCAACAAATCCCCCCTGGGAGTGATGCGGTGAACAAGGACCTGGCACTCATGTATAAGGAAGTGCCAAGCTATGTGGAAATCACTCCACAAAAGGAAGTAAGCCCAAAGCTTTGCGGAAAGCTTCAAACTTCTCCCTAGGCAGAGCCTTCGTGAAAAGGTCTGCAATGTTCTCTTGCGTGGGCACATATGCCAAGCTGATCTCCCCAGCAGAGAACCTCTCCCTGACATAGTGATAATGCACCTCAATGTGCTTAGTGTAAGCATGGAACACAGGGTTCCTCGCAACTGCCAATGCTCTCTGACTGTCAGTGAAGATGGTGGTGGCAGAAGACTGGCCAACACCCAAATCAGCCATAAGGCGTCTGAGCCACACACACTCAACAATCGCTGTGAAAGCTGCCCTATACTCAGCCTCACAACTGGAAGTGGCCACAGTAGGCTGCTTCTTGCTCAACCAAGATATACATGAGCTACCAAGCATGAAGCAAAAACCACTGGTGGACACACGAGTGTCATAGCAACCAGCCCAATCTGAGTTAGAAAAAGCATGCAAATCTGGCGGTAGTGATCCCCCCTTGGGATAAAACAACCCAAGTAGCCGAGTACCACTCAAGTAGCGAAAGATGCGCTTAACCGCTTTCCAATGCGTGACTCCTGGGCAATGCATAAACCTGCTCATCTGTGAGACAGCAAACTGAATATCTGGCCGAGTAATGCATAAGTAAATCAAGCATCCAACAGCCTGCTGATAGAGAACAGCATCAAATGCATCTCCAGCATCATGAAGACTCAATCGTAAACCTGTCTCCATAGGAGTGGCAATAGGCTTACAGTCTTCAAGGCCAAAACACTGCAATAATGTGTCAATATATTTCGTTTGACACAAAGCCATTCCACCATCAACGTGCATAAACTGAATGCCCAAATAGTGATGCAAATGCCCCAAATCAGACATCTCAAATGAGGCATGCAAATCAGCCTTAAAATCAGCAATATGTGTCTCAATAGGACCAGTGAGCAGCATGTCATCAACATAGACAACAATGATCAGAAGCACATCATTAGCACGCTTAACATATAAGGTGCTTTCAGTTGGACTATTCTCAAAACCATGTGCAATCAGATAGGCATGTATCTTCTCATACCAAGCACGTGGTGCTTGCTTTAAACCATATAATGCCTTCTTTAACCTGCAAACCTGGTTTTCATGCCCTTTCTACACAAAGCCACGGGGCTGAAAAACATACACTTCTTCATGCAAGTCACCATTCAGAAATGCTGTTTTAATGTCCAACTGATGTACATTCCAACCATGATGGGCTGCAAGTGCACAAATGCTGCGAACAGTAGTCATACGGCATGTAGGTGCAAAGGTCTCATCAAAATCAATGCCTCTTTCCTGTGCATAACCCTTTGCAACAAGCCTAGCCTTATACCTGTCAACTGTACCATCAAGTTTACGCTTCAGCTTGTATACCTACTTAGTGCCAATGGCCTTCTTGCCAGGAGGCAAGTCACATAAAGACCATGTACCATTCTTCATTATAGCATCATATTCAGATTGCATAGCAGCCATCCAATTTTCTGAATTTTGTGCTTCATCAAAAGAAACAGGCTCATTCTCATCAGAGAGACTAGATGCAGCCATAGCATAGCAATCTGATGCAAAGGAGGCACTATGAGAGCCTGAACGAGTACGATATGACAAAGGTGCATCTAATTTGCTGTCACGCAAAGTCTGCACCAGCCATTTTGGCATAGTTTTTGCCTGCTCAATATCAGCTCTCTCAGATAACAAGTGCATCATGTAAATCTGCATCAGAAATGGAATGATCTGCATCATCATATGAAACTTGCAAAGGCTCAGAAGTTGCCTCATTAGGACCAGCACTAGCCTGTCCACCTGTAAAAAGAGGCATCAAAGTATCATACATGTCTTTGGAGCTAACAGATGTCTCCTTAGTACATGAAAGCAATGGCTGAATAGCATCTTCCACAAAGACAACATCACGGCTAACCAGAATGCGTTTAGTCTGTGGATGATACAGACGATAGCCTTTACTTTCAGAACTGTACCCAACAAAAATACATTTTACTGCCTTATCATCCAATTTTCTGCGATGTTGTTCAGGCACTAATGCATATGCCAAACAACCAAAAACACGCAGATGAGCAACAAATGGCTTGCGGTCATGCCAAGCCTCATATGGAGTGATAGACTGCAACGCTTTAGTGGGACACCTGTTCAGTACATATGCTGCACACATGACAGCCTCAAGCCAGAAACTATGTGGTAAAGCCTGACTTTTGACCATGCACCTCGCCATCTCCATGAGTGACCTGTTCTTTCGTTCAGCAACTCCATTCTGTTAAGGTGTATACGGCACTGTACACTGGTGTTTTATCCCACGTTCAACCGGAAATGCATTAAAATCTGAAGACATATATTGCCCCCCTCGATCAGAACGGAGGGTGCCCATTTTACATGCTGACAGATTTTCAGCTAAAACCAAAAACTGTTTGAAGCACATGAACACTTCGGACTTTGCTTTGAGTGGATATACCCATGCATGCCTGGAAAAATCATCAATGAAAGTCACGAAGTAAAGGTAATTTCCAAAAGAGGGTGTCTGCATAGGACCACAGACATCACTATGTACAAGCTGCAATTTTTGCGTAGCCCGAACTGAACCATCTTTTGGAAAGGAAGAACGCTGCATTTTGCCCAAAATACAGCCTTCACAAACATGTTTTCTAGGTGCCTCAAGTTTGGGCAAAGAGGACACCATTTCATATTTCTGCAAGCGTAACAAACTAGCAAAATTCAGATGACCAAAGCGTGCATGCCAAAGCTTTGCATCTGACATAGCCTGAGAATCATGAACTGCACATGTCAAATCATTCACAGATCTTTCATAGTCTATGAGCTTATACAGCCCACGACATAAAATGCCAGAAGCAATAATCACATCGCCATTTGAGAGATCATGAACTGTACACCTGTCATCAACGAATTTCATAACCAAGCCAATCTTGGCTAATGCAGAAACTGATAACAGGTTCTTTTTGATCCCTGGCATAAATAAAGCATCTGACAAAGTGAAAGAACTACCATCAGCAGTAGTCAGAATGATCTTACCAACTCCCATAACAGGATAAGAGGAGTTATTGGCGCATGTGACAGTATTCCCTATAGGGGCAGGCTCGAGTGAAGAGAAGAAACTACGCTGCGAGGTAATATGTTTGGTCGCCCCACTGTCAAAGTACCAAACATCTGAGTCTACTGCAGACATGCACTGATCATGTGAAGATGGGTCAAAACTGCAGACAGTAGTAAACGCCCATTCTTCTTCCTGCACAAGATTTGCAGACTCTGTTTTTGGTGTAGAGGCCTCTGCAACAACCATTCCAGCCTCGTTCTTCTTTGCCTCTTTAGCAGCCAGTTTTGGACAGTTCTTTATAATATGATCATTTCCTTTACAGTACTTGCAGAACAATTTCTGCTTTTCTGATTTCTTTTCATCTTTATCCTGGTTCTTCGATTGTGCAGCATTTGCAAATTTCTGCTTACTAGTAGAAGAGCTCCATTTTCCTTTGCCCTTCTGACTAGCCAGGAAAGCTTGATCTGCAACACGCATAATGGACCTGTTCTGCCTGGACTGATCTTCCTGCAACATAACAGAGACTAATTCCTCAAATGACAAGGCATTCGGATTGCCTTTCATCATCAACCGAAGAGTAGAGGCAAAACTCTGATATGAATCAGGAAGACCATTCAGAACGGTCTGCACAAGTGAGCTATCTGGTATAACCTCATCAGCAGAAATCAATTGTTCCTTCAGGTCTTTGATCTTTGTAAGAAAACTGTCCATAGAATCACCTTCATTCATGTGCTCACTCTCCAACTGTTTTCGGAGGTAAGCAACACGAGCCTCATTCCTAGCCTGGTACAAAGTGGTAAGTGTATCCCAAGCATCCTTTGTTGTTCTGCAAGAGCGAATGTGAGGAATAATGGCACGTTTGACAGACAAGGCTATCAATGCATGTGCTTGGGCATCTCTGCCATCCCAACGAATCTGCTCTGCAGTAGGTGCAATAGAAACAGCAGCACGAACAGGAATCTGCGGAATATCATCTTCGACACCATCTTCATCAGCTCGAACACCTGTATTTGCAGTACCTGTCGTTACAGGTGTAACAGGACGTCTTTGAACACCCTGCACAATGTTCCACAATCCTTTTGCAACCAGTACATGTCGCATCATATAAGCCCATAATGGGTAGTTGGTACCATCCAACTTATCCTCAACAGCCAACATACGAAATACATCACTGCTTTCAGCCATGGCCAGTGACTAAAATACCTTGATGCAGAAAATTGACTGTATCTCAAAAAGTTGAACAGAATTGCCCAGACGAGTTCTGCTAGACCTGTAGCAGACTTCAAGACGCTTAAACTGGTGAACAGAAACTGGTATATACCTTTGGCACAAAAGGACGAAATAACCTGCACAAGCGCTGCGATAGTGCGTTCGGAGGCCGAAACGAGCTCAGATCGCGATTTCGGCACAACATAGCAAAGCTGTTTTGATCTCGAAAACACCTTGAGTATGCTCACCAAATTTCGTGCGAATCTGAGACTGCAAACGGAGGAGTGTCGACGGCGCCCTAGAAGAAGCGACGACCTGCTCTGATACCAATTGTTGGAGATAGACGTCTGCGGAAGCACGCGAACAGCACAAGGAAGAAGAAGAAGCTTGGAGCACGACACACAAGACTGAATGTATTACTAGAGAATGTACAAAGATAAGTAGCCCATTAGGGCAATAGGCGTGTATACAAGCCGGGGGAAAAAAACCTCCTAAAGAGGGAAAAAGATGCCCCGGCGGTCCTAGAGTGTTCACACACATCACTACCTAAATATATCAACAGATATTGACAAGAAAATATGTGACTTTAGAACTCAACTTTCCTTACCTCTGAACTAGGGGAAGAGAGGAATGAAGAAATTATATGAAAACTTATTTGCCACAAATACAAGTACATCCGTAGCTAAACTTAAGCCACTAGAGGCTACGAAAAAAGATACAGAAAGAACTCGGTCACAAACAAGCTATTCGATTGGAGCATTGGTGAGCATGTGGGATGCGACCATGTAGAAGATTGCTTGGAAGTCTCTTGTGGATCAATTCTCAATCTATTCACACATTGAAAATGTAGAAGAAAAAAGATAAAGAGATGAAATGTAGGATGAAGTGTTAGACTCAAGAAATGATAAGCAAGAGATGGTTGAAATAAACCCTAAGAGGGAGGATTATGAAGGAATCCTCAACGATGGCTTTTGGGGAAGTGGTCAACCTGTCATACTCCTAACTGGTAGGTCATGAGTTTGATTCTTGGTAAAACCAAGAAGGAGAGTTTCAAGCAATGAGGCTCAAGAAGAAGAAGATAAATATAGCGAAAAGAAGATACAATTTGATAATTCTAACTCTAGTTAATAAGAGGCTAGGAGATAAGAGATAAGAGAGAGCAAGAAGCCAATTAAAGACAATAAAGTGCAAAAGAAACATATTAAGAATCAAGGTGGAGAAAAACAACTATCTAGAGAGAAACAAGAATCTAATGAGAGAAATGAAAATATGCAAGAAAGTGATAAACAAAAGAAGAAAGGTAAGAAATCTCCAAACGCTGTACTAATTTTAGATCTTGAAAAGAAAAATGATGCAAAGGAGATTCTTAATGATATATTATTGAAAAGTCAAGGAATAATGTCTTGGAGCAGGCATTTTCAATTGCAAATCTTGAGGTTAAAGATAGTTTCATAAAGTTGGCTAGAAGAAAAAGATTCCCATCAACATGAGATTTTGGACTGGTCGAGTCACTTTAAGTATTGGAAAATAATTTCACAATGTCCCAAAGTTCCAATGTTCTAACAATCCCTATTTGAGGACTTCATAAAAATTTAGTAAAAGATGGGAAAACATTTTACTCCACCATTGGACACTACTCATTGAGAAAGTTCCAAGCATATATGATACTCTATGATTTCGTTCAAGATTGGCCCTCAAATATTAAACCCTAATTTCTCATTTCAACATGCTTTTAACCAAAAGCTAAGCACCCAATTTTGAAATCTCTTTTCATGCATGCATGTTGCTTTCCTTGGGTTTGTGTCTGGCTTTTACCCAAAATCAAGATTTTTTGGTGCCTTCCCCTCACTATATAACGGGAGGCTCACTTGCCATCCTCAATCAATCAATCTATGTACCTATCTATTTATCTATCTATCTATCTTTTTATTTATCTATCTATCCATGTATGTATGTATCTATGTATCTATCCATCCATCAATCTATCTATCCATCTATCTATCTATCTATCTATCTATCTATCTATCTATCTATCTATCTATCTATCTATCTATCTATCTATCTATCTATCTATCTATCTATCTATCTATCTATCTATCTATCTATCTATCTATCTATCTATCTATCCATCCATCCATCCATCCATCCATCCATCCATCCATCCATCCATCCATCCATCCATCCATCCATCCATCCATCCATCCATCCATCCATCCATCCATCCATCCATCCATCCATCCATCCATCCATCCATCCATCCATCCATCCATCCATCCATCCATCCATCCATCCATCCATCCATCCATCCATCCATCCATCCATCCATCCATCCATCCATCCATCCATCCATCCATCCATCCATCCATCCATCCATCCATCCATCCATCCATCCATCCATCCATCCATCCATCCATCTATCTATCTATCTATCTATCTATCTATCTATCTATCTATCTATCTATCTATCTATCTATCTATCTATCTATCGATCTATCTATCTATCTATCTATCTATCTATCTATCTATCTATCTATCTATCTATCTATCTATCTATCTATCCATCCATCCATCCATCCATCCATCCATCCATCCATCCATCCATCCATCCATCCATCCATCCATCCATCCATCCATCCATCTATCTATCCATCCATCTATCTATCTATCTATCTATCTATCTATCTATCTATCTATCTATCTATCTATCTATCTATCTATCTATCTATCTATCTATCTATCTATCTATCTATCTATCTATCTATCTATCTATCTATCTATCTATCTATCTATCTATCTATCTATCTATCTATCTATCTATCTATCTATCTATCTATCTATCTATCTATCCATCCATCTATCCACCCATCTATCTATGTATCTATTTTTCTATCTATCTATCTATCTATCTATCTATCTATCTACCTATCTATCTATCTATCTATCTTTCTATCTTTCTATCTATCTATCTATCTATCTATCTATCTATCTATCTATCTATCTATCTATCTATCTATCTATCTATCTATCTATCTATCTATCTATCTATCTATCTATCTATCTATCTATCTATCTATCTATCTATCTATCTATCTATCTATCTATCTATCTATCTATCTATCTATCTATCTATCTATCTATCTATCTATCTATCTATCTATCTATCTATCTATCTATCTATCTATCTATCTATCTATCTATCTATCTATCTATCTATCTATCTATCTATCTATCTATCTATCTATCTATCTATCTATCTATCTATCTATTTATTGTTGGGATAGATGGATGGACACTCCAAGAAATGAGTAGGCACTACCAAATTTTGCTTTGTACCAGCCCCTTATAGCTTTAGATTTGCGTTGAGGCTCTGTTAGCTTTCCAATGACAATAAATAAGTGCCTATGTACTTTGGAAATGATATGAGAAAAGATTGAACCAAAACAGACTACTTCCAATTTGAAGGTTCAATGAAAACCTTCTATTTTTGTTCACACACTTGCTACTAGTTATGCTCAGTGCTACCAGTAGAGTAGGAATTAGAAAAATTCCTTTTAGAGGTACTAATTAGCTTAACAAGCAAGTGGAATCGCTTAAAATGATGCACTTTACACAGAGCAATCAATTTAGCGATTGAATCATTACCCCCGATTTTTTAGGACCTTTGTAGAGTTTGACCAGTGAGTGCTTCAATGCATTTTTCTCCAAATTTGCTGAATAGATTTCCTTTAAAATTTGTGACCATGTAGAAAACTTGGAGCTAATTCCAACAAGCTATGTGGAATCGATCCACAAAAGGAAGTAAGCCCAAAGCATTGCGGAAAGCTTCAAACATCCGCGTAGGTAGAGCCTTCGTGAAAAGGTCTGCAATGTTCTCCTAGGTGGGGACATATGCCAAGCTGATCTCTCCTGCAGAGAACCTCTCCTTGACATAATGATAATGCACCTCAATGTGCTTAGTGCAAGCATGGAGCACAGGGTTCCTCGCAACTGCCAATGCACTTTGATTCTCAGTGAAGATGGTGGTGGTAGAAGACTGACCAACACCCAAATCAGCCATAAGGCATCTGAGCCACACACACTCAACAATTGCTATGAAAGCTACCCTATACTCAGCCTCACAACTAGAAGTGGCCACAATAGGTTGCTTCTTGCTCAACCAAGATATACATGAGCTACCAAGCATGAAGCAAAAGCCACTAGTGGACACACGAGTGTCATAACAATCAGCCGAGTCAGAGTCAGAAAAAAGCATGTAAATATGGCAGTAGTGATCCCACCTTGGGATTAAATAATCCAAGTAGCCGGGTACGGCTCAAGTAGCGAAAGATGCGCTTAACCACTTGCGATGGTTGACTCCTAGGTAATGCATAAAATTGCTCATTTGTGAGACAACAAGCTAAATATCTGGCCGAGTAATTCATAAGTAAATCAACCATCACACAACCTGTTGATAGAGAACAACATCAAATGCATCTCTAGCATCATGAAGAATCAATCATAAACTTGTCTCCATAGGAGTGGCAATAGGTTACAGTCTTCAAGGCCAAAATGCTACAATAATGTGTCAATATATTTCGTTTGACACAAGGCTATTCCACCATCAACTTGCATAAACTAAATGCCCAAATAATGATGCAAATGCCCCAAATTAGGGATCTCAAATGAGGCATGCAAATCAGCCTTGAAATCAAGAATATGCTTCTCATGAGGGCCAGTGAGTAGCATGTCATCAACATACACAACAATGATCAGAAGCATATCATTTGCATGCTTAACAAATAAGGTTCTCTCAGTTGCACTATTCTCAAAACTATGTGCAATCAGATAGGCATGTATCTTTCCATACCAAGCACATGGTGCTTGCTTTAAACCATATAATGCCTTCTTTAACCTGCACACCCAGTTTTCATCCCCTTTTTGCACAATTATATGCTAGAAATGCTTGAGAGATTTGGCATGAGTGCTCGCAAACCTATTAATATGCCAATTGATGCTAATGCTAAGCTTGTGGATGATGGGAAATACTTGCATGATGCCAATGTGTATAGAAAAATGGTTGGAGGTTTGATTTATGTATCAAAGACAAGAACAGATTTGAGTTTTGTAGTTGGTTTGATTAGTTAATTTATGCATAAACCATGTAGAGTGCACTTGAATGCAGTGAGACACATATTGAGATATGTGAAAGGAACATGTATCTTTGGTTTCTTTTATGAGAGAAAAGTTCAGCCATGTATATATGCATACATAGATGCAGATTGGGTAGGAATGTCATGGATCGAAGGTCAACTACTGGATTTTCATTATGACTTGGAAGTGCAACCATTTCATGGAGTAGCAAGAAGCAACAAATTGTCGTTTTGTCAAGTACCAAAGCTGAATACAGAGGCATTACACAAGCTGTTTGTGAAGCAATATGGATTAAGTACATACTCGAAGACATGAGAGTCTACATCCACGGAAAGGTGATCATCTATTGTGACAATGTGAGCAACATTATGCTATCAAAGAATCCAATTTGTCATGCGAGATTAAATCATATCCAAGTTCATTATCACTTTGTTCGTAAGAAGGTCATCAAAGGAGAAGTGGAGCTAATTCACATCAGCACTGGAGAACAAGTGGCGGATATCTTCACCAAAGCTCTTCCCAAAGACAAATTCATCTACTTCAGAGAAGCTTTAGTTTGTCTTTAGATTTCATTTCATGTTTATTTCATCTTGTATGGACATATGTATTTATTTCATTTTGTATTCAAGCTCATTTTGAGCTTGAGGGGGAGATTTGATGACATGGCAACATATGTAAAAACAACAAAAATGAATAAAAAGTGGATGCTGATAGCTCATGGCTGACTGCACGACTATTATACGAATTCTCTCTCTTTCTCTCTGTGTTTTTCTGTGACTGAGCAGATGGAGCCACCTTAGTGCATAGCTGCGCTCACATTAAGATCTACGAATGTAATATTTATAGAAATAAATGCACAATCATGAATATATATAAATTTCTACACTTATAGGCGCATATGTTCTTTGTTATAATTCGTAAAGCACACAACACATTATAGATATATTCTGACGCCAACATTCACATAATCATTAAGTCACACATCAACATACACAACAAGCACATAGTCATATCTCTATTGTATGAACTCATGATTAGACACATTTACAAATCTAATAATTTGATCACATAGCTCATTTAATCTTAATTAACATCAATTCTCTCTTTCTTTCTTTCTCTCTCTCTCTCTCACACACACACACACACACATACATACATACATACATACATACATACATACATACATACATACATACATACATACATACATACATACATACATATGTACATACATACATACATACATACATACATACATACATACATACATACATACATACATACATACATACATACATACATACATACATACATACATACATACATACATACATACATACATAGACAATACACTTCATGTTTATCTTTCCGAATGAATAGCTTTCACATACGCACTCACATTCAATATGTACCAGCCCCTTGTAGCTTTAGAGTTGAGTTTTAGGCCCTCTTAGCTTTCCAATGACACTAAATAAGTGCATATGTACTTTGGAAATGATGTGAGAAAAGACTGAACCAAAATAGACTACTTCCAAGTTGAAGGTTCAATGAAAACCTTCTATTTTTGTTCACACACTTGTTGCTTGTTATGTTCAGTGCTACCAGTACAATAGGAATTAGAAACATTCCTTTTAGAGGTATCTAATTAGCTTAGTAAGCTAATGATTCCAAGTGGAATCACGTAAAATGATGCACTATACAGAGAGCAATCAATTTATCAATTGAATCATTACCCTTGATTTTTTAGGACCTTTGTGGAGTTTGACCAGTGAGTGCTTCGACACGTTTTTCTTCAAATTGGCTAAATAGATTTCCTTCAAAATTTGTGAGCATGTAGGAAACTTGGAGCTGATTCCAACAAGCTATAGAGTATTGAAAATGGTGAAGAAGTGATTGAGATATGAACAGTGAAAGTTGACTGTTATGAATGACTATGACAGAGATATCATAGATAAGTAATGTAGATCTATTGTATTAATGAACAATGTTGTACATGATCAAAGGATTGACAATCATAGCCTAATGATGGTGAGTAGTGTAGGCTACAATGTAGTCCTCACTGTCTTACAATATGGCAATGGAGAACTCGGGAATTGAGTCACTTCTTATCGCAAATTTTTACAAGTCACTTATGTAAGTGCTACATTCAAATTTGAATTTGAATTCAACTTTTGGCTCTCTCTAAAAGTAATCCTTCAATATAGGAAATATTCCCTCAATGAAGTCATTACTTTTCTATCTAAAAATTCCACGAGTTTTTGGTAGGTGATTACAAACATTCTCTTAAGTCAAAAAATGACTTTTAGAAATGGTAAAGATAAAAATCTTCCTAGCAATGGTTTGCATGGAGCTTCATATGTTTATGAACTTCAAGCCAAATGTGTGGGCTTGGACTTTGTACCAACAGCGTCCCCTCAAGCCAAACATTTTGGCTTGGTCTTCTCCTTCAATCTTCATGAATGTCTTGCAATCCAATCATTGACTTAAACCTGCAAGGTTTTGTACCATCTAATGCTTTAGTCAATAAGTCTTCACATTGCATATTTGTTGACACATATACCAAATGAATCTCCTTGCTCAATAGCTTCTCTCTCACATAATGATAGTGGACCTCTATATGCTTGGTCCTAGCATGATAAATAGGATTAGCTGCAAGATGTAGTGAGCTGGTATTATCTCCAAGAATCATTGGAGATGTAGTATGCAAACGTAAATCTATATACAATAATCTGATCCATATGGCCTCTTGGGTAGCATTGGCCAATCCTCTATACTCTGCCTCTGTAGAAGATAAAGCAATAGTAGGTTGCTTCTTTGAAGACCATGATATAGGTTTGTTACCTGCAAAAGGTAGGTATCCTGAGGTACTCCTTCTATCATCTTTGCAACCTGCCCAATCTGCATCTGAATATATCTTGATGTCTAAGTTTGAGGTATAGGAAAGTACAATCCCTGATTTTGAGTGCCCTTAAGGTACTTCAAAATCCTTTTGGCAGCTTCCAAATGAGGTGCCCTAGGTTTGTGCATAAACTGACTTAGAACACTTACTCCATAAGCAATATCAATCCTTGTTAACATAGTTCAAGCTTCCCACTATGCTTTGGTAGCCTGCAATATTCTCAAGCATATCACCTTCATGAGCACTTAACTTTTGGTTTACCTCCATTGGAGTACTTGCAACTTTGGCATCTTGCAAATGGAACTTCTTTAACATACCCTATATATACTTTCTCTGAGTAATATAAATTCCAGAGTTAGTGTAGACTAACTTAAGTCCAAGAAAGTATTTTAGTGATCCAAGGTCACTAACTTTGAACTCCTTCATCATCGGATTCTTAATTTCTTTGATGCCATTTGCATCATTATCTGTGAGTATGATATCTTCAACATATACACATAGGTATATTACCTCTTAATTATTTCTTTTGACAAACAGAGATGTATCTGCTTTGCTCATGATAAATCCTTGATCCTGAAGGTAAGTAGTCAACCTATGGTTCCATGCTCTAAGTGCCTGCTTCAATCCATAAAGAGCTTTGTTCAATTTACATACATATGTTACCTTGTTTGGATCCTCATAACCAGGATCTTGAGACATGTAAACCTCCTCTAAAATCTAGCCATTTAGAAATGCATTTTTTACATCCAATTGCTACATATTCCAATTCTTTGATGCAGCCACACTTACCAATACACTTTCATAATCAACTCGTTGGGTTTGTGCAAAACCCTTAGCCACAAGTCTAGCTTTATACCTACTTATTGATCCATTGGAATTCCTTTTGATCTTATAGATCCATCTAGAACCAATTACCTTCATAGACTCCTTCTTTGGCACTAGCTTCCAAGTATCATTCTCCTTGAGTGCTTCAATTTCCTCATCCATAGCTTCCTTCCATTCAGCCTTTGTCTTTGCTTCTTCATATGATGAAGGCTCTTCAATGAAAAGTCTTTTGCAAGACAAACAGAGTGCTTGCTAACTAGGGAAGTGTCATACCCATATCTGATTGGCTTCTTGCTCTCGCTTTGTGATCTTCTGATTGCTTGGTTGGATGATTCAGGTATATCCTCCAATTTCTTCATCTTGACTTTGCCTTTGGACTGCCATGCCTTGAACTCTTCTAGGTTGATGATGCCCTCATCATCTGAGTTGATATCTCCATTCTGAGTAGGCTCCTCCTTAGTGAGGCTTGGAAACTCCTCTTCCAAGTCATAAGGTAGTTTTACTTTCCTGCATTCACTATCAAACCAAGAGTCATTCTCATCAAAGATAACATCTCTACTAACCATGAATCCCTTGTTTGAAGGGTTGTAGAACCTGTATCCTTTTTGATTCAAGTCATACCCTATGAAGATACACTTCTCTGCCTTAGGGTCTAGCTTACCTCTTGTCTGATAAGGGATATGCACATAAGCTACACATCCAAAGATCCTGCAATGATCAAGTGAAGTTCTTCTACCATGCCATGCTTCATATGGGGTCATCCCATCAAGAGATTTGGATGGCAACCTATTTACAAGATAAGTCGTAGTAGATACACTCTCTGCCCACAAGTAATTAAGTATTTTTTTTCTCATTTAACATTGACCTAGCCGTTTCAACAATTAATCTATTTCTCCTTTATGCCACCCCATTTTGCTCAAGGGTATACCTTGTTGTAATTTCTCTCTTGATTCCTCTGCCATGCAAGAATGCATCAAACTCATTTGAGAAGTTACTCACCTCCTCCATCTGACCTTATTCTCTTTAGGTTTCTCCCTGTTTGGTTTTCAACAAGTGCAAGATACTTTTTAAAGCAATTGAATACTTCATCTTGTGCTTCATAAAGTACAATACAGTCCATCTACTGTAATCATCAATGAAAGATACATAATATCTTGATACAAAAATTGAAGGATCCTTACGTTCTCCCCATACATCTGTATGGACAAGCTCTACGTAGTCCTCATGCATGTAGCCTTTCCTTGAGAAGGGTAACCTATGAGATTTTCCAAACTGACAAGCACCACATTTATAGATCATGTGTTGCTTGGATACATTAGGTATCCCAAGCACACATTGGTCTCTACATATTTGTTTTACAGTTCTTTCACCAACATGCCCTAATCTCTTGTGCCAAATTTCAAGCTCTGAAAGTGTTTGATCTTTGTAGCTATAGAGCGCAATGTTCCTTGTATCTTCAAGTTCAAAAGTGAACAATCTACCTGTCTTTTCTCCTTTGGCAATTCTTTTGAATCCATGTTGGGGATCCTCCACAAATGGTCCATATTGGTTGAACCTGACTTGCAATCCCTTTTCCACAATTTGTCCAACACATTGAATTCTTGGTAATTGTAGGTACATACAGAACCCTGCTCAACAGATTCTTGTTTCCATTAGAGGTCTTAACATTCCCTACTTTAATCACTGAGTGCTTGGTGTCATCACTTGTTTGTAGCTGATGCTTACCCTTTGGGTCCTCAAGGTCGGAGAGAAGAGCTACATTGCCTGCAACATGGTTTGAGCATCCTCAATCAATGTAGAAGAGATGGTCATCATTTATACCTGGTTTTGAATTCATATTCATAATCAGAAGAGAATCTTCTTGCTCCTCGGTGTAGTTGTTGTAATCCTTCCTTGATTTGTAGCCTCCTTGGTAACTGCTATTGTAGTTGTTGTTGTAGTTGTTATTGTATCCTTGATGGTGATTGAATCTTCCTCTTGATTGTGTGTATCCACCTCTTTGATATCCTCTACCTCTCTGATTCTTGAAGTTCCTGTAACACTCATTTGTAGTATGATTTGACAATCCACAAATATTACATAGTGAGGAGTTATAGGGTCTCCCCCTACCTTCCCTACCTCCTCTTCTCCTTCCTCTTGAGGTTCTACCTCTCCCTGCATAGTTGGCTTGGGAGGTAGTTCCTTCATCTTCAACCTTTTTGTTCTTCCCTTTCTCTTTGGATTTACTTTTATCAGTGTATAGGATAGAAGAGCTATTACCTCTTGATGAATCTCCATTCTTGTTGAGCTTGGCTTCATGGGTAAATAGTTGCCCCATGAGTGTGGTAAGGTTTGGAATCTACATGTCCATGTACAAGTCCATGGCAGTTGTGAAGCTCTCCCGTTTGTCATCAGCTTTAATACCATTGATCACTTGTCTTACAACCTGCTCCTCTTCAATTTCCTCTCCTATGCTTGCCAATTGATCTGCTACATCTTTGAATTTGGTCACATACTCTGAGATGCCTTGCTTGGTTTGCTTTCTTTGAGTGGTAAACTCAATCCCCAATTGGTTCTTCCTAGCCCTTGTGTTGGAAGAGAAATATGAAGATAATGTTTCCCAAGTCCCTTGGGATGTCTTACAGTTCCTAATATGTGGAAGAAGAAAATCAGAGATTGAGTTAAGTAAGACCGACCTTGCTAATGCTTGAGTCTTTCATGCTCCTCTCTTGTAGGTTGTCCTTTGCTTATGAATATGGGCATCTCCTCATCTCTAGAGATGTATCCATAAAGGCTCCTTCCTTGCAAGTATGTCTTCATCCTCAAGGACCATCCTTGGTAGTTGTTCCTGTCCATTTTATCAATGAAAGAAGGAAAACCATCTCCCATTTTATCTTAGATTTGCTCTGATACCATTGTTGGGATAGATGGATGGACACTCCAAGAAATGAGTAGGTACTGCCAAATCTTGCTTTGTACCAGCCCCTTGTAGCTTCAGACTTGAGTTGTAGGCCCTCTTAGCTTTCCAATGACACTAAATAAGTGCCTATGTACTTTGGAAATGATGTGAGAAAAGATTGAACCAAAACAGACTACTTCCAAGTTGAAGCTTCAATGAAAAGCTTCTATTTTTGTTCACACACCTGCTACTTGTTATGCTCACTGATACCAGTACAGTAGGAATTAGAAAAATTCCTTTTAGAGGTATC
>CM035408.1:64163335-64165835 GCA_020310875.1 Ceratopteris richardii | reverse complement strand
GACAGTGGATGTAGCAATCATATGTCATGTCGAAAGGATTTTTTTAGTAATTTGCAGGAGATATCAGTTTGGAAGGAAATCAAAGAGAAAAGTGCTTATCAGAGGTATTACATGTCCCTACTATTACCAAAAACTTGATTTCGGTAGGCCAAATGGTAGAAAAAGGCTATCAAGTTAGGCTCAATGAAAGAGGATGTTTTGTTGAGGATCCAAGGGCAGGTTTCAAGCTCATAGCAAAAGGAAAGAAGCAAGGGAGAATGTTCACAATGGACATAAATCAGCCACACCATTCAATGTATGTCAGATATGGAGACAAGAGGATAGCAGATTTGGATCTATGGCACAAACGAATAGGTCACATCAACCTACAAAAGCTCAAGGACATGCAAAGGAGGAGCTTGGTAAGAGGCCTACCAAATTTTACATCTAAAATGTTGCATGAAATTTGTGTAGCTTGCCAACAAGGAAAACAATCAAGGCTGCCCTTCAAGAAGAGTACCTATGTAAGTGCAAATGTTTTAGACCTCATTCACACGGATGTTTGGGGTCCACCAAGAGAAGCATCCCTTGCTGGAAATAGGTATTTTGTAACCTTTATTGATGAATTTTCAAGGAAAGTGTGGTTGTATTGCATTAGAAACAAATCAGATGTGTTCCACTACTTCAAGTAATTCAAAGCACAGGTGGAGAAGGAATCTGGCAAGTTTATCAAAACTTTGAGATCCGATGGAGGGGGAGAGTATTTCTCCCATGAATTTTCTAAATTTTTGCAGGTCAATGGCATCAAAAGACAATTTACATGTAGGTATACCCCTCAACAAAATGGGGTAGCAGAGAGAAAGAACAGACACATAGCAGAGGTAGCAAGGTGTATGCTCAACGAAATGAATATGCCGCATTGTTATTGGGGAGAGGCTACATATACAGCCACACACATCATGAATAGATGTCCTACATCAGGTATACATCATCTAACCCCTGAGGAAGCATGGAGTGGAAGAAAACCTTGCATTTCACATCTTAGAATCTTTGGTTGTATATGTTATGTACATGTACCTCAAGAGTTGAGGTCAAAGTTAGATGCCAAATCTGAAAGATGTATTTTTTTGGGATATTCTATGGAACAAAAGGGGTATAAATGCTATAATCCCATCACCAAGGAGCTGAAGGTAAGTAGGGATGTTGTCTTTGATGAGTTGAAGCCTTGGTATGCATGCACGAGTCCATTGCAGGTTGAAGACATAGGTGAGACAGATTTGAAGAATGATGATAGAGTTCAAGAAAGCATGGATTTAAGTGGTCCAAGCAACTCATGCAACACAAGGACACCCTCACCATGGAGTGGAAGGCTTAGGGAAAGAGATACCATCTCTGAAGAAAGCAAAGTCAAAGGCAATGAGAAGATTTCAGTTGAAGAAGGAAGCTATGTGGATGAGAGCATGTTGGAAGATGAAGAGATAGAAGAAATTCAAACTCTAGGAGTGGAAAAACAAAGAAAGAAGATGGCAACCACACCCAAAGGAAGTGAAAGAAGGTCTTCAAGAGTAAGATATCCAGTACAAAGGTTAACATATGATAATTTCATTGCAAAGCATTATGCATACATGACTCAGATAATCAAGGACAAAGAACCAACTAGTTATGAAGAAGCTAAGAATTGCAAGGAGTGGCAAGAGGCAATGAAGGAAGAGCTCAAAGCACTTGATGAGAACCATACTTGGAGCTTGGTGCCAGCTCAAGAAGGCATGAAGGTGATGGGTAATAAGTGGGTTTACAAAATTAAAAGAAATTCAGATGGTTCCATTGCTAGGTACAAAGCAAGGTTGGTGGCGAAAGGTTTCTCCCAAAGCTACGGGATAGATTATGATGAAACTTTCAGCCCCGTAGCCAAGATGCCAACAATTAGGACTTTGATTGCAGTGGCCACATCAAGGAAATGGAGCTTATATCAGTTGGATGTGAAGAATGCCTTCCTCAATGGAGAGCTTGAAGAAGTAGTGTACATGAGCCAACCTCAAGGATTTGCTAGTATGAGGTACCCAAATCATGTTTGCAAGCTAAGGAAAGCATTATATGGACTAAAGCAAGCCCCAAGGGTCTGGAATCAGAGGTTAGTGGATTATTTATCAAGTTGTGGATGCAAAGAAAGTGTTGCAGATCCATCACTTTACATGAAGACGCAAGGAGACAAGACGGTATACATATGCATCTATGTGGACGATTTGATCATCACAGAAAGTGATATTGCAGGTATTAAAGATATCAAATCAAAGCTAGGAAAGGCGTTCAAGATATCTGATCTTGGAACACTAAAATACTTCTTGGGAATAGAGGTAATCTATGCACATAATGGCATCTTCTTGATTCAAAGAAAATACTTGTTGGATGTGCTATACAGGTTTGGTATGAGTGGTTGTAAGCCACTTTCTCAGCCCATGGAGCCCAATACAAAGTTGGTTGCAGGTCAAGGAGAGTTTATACAAGATATTACATTATATAG
>CM035408.1:63703335-64153335 GCA_020310875.1 Ceratopteris richardii | reverse complement strand
TAGATAATGTGAGTCCTTTTGGATTGTGATCAACAAATTGGTCAAATTCTTTAATAAAGGAAGTGGATCATAATATGATATCATGTTTGACTATAAAGAAAGGCATCTTGTGTTATCCCTTGTGAATCTACACAAGTACATAGTTAAAAAAATGAGTGTTTATGTAGTTCATATTGATGAAACATATTTAAAAGCTTTTTGATCTAAAATCTTTTCAATCTAAAACTTTTTAGATCTAAAACTTTTTAGATCTAAAACCTTTTCGATCTAAACTGTATTCAATCTAAAACATTTTTGATCGAAAACTTTTTCAATCTAAATTTTTTTCAATCCAAAATCTTTTCGATCAAAATAGGGCATATGAATTTTTATTCGAGGATATTCGCAAAATCTTGAATTTTTCAAACTTATTCGGTATACTTTTCATTATTCGATCAAATAAATGCAACCTAGCACACAGTTCAAGGAAAGCAGGTGAATAATGAAGAGCCACCCAGACTTTTGAAAACATGGTTGAATGTCGATGTAACTCAGATAAAACATGTGATCAAGTATAGGATCTAGAGTGCAATGGATACTTAGCAAGAATTAATGGTAGTTGATAAGGAGTATGAACAAGCTCACATGGAGAAACATAGATTCAAAGTGCTTAGAGAGAAGTTATGTGGTCAATTGGTTCAATCATAAAGCCATTTGAGAAAGCAAAGAAAGAGCTTGCAGATGCAATGATGAAGATAGATTCACTTATGTCTGAAATTGTCACATGGAAAACTAAAGTCAAAGAAATTACTCGAGAATCTAAGAAGTTCAAATAGAGAATGCAGATCTAAAAAGCAAGTATGCTCAAATTGAGGTAGAAAAGGTATGAATAACTAATAGCACAAAGACAATTGAATCACAAATTAAGGTATACATTGATGAAGCAGACACACTTAGAAGCAAAAATAAAGATCTCATGATCTCACTACTATTGAACCAATTTGTGGAAGGTACAATACAGAAATGTGAAGAGATCCAAACACTTACAAAGAAACTTGATGAATATGCTAAGAAGGATTGAAGATTGAAATTAAAAGAAAAATGCTTTTTGGATACAAGAGAATGGAGAATGAATGGGGACGAATCTGCAAAACATTGCAACCAAGATGTAGAATAGATGAGGGTGTTTTGTGAAAGTAAGGTGTAAATGGATAAATAATTTTTTGAGCAAAAGAACTAAGTACAAGAAGGAGAAAAAGTCATCTTGCAATTACAAGCACGAATAGTGCAATTACAAGTCAAGAGCTAGATGCAAATACAGAACATGGACACCAGGCATGCCTAACCATGATATGGCTATTGAGGAGACTAATATATGTCCTCTTTCTCCCCCCATTGTTGATTCTCCCATTGATGAGGAATGGCGTGCAGATTCTATGAGATATTAATGCCTTACATAGTGGAGCTAGATCAAAAGGAATGAGAACTACTAGTGTCTCATATCAAAGAATTTGAAGATGTTGTTGTAAGAGTGATGAAAGAAGCCAAAATCAAAAGCAAAGACTTGGATAAAATCATGAAGCCATTCAACATATCTTAAGGCATAATGAAAGAACAAACTATAAGATATACCAAAAGAACAACCCAAAAAGATCCAGACAGATGTTTAAACTTCATTACAAGAACTTTTAATTATACTTGGGAACAGTTCAACAAGGTTGACCCTATGTGCAATTTTTTTCTTTTTGGAAAATAACCCAACATTGCATGTACATTGGCAAGAAGCACTGTACTTATTGTAGGTAAAGCCTTCATTTTTCCAAGTTCCTAGATGATGTCAATGGCTAGTTTTTAGGAGGAACAACACAAAGGCAACATTGATAAGTAGTGGCTCTTCCCACTGTTACCAAACCCCCACATGATTATCTAATGAAAAAAGACTATATGATATATACCATCAAATTTTGGCCATCCAAGCATGTTACGATCCGAAATTTAACCATCACTCTCTAGTTTCTCTTAGTCTCACTTACTTGTATATAATGGTGACCCTGAACATTTAAATTCACTTGCCCTTCATTACATGCACATTGACAATCCTTTTGGGACCAATACATGATGCATCATGTATGGCCATAATGGGTAATTGGTACCATCCAACTTGCCCTCAACAACCAACATACAAAACACATCATTTCTTTTAGTCATGGCCATTGGCTAGAATTACATGATGTAGAAAAATGATTGTATCTAAAAAACATGAACAAAACTACTTGATCAAGCTCTACTAAACCTATAGCAGAATTTGAGGTGCTTGTATTGGCGAACCAAAAATTGTATATATGTTTGGCACAAAATGCACAAGCACTATGATAGTGTGTTTAGATCCAAAATGAGTTCAAATCTGGATTTCGACACAATAGAGCGAAGTAGTTTTGAACTCATAATCGCCTTGAGTGTGCTCACCAATTTTCATGCAATTCTGACACTATAAATGGAGGGGTGTCAACGGCACCCTAGACAAAGCGATGAAATGCTCTGATACCAATTGTTGGAGTTTGAGGTTTGCGGAAGCATGCATATAACATAAGGAAGAAGAAGAATCTTGGAGCACAACACACAATACTGAATGCGTTGCCAAGTGAATGTACAAAAAGGCAAGTGACCTGTTAGGACTATAGGCATATATACAAGCCAAGGGAAACAAAACCTCCTAAAGCGGGAAAAAAGTGCCTCGATGGTCTTAGCTTGTTCACATACATCACTACCAAAATATATCAACACCATGCACTCCTTATCACTATCAAAGGACTCAATCATTTCAATCACATTAATCTCGATAGTGGAAGATGTTCTAGAAGGATTCTTGGGGCACTCTTGGAAAAGATATTCTTTTCCACAATCATTACAATATCCTTCCTGATTTCTTTGAGGAGCTGGATGGTAGGACATTGTACATTCCCTAATGAAATGATCTCCTCCACATCTATAACAAGGTCCTCTTGATGTGGGTGGTTTTATTGGATGTCTTATTGGAGCTTGAGCTCTATGTGCAACATACATCACATTGGCATATTCTAACCCATAAGAGTCTCCATAGGCATCATATTCGTAGTATTGTTGCTCATAGATAGCCTCATATTCTATGCGATTATGGTCATAGCCATAGTAAATGAGAAAATCACAGATCCCAAAGAAAAGAAATATCGAGAAACAGATTTTTTCGGTATCAATATCTCTTGCCCAATCAAAATTATAACATCCAACTAGAGAAGATCCTTTCATAGAGAATACCATAGTAAATGGTTCCTTTCACATAACTGAGTAGCTGCATGCTTGCCTTCCAATGAGTTTTGCAAGGCTTATTAAAGAGCTTGCTTACTACACCAACAACATAGGAGATACCTCATCTACTATTGTAGAATCAGACAAGGCTTCCAAAAAAATTCGATTATCGAATATCCATTTGAGGTGAATTTACTTCAATAGATATTTTTTTTTAACCTCCATAGGTGTAGAAATATCCTTGCAATCCTGCATATCAAATACCTTCAAAATATGTCTTGCATGCTTTTGTTGAGAGATAAAAATCTTCCCTGATTCCTAACATCCTTCGAGGCCTAAGCAATAATGCATTAAGCCCAAATTTATCATTTCAAATTCTAAACTTTGGGCATCTTTCAATTGTTGAAGAAGAGCATCATCATTTCTTGTAATCACAAGGTCATCTACATAGAGTACAATCAAGGTTGTCTCCCCTCCTCTCTTTAGAACATACAAGTTAGCATAAAAAACACATGTTTTGAAAACTAGATCCAATAAATACTTATCTATTCATTTATACCATGCTCTAGTGGCTTGCTTTAGCCCATTTAGTGACTTCTTCAGCTTACATACCTTGTTCTTTGATTGAGGAACCTCAAACCCTAGTGGCTAAGATACATATACCTCCTCCTTAAGGTCTCCATTCAAGAACATTGACTTGACATCCATGTGATAGAGTGGCCATCATTTATGTGTGGCCATAGCTAGTACTATTTGGATAGTAGTCATCCTTGTAGTCAAGGCAGATTATTCACAAAAGTTAATTGAAGAGAACTTTGCAACAAGTCTTTATTTTTACTTCTCCAAAGTACCACTAGCCTTGTACTTTATCTTCCACACCCACTTGGTGCCAATGGATTCGCTCTTAGTAGTTTGATCCACTAGCTCCTAAGTTCCATTCTTCATGATACTGTCACATATTATGTTTGTTGGGTAGCCTTTCAACTTAGATCCTGGATTGCCTCTTCCACATTGGTTGATTGCTTTGCTTATTTTTGAATGAGCTCAACCATCAAGGCTGTGTTTACAATATGAGCATTTTCTCATCTTTGCTCCTCTATTCTCTGTGATTTCTGTGGTCATTTGCAACCTTTTCTAGTGACTCTAGGATGGGTTGTAGAACCATAGAACTGCCTCATGCATCATGGAAATGGCTTTTCCAATTGGGTGATTAAAAATTGGTGACTTTCATACTCATCATCTAAAGATTATGCTTCCTTCTCTTGTCTAGAAGAGATATCTCTTGGGACAAGTTCAAAGTGGATTGCCCATACATTTCATGATAAAGTGGAATCTCTCTTTTCCTCCTCCACTCCACATGGCTATTTCTCCTTAAACACCATATTGCAAATCTGTTGGAGGAGTTACCAAACCATCACACTTAGGTGGATAGATTCGAAGGCAATGCCAAGCTATCTTCTTGCTTAACTTTTGTACACCTACTTCCACCATTTGATCCCATGGATTCTTTATGCGAGTGATAAACACCTATGTAGTCTCCCTATTAGCAAACCCTTTTGCTGCTAGTTCATTCTCAAAGTTTTTAATCCCTATCTCAATTATGAGTTTCATATTGATTTCTCAATATGTTGCATGGTTCAGAGTGCATCTGTGTTTCTATGTTTCAAAGCATGTTGGGTTTTTAACTATCCTCAACACTCATGTTATACCCTCCCCTCTTACCTTTGAAGAGTTTTCTACAATGTTTCTAGAAGAAGAAATGCATTTGAAGAATAAGCAACCTTCAAACAATGTAGCATTTCCAACAAATGCAAAGGGCATAACCTCTTCTCATAGTTCAAAGAAGAAGACAAACAAGAACAAGTTCACTAGAATCTATTTCTATTGCAAGAAGAAAGGTTCATGCCATTAAGGATTGTGAGAAGATGAAAGCTAATGAGAGAAAAAATACTCTCAAATCCACATGGATTCATAGGGAATCGACAAATAACATAGAACTTGAACTATGTGTTTCCATAGAAGAGGTGTGTACATCTGCCTAAATGCATGTGGATGAACCTTGGATATTAGATGATGGACCATCTCACCACATGACAACAAAGAAGGACTCACATAGTTCATTAATGCTTCTATAGGAACCCATCTATGTCGTGGTTGGAAATGAAGATGAGAGGTTTCCATATCATGTATGGAGGTTTAAGAAGACTCTTTATGGATTCAAGCAAGTCTGAAGGGCTTGTCACCAAAGACTTATGGACTACTTGATAAGATGTGGATACAATCAGAGTCATGCAAACCCATCACACTTTGTGAAGAAGGAAGATAGCAAAACGCTTTTCATTTTTATATATGTTGATGATTTGATCATTATAGGGGATGATGAAGCCAACATATACATAAAGAGAAAGCTTGAATGTGAGTTTAAAATCTCTAATTCTGGGATTTTGAGGTACTTCTTTTCTCTAGGATTGAAGTACTTCACAAAGAAGAAGGTATATACTTGATGCAAAGAAAATAAATTCTAGATCTTTTGAAGAAGTTTGGCTTCCATGACTGCAAGCCCATTTCAAATCCATTAGAGTTAAATGTTAAACTAAGTCATCATGAGGGTGGAGAAGTGGAGGATGTGATCATATATAGATCAATTATTGGTTCTCTCTTGTATGCTACTATGACAAGACTAGATATTGCACATGTATTTGGAGTGTTATCTCAATCTTTGCATGCATTGAGAGTACCTCATCTTCTTGCAAGCAAAAGGGTACTTACATACCTCAAATGATCATTGAATGTGGGATTCTATTGCCCACATGATGATGATGATGATGGATCACATGTACAAGCTTATTGTAATTTTGATTGTGCAGGTTCCAGAGACAATAGGAGGAGCACTAGTTGATATGTTACCATGCTAGAGAAGAAGACCATCTCATGTATCTTAGAGAAACAACCAAGAGTGGATTTTTCCCCAATCCAAGTTGAGTATAGAGGCTTAGCAAAAGTTTCATGTGAGCTTATGTGGCACAAAAAAATGTTTGTTGATCTTGATTTGCAAGTTAAGCAAGCACCTATTTTTTGTGACATTATAAGTAGCATATGCTTGGCTCAAAATCTTGTGTTCCATGCAAGGTCCAAGCACATAGAAGTACATACATTACCATTTTATTAGAGAGAGAGGATCATGTCAAAGGATGTAAAGGTGGAGCCTGTGAGTACAAAGGATCAATATACAAATATCTTTAAAAAAGCTCTGGATGGAGTAAAACTACAACACTCCAAGGCATGCATTGGAATTTAGGACCTAGGCATTGAGACTTGAGGAGTGTTGAAAATCAAGGCTCAATCATAAGAACAGATTCCATGATTTTAGCAAGTGAAGCAATAAAAGAGGAGAGCCCAAAATCATGGAATCAAGTTAGGAGCTCCACTAAATTCAATCAAATTCAAATTTGATCAATTATCAACCAAAACGTTGACCTACATTGATTGGTGGATGGTTAGCTAGATTGTAGGAAAAGTAAAAGTTCTATATAAGCACCATTTCCTCTTTGTGTCTTGAGTTCCATGCATTCCATGAGTTTCTCACTTATTTTAGTGAATTTCTAAACTCTAGAAGGCATCCCCCTTGCTTGCTTATCTCATTTCCCATGATTTTGCTCCTCTCTATCTAGAGGAGTAGTTAGGCTTTCACAATTCTAATTGTACCAAACTACAAAGCATTATTTGCACTCTCGTTCTGGTCATTTTTATTACTTTGAATGTTCATTTGGTCTCTCCTATGCTGGCCCAAAGTGTGATAAAGTTTCAAGTTCTTTTATAGAGTGAATTGTGAGAAATTAACAGTTTTGTGAAGCTATACCTCTACACATAGGTAGAGAGCATTCCAAATAGATAACATGTCTTGCCTATTGATATATTTTGGTAGCAATGTGTGTGAACACACTAGGACCATCGGGGCACTTTTTTCCCTCTTCAAGAGGTTTTTTCCCCCTAGCTTGTATATGTCTATAGCCCTTATAAGTTACTTATCTTTGTACATTCACTTGGTAATACATTCAATCTCGTGTGTTATTCTCCAAGCTTCTTTTGCTTCCTTGTGGTGTTCATGTGCTTTCGCAGACCTAAAACTCCAAAAATTTATATCAGTGCAGGTTAGTGCTTCATCTAAGGCATCATCCACACCCCTCTGTTCACAATTTCCAAAGTGCATAAAAATGTGCAAGCATACTCACAGTGATTTGGAGTTGAAAACCGCTTTGCTCTATGGTGTTGAAATTTTGATATGAGCTCATTTTAGCCTTTGAATGATCTATTGCAATGCCTATGTAGGCAATTTTATCCTTTTGTGCCAAAAACATATGCTGGTTTTGTTTAACCAATACAAGCACCTCAAAGTTTGCTACATGCTTAGAAGAGCTCGTAAGGATAGTTCTTTTAAACTTTTTGAGATACAGTAATTTTTTTGCATCAGGTTATTTTAGTTAGTGGCCATGGCTGAAAGCAATCATATATATATATATATTGTATGTTGGCTATTGAGTACAAGTTAGATGGCACTAATTACCCGTTATGGGCATATATGATGCATCATGTATTGGTGGAAAAAGGACTATGGAATATTGTGCAAGGTGTTGAAAGAAAACCTAAGACACCTTCGTATATCTGTTGATATATTTCAGTAGTGTGTGTGAACGCAATAGGACCGTCAAGGCACTTTTTTTCCTCTTTAGGAGGTTTTTTCTCCCAGTTTATATATATGCTTATAACCCTAATGGATCACTTATCTTTGTACATTCTCTTGGCAATACATTCAGTATTGTGTGTTGTGCTCCAAGCTTCCTTCTTGTGCTGTTCACCTTCTTTTGCAAACCGCAAAATCCAATGACTGGTATCAGAGTAGGTCGTCGCTTCATCTAGGGCATCATCAACACCCCTCTAGTCATAGCCTCTGAATCGCATGAAATTTGGTGAGCACACTCAAGGTGATCAACAATTCAAAATAGCTTCTTTATGTGGTGTCAAAATCGTAAACTGAGCTTGTTTCGGCCTTCAAACACATTATCATAGTGCTTCTGTAGGCAATTTCATCTTTTTGTGCCAAAGATATGTACAAGTTTAGGTTTGCTAGTGTAAGCTCCTCAAAGTCTACTATAGGTTTAGCAGAACTCGATAAGATTTTTTGTTAAAATTCTTGAGATATAGTCATTTTTTTGCATCAGGTTATTTTAGTTAATGGCCATGGGTGAAATTAGTTATGTATTCCGTATGTTGGGTATTGAGGATAAGTTGGATGGTACGAATTACATATTATGGGCTTATATGATGCATCATGTATTGGTCACAAAACGATTGTGGAATATTGTGCAAGGTATTGAAAAACATCCTATTACACCTGCAAACACAGTGAAGGTGATGCAGATGGAGTTGAAGATGGTGATATTCTTCAAGTTCCTATTCGTGTTGTGGTTCCTATTGCACCTATTATAGAGCAACTTTGTTGGGATGGCAGAGATGCTCAAGTACATGCATTGATATCCTTGTGTGTCAAACATGCCATTATTCTTTGCATTCACTTTTGCAAAATAGCAAAGGATGTCTAGGATACACTTATCAATTTATACCACACAAGGAATGAGACCCTTGTTGCTTACCTTCAAAAACAATTGGAGAGTGAGCACATGAATGAAGGAGATTCCATGGATAGTTTTTTCACAAAGATCAAAGATTTGAAGGAGCAGTTGATTTTTGTTGATGAAGTCTTGCCTGACAGTTCACTTGTGCAGACTCTTCTGAATGGTCTTCCACATTCATATCAGAGTTTTGCTTCTACTCTTCGATTGATGATGAAAGGCAATCCAAATTCCTTAACATTTGAGGAGTTAGTCTTTGTTCTATGGCAGGAAGATCCATCTACGCAAAACAAGTCCATTATGCATGTTGTAGATCCAATTTTCTTGGCTAGTTAGAAGGGCAAAGGTAAATGGAGGTCATCTACTAGTAAGCAAAAATCTACTAGTTTTGCACAATCAAAGAAGGATGACAGAGATGAGAAGAAAATAGACAAGAAAAAATTATTTTCCAGATATTGTAAAGGAAATGATCATATCATAAAGATTTATCCAAAACTAGCTGTAAAAGAGGCAAAGAAAAAAGAGGCTAGAATGGTTGTTGCAGAAGCCTCTATACCCAAATCAGAGTGTACAAATCTTATGTAGAAAGAAGAACGGGCATTTACTACTGTTTGCACTTATGACCCATCTTCTTATGAATATTGTATGTCTGCATTATCTTCTCATGAACAGTGTATGTGTGCACTATCTTCTCATGAACATTGTATGTCTTCTTTTTGTGCCAAGTATATATACATGTTTTAATTTGCAAGTGTAAGCACCTTGTAGGTTGCTACATATTTTGCAGAAGTTGAAAAGATAGTTTTGCTCAACTTTTTGAGATACAATCGTTTTTTAGCACCATGGTATTTTAGTCAGTGGCCATTGTTGAAAAGCAGTGATGTATTCTATATGTTGGCTGTTGAGGATAAGTTGGATGCTACCAATTACCCATTGTGGGTATATATAATACATCATGTATTGTTCAAAAAAGGACTATGGAATATTGTGCAGGGTGCTGTAAAACATTCTACTACAACTGCAAATATAGTTACTAAAGGTGATGTAGATGGCATTGAAGATGGTGATCTTTAGATTCCTCTTCGTGCTACAGTTCCTACTGCACCTATTGTAGAGAAACTTTGTTGGGATGGCAAAGATGCTTAGGCACATGCATTGATAGCCTTTTCTATCAAACATGCCATTATTCCTCACATTCACTCTTGCAAAATAGGAAAGGATGTTTGGGAAATGCTTATCGCTTGATGCCAGGCAAGGAATCAAGCTCATATTAGTTACCTCCAATAAACAATTGGAGAGTGAGCACATGAATGAAGGAGATTCCATGGAAAGTTTTTTATAAAGATCAAAGATTTGAAGTTTATTTCTGTTGATGAAGTCTTGCGAGACAGTGCACTTCTGTAGATTATCTGAATGGTCATCTAGATTCATATCATAGTTTTGCTTCTACTCTTCAATTAATGATGAAAGAAAATCCAAATACCTTAACTTTGAGGAGTTAGTCTCTGTTCTATTGCATGAAGATCAATCTAGGTAGGGGAGGTCCATTATGCATGTTGCAGATCAAGCTTTCCTAGCTAGTGAGATGGACAAAGGTAAATGAAGCTCATCTACTAGTAAGTGGAAATATGCTGATTCTGCAGAATCAAAGAAGGATGACAAAGAAGAGAAGAAAACAAAAAAGAAAAAGTTGTTTTGCAAATACTGTAAAGGAAATGATCATGTCATAAAGAGTTGTCCAAAACTAGCTAAACTACTATTTGTTGTTATGACCAATCTTCTCATGGATAGTGTATGTTTCCAATAGACTCAGATGATTGGTACTATGATAGTGGGACAACCAAACATATTACCTTGAAGCACAATTTCTTCAGTTCACCAAAGCCTGACCCTATAGGGAATACTATCACATGCACTAAAAACTCCTCTTATTGTGTAATGGGAGTTGGTAAGATTAGTATTTTATGTTGAGGGATATATAAGATCATAGACTATGCAAAATCTGTAAATGATTCAGCATGTGCAGTTCAAGATTATCAAGCTACCACAGATGCAAAGCTTTGGCATGCATACTTGGGTCATCTCAATTTTTCTAGTTTGCTACATCTACAATATCTGAAACGGTGTCCTCTCTGCCCAGACTTGACACACCTGGTAAACATGTGTGTGAAGGCTACATCTGAGCAAAATAGAGCATTCTTAATCCCCAAAAGATGGTTCAATATGAGCTAGTTAGAAATTACATCTTCTTCAAAGTGATGTCCATGGTCGTATGCAAACATCTTCCTTTGAGAACTACCTTTACTTCATGACTTTTATTTATAATTTTTCTAGGCATGCATGGGTGTCTCCATTGAAAGCAAAGTCTGAAGTGTTTATGTGCTTCAAAAGGGTTCTACTTTGGCTAAAACTCTAGTAGCATGTAAAGTAGGCACCCAAGATACCTCATTAGAATGGAGTCACTGAAAGAAAAAACATGTATCTCATAAAGATGGCAAGGTGTATGGTCAAAAGTCAAGCTTTATAACAAAACTTCTGGCATGCAGTTATAATGTGTACAACATATGTACTTAATAGGTATCCCACTAAGAAGTTTAGTCTATCACTCCATATGAGGCTTGGCATGGTCGCAAGCCATCTGTTGCTCATCTAGGTGTCTTTGCTTGTCTAGCATATGAATTAGTGCTTGAATAACAATGCTTAAAATTGCATGATAAAGCAATAAAATGAATTTTTGTTGGGTAAAATTTTGAAACCAAAGGCTATCGTCTCTAGCATCCACAAAGTAGATGCATTTTGGTTAGTTGTGATGTTGTTTTTGTGGAAGATGCAATTCATCCATTACTTTCATGTACTAAAGGGATATCAATTAGGTGCAAAGATGTGTATGATAATTTGCTACCTCGTTTTATAGGTGGACAGTCAAGTGCTGGTCCAAATGAGGCAATTTCTCAGCTACAAGTTTCAAATGATGGTGTAGGTCATTCCATTTTTTATGCAAATTTACATGAATCTGCACTTGTTGATGAGAGGGCTTATTTAAAGTAGGCAAAAACGATGTCCAAATGACTGGTGCATACTTTTGAGATATCAAATTAGATGCATCTCTATCATATCATACTCATTCAACCTCTCATAGTGCTCGTTTTTCATGAGATTGCTATGCAATGGCTTCCTCTAGTCTTTATGATGAGAATAAGCCTATTTCTTTCGATGCAGCACGAAATTCAAAAAATTGGATGGCTAATATGCAATCAGAATATGATGCTATTATGAAGAATGGTACTTGGTCATTGGCACTAAATGGGTATACACGCTGAAGTGTAATCATGATGGAACATTTGATTGGTTTAAGGCTAGGCTTGTTGCAAAAGTTCTTATCATAAGTGTCCATGTGAAAGGCCAAATGGCCATCGGGAAACTTCTTTGTATATGTTCTCTAATAAAACATATAGTGGCTTGGTCAACCACAGATTGTAAGTTCGACCGCATTTGTAACACCTAAGAAGTCTATGTTCGTGTTCTTTGTGTACTATGTTTTTTTTGCATATTCTATAGCCTTCGTGCAGTGTACCGTGTGTGGCACCTGGTGCTCGATTTTCTACTCCGAGGATATCATCATGGAGCTCTCGAGAAGGAGAGCACATTGTTGTGCATCACCATCAAAATACTTCACTCGTATCAGAGCATTTTAATGCAAAAACTTTGTTCCTTTTATGCGAGCAAAGCGAGCACCCACCAGGCTTACGACTAAGGTGGCAACCAAGGCATAGACCTTGGCATACCTTGTCATCTCAATCACCGAAGTCACCATTGGTGTTGTTGGCTGTGCGTAAGGAAGGATCTCAATGATCAAGGAAGATAGAGATTCCCGATACTTCTTGGGAGCTTACCCATCCCAATACTGTTCCCCTCAAAGCTCACTTAACCGTGGCAATCTCTTGCCTTTAAGCTACACTTTTGTGGTGTCTGAAGAAGGGGAAAGACTAAGGTTAACATCACCTTGAGCATGTTTTGGTAAGCTTCATTCTTTGCTCTCAAAGCCTATTTTTGAAGCATTTTTGGGGTGATTTTTGGAGCCATTTTGGAGTACTTTTTTGCATAGATCTCTTCTCACAGTTTCAAGAAAATCACAAAGAGTGTTCTTTGTAATTCTCCAAAAATAACTACTCAGCTTTGGGGCCATGTTTTCAACCACACTCATAAAACTATAGGCCTCTCATAAGGTTTTCAATTATGGTGGGAGCAACCACTGCAAATTTATGCAAGTTTTTTTGAACCTAAAACAAAAGAGTTGACAAACACTTGCAAGTGTTGTTGGCTAGTTTTTTGGGCTGTGCATTTAGCTTTTTAGTGTCATTTTATTGCATATATTGAGCACACATACACTATATACGTTTCTATGGATACCGCTTATGTATGTCCATGTGGTCATTGATATAGCGGTTATGTTTTTTGGGTAACTCCTTTTACCTTTGATAAAGAGGGTCGTGGTGAGTTTTTCTTAATTGGGAGACACCCAGATGTTGGGGTCTCTTTGGTGATGCAAGTGGAAGACTTACCCAGCCTTGCCATAGGAGATGTATGATAGTTGTTCATAGGTTCTCGATAAGCCTAGTTGGATTCTTTTGGGTAACCGATTATATGCAATGGAGTCAGTGTTTTGCTATGTAGGTAAACATGTTAGTATTTGCAGTTTTATGAGATTTTGACACTAGTCATATGCTCATTTTTTCATATGCTCATTTTGGCAAACTTTTTCTAGATTTTCTGGTTTTGTCAACTATACAGTGGTCGATTTACTCCTTGATACACTTATTGGTGTCATCCTTCTTTGAGCCTTAGTGGTGTTTGGACTCTTCTAGCTCCATTATCATTCTATTCAGTTGTCTACCATCTTGGCATCAGAGGTCTTAGGCACATCTGGTGGATAAAGATCTAGTGTCAGTGTTCCGAGGAGGAGCTATAACTTGCAAGGAAAAGACCATTTTGAGATCTGAAAATTTGATGGCATAAACTTTGCTCTATGGAAGTACTTGATTAACACTCTCAGTTTTCCCATCAATTTGTGGATGGAAATCTCTCCTCATACCAAGTTGAGTTCCAAATGATTCAAATGTTCCTCGTCAAAAGATTACTGTGAATCTAGAGTCTTTATCAGAAATTATGCTTTTAGGCATTCCATGCAATCAAAAAGTTTCTTTTACAAATAGTCTTGCAACATTCAAGGCAATATCACTCTTTTGATAGGGAAGAAATGTGCCATCTTGGTAAGTTGATCAACTACCACAAATATGGTATCATGTTTACTTCTAGTCATAGGCAATTTAGTGATAAAGTCCATAGAGATAGACTGCCACTTCTGATTTGGAACATCCAAAGGTTGCAGAAATTCACTTAAACTCAGATTTCACCTGTTGGCACTTTAAACATTCACTAACATATTTTTTAATATCCCGCTTCATACATGGCATCATAGGTCCTTGAATAACCTCTATATGCAGAAAAAGGTGCATCATGACAATCATGCAATATTTCAACTTTCAATGGAGATTCAAATATATGCATAATCGATTGCTACAATACAAAGATCCATTCTAAAAAGAAAATTTATTGATCTATCTATCTATCTATCTATCCATATCAATCCCCTGTTTGCATGTAAAAAAAATCAAGATAGGTGCATAAAAAGAGTTGTGTTCCAATTCTTCTTGAATTTGATTTGAAAAATCAAAATTTATTACAGAAAGGAGATTACATAAAGGTCTCTAACTGAGTCAATATGTGACCTTATTTTCTGTACCATCCAAATACTTAATGGAAAAATCATACTCGCTCAATAAGTAGCAATTTTTTCGATTATTAAGCAATGGTTGTGTGAAAATGTATTCTAGACTCTCATAATCCGTTTTCTATTCAAACTTAACCCCTAACAGTAGATGACTCCAATGCTTAAGTGCATGTACAACAACAAGCATTTCTAGATCATCAATAAGAAAATTAGGTTCATGTTTTCTTAAGTTTCTAGATTCATATGCAACAAACCTACCATCCTATGAAAGAACACATCCTGTCTGACTACCATTTGCATCACATGCAACCACAAAAGGTTTTCCCATTTCTCATATTTTCAAAACACAATTTTCATCGACTTCTTATTTCAATGATTCAAATGATTTTTGGCAAGCGCCACTCCACACAAATCCTGCATTCTTTTTAGTTAACTATGTGAGCGGGATTAGCTATCTTAGATAAATCCTTAATATGTGCTCTTTCATATTGCACCAATCCTAGCAAACTTCTAACATCCCTTATAGTTTTAGGAATCGGCCAATCAACTATTGTTTTAACTTTATCCTGGTGTATATCAATTCCCTCTTAAGATATGACTCTTCCTAGATACACAAGTTTATCCGTAGCAAAGAAACACTTACTCTTCTTTCCATACAATTTGTGTTCTCTAAGAGTTTGCAGAGTTTTCTTGAGATGCATATCATGCTTAGGATCATTCTTAGAGTATCCAAATATATCATCAAGAAATAATAAGATGAATTCATCTAGGTAATCATGAAAAACAATGTTCAGCAAGCACATGAATGTGGCAGGAGCATTTGTTAATCCAAAAGGTAAAACCCTAAAATTGTAGTGGCCATAACATGTTCGAAAAGCTATATTGGGTATATCTTCTGTTTCGATTCTAACTTGGTGATATCTAGATCTTAAGTCAATCTTAGTGAATGCAGTCACTCCACTTAATTGACATAATAAGTCATCTATGTGATGGAGTGGGTACTTATTTTTAATCACTATTTCATTCAGCCCCCTATAGTCAATACATTATCTATAAGAGCCATCCTTCCTCTTCTTAAATAAAACATGTGCACCCCAAGGTGAAACACTCAATCTTATCAAGCCTTTCTTCAAAAGATCATTTAATTGAATCTTAAGCTCCTTTAATTCATCTATGTTGAATCTATAGGGTGCTCTAGAATGTGTTTCACTCCGTAGATATAAGTCAATGGCATGGTCAATCTGCCTAGGTGGAGATATACCAATTTGGTCTTCAAGAAATACATCTACATATTCTTTCCAAAGATTTTCTACATAATTTGGAAGAATATCATCATTATCTTCCTCATGTAGATTGTTCATATACACTGGAAATGTTCTACACCCATCATGTATACCTTTAATTATCTGCATAGCAGAAATAAGAATAGGTTTAGGATTACATGTGTCACCTAGAATGTGGATAGATTCATCGTTTAGCCTTAAAACAAATGTTCTTTGTTGGCAATCAATTGATGCAAATTCAAAATTAACCAGTCCATGCCTATGATTGCATCACTTTATTTCATCTCAATCACATGAAAAATTCCAGAAAAACACCTATCAGAAAAAGTAAATGTAAGGTTTTCAATGTATCCTTTCATATAGTGTAGTCGTCCATTAGCCATCTATTTAGGTCTTATTATCTACATATTTAGGGGTATCCCTAAATTTTGTACTAATTTGAAAGATAGAAAACAATGTGTACTACCTGAATCGATAAAAAATCTGAATCTTTGCGTAGACATCATACCCAAAATTGTAATTATAGAAGCTTTTGGGAAAGAACTAACCACCATGCAATGTATAGTAAAGTTAGGGCACTTACCTCAATCATCTGCTTTCCCAATTGTTGTACCTCCTTCGATGATAGTTATTGCCTTTGATTGTGCAAGTCAAAAGATTGCCTTGTTTGAGAACTCGTTTGTCCGATGCCCTTGATCATCGCAATGAAAACAGAGACCAAGTCTTTTTTTCCTGCTTAATAAAATCAAGATCTTGCTACCAATGGATGGGTTGATGCCTCCTTTGATGTTCCACCTGAGTAGGATTCTTACCTTGATTATTAGAAAGATGGAGTCTTCTTTGAATTTTTCATGTTTATTGCAACAGGTCTCTATGGCCTATGTCCTGTCACAATGAATCTGATTCTATTTGCCTTCTACAAATTGAACTTCTCCATCTTCTCAAAACTCTCAGCCATCACAACAACATCGACAAAATCAACAAATCTAGATCCCTTCACTTGATAGAGACACTCCCTATGAATCCCTTCAATAAACTTGCTCTTCATAGCATCACCACTAACCTCCAATGCATATTTGTGAAGACGTAGGAACTTCTCTTTGTACTCATCAATAGACAAGCTATGCTTCTCACTTTTGTGTTGTCAAAATTTTTACAACTCCATCTTCTTCTCCATATGGTTGTGTGGAGAATGATAGCATTTTCTCCTTCTCTTTAAATTCCTTCCATAGAACCGAACTAGAACATTTTTGAGTCTACATATAGGGCTTCCACCATAGCTTTCGATGCCACACAGGTGTAGGATCCCAACTTTTGCCTTGGACTCTTCACTAAATTGTCGAGGAACAAAGAAATCCGGAGGCTCTTGAATCGATGCTTCCAGATCTTTGCCACACTTCTTCTCACAATCAAAATCATTCAATTTTGCCCTCTTGAAGCCTTGGTTAAGGGGCATACTAGATGTTCCTACACCTTCATATACTTCATCATTCAGCTCCACGAACAAATAT
Source organism: Ceratopteris richardii (assembly GCA_020310875.1). NCBI lineage: Eukaryota > Viridiplantae > Streptophyta > Polypodiopsida > Polypodiales > Pteridaceae > Ceratopteris > Ceratopteris richardii. The sequence continues at coordinate 64,135,856 of CM035408.1, read as the reverse complement.
GTTTCACCTTCTGGTTGCTTTCGACCCCATTCTTTGCGTAACTCTCTAAAAAGCTTCTGAATAAGCTCCTCTTGCTCACTGACCCTTTGTGTCAAAACTTCCATCGTTCTCAATGATAAATTTTGCTCTAATAACACTTGTAGTGTTTCCTCAATCATAGTCTTCTGATCACTCAAGAATAGTGGAAGACATAAAAACAAAACTTACACAAGATAAGGGAAGATTCAATGCAGAAGGTTAGATAAGATATGAGTTAGAGAAAGAGAAATTCTGATATTATAGATGTGAATCAATTGATATAATAGCTTTGGAAAAAAGCTTCTTAATGAATTCTCTACCTCCAAACCACCTCGAAGCTATCACAATCTCATTCACACTAGCACTCTCAATCACACTCCCACTCTCAATCATGAGGTAATTCTCTGATTTGTGCCTCTTCTCTTTGATGTGCAAGTCTTCTTATAACAAAGTTGATCACCGCCCAAAGAAGTGTGTGATCTCCAAATTTAGAAAAAGCCAATTCTCCATAAAAATTTTGCAGAAGCATGCATTTCTAGTGGGCAAGCACTTTCCTTAGCGGTACCTGTCCAAAAATAGAAGAAAAGCAACAAAAAGATGGATCCGAAGACATCCATAATTGTGCATGACAATACGTAAGCTTTAAAATCACGGATCTGAATAGAAAAGAGAAGCCCTCTTTTCTTTAAGTACCTAAGAAAACAACACTTTTCCAAGCCTTGTAACTCATAAATAGTGACGAATTATCTTAAACTTGTGAGAAACACTTTTTATCAATTTTTTGATATGCACAATAGTGTTAGAGATGACCTAGGTCCAAATCCACCTCCAAGTATCACTTTTGAGCCCTACAAGTTTAGAAATTCTAGAGAGAGAATAAAATCAAGGCATTTTCTTACAATGAGCATAAGGGCTCTTAAATGAGGTACTTAAAACATGATTCACAAAAATTTCAAAGAGAATGTAAATCTCTTATGCATGCTCTACCATTCTCTCATATAGAATTTTTCCTAATTCTTTCATCTTCACATTCAATTTTACACCAGAAAGCATGATGCGGCTAAGATCTAGAGAGACAAAATAAAACTTGTCATCCCAAATTTTTTCCCACATGCATAAAATGAACTTATTTTTTATTCTAAGCATCATCCCACAATGTGATTTGGAAAGTTCAAAATGAATTATTTCACTAGCAAAAGGCCTATTACAATTCTTCCCCTCTTTTTGGAACTTTGTCCTTGTAGTTGGAAAGATGGATAACTGTGAAGAAAATCATTGAAGTTCACCCAAGTTGAATCTTCTACTGGATATGTGTGCCATTTCACCAAAATCTCTACTATAGATCTATATCTAAGTAATATTTCCCTCCTTTCTAACACTATTTCAAGTCGAAGTTCAAAAGAGCCATGATCTTCTAACTTATAGTTTTGCTACAAAATATGAGCAACATTAGATATGTAATGTTTAAGTAAGCTAACATGAAATACATGATGCACAATCAAATTTTCAGGTAACTCCAACATATAAGCAAAGGTCCAATCTTTTTCAAAACTTTAAAAGGACCTGTGTATTGAGGAGAAAGTCTATGATCTTTCCCTAGCAACAAGTTAAATCAATGAGGATTGACTTTAAGAAATAGCATGTCATCTGTTTGAAATTCAATGTTGGTGCAATTAAGCCCAAGCCTACATACTTGATCACCTAACATAACCTTGATTTATTGGCATAACACTTGGAAGGCTTCATATGTTCAACCTCTTGCAATTCTACTTCAGATTTACTTTTGTAAAAGTGGAATATACTCACGAGGAGTTAGGAAGCACAAAATCTTGTTTCATTTGGTAGTTGAGTCAAGAGAGAATTAGTCCTATACTTTAGCATTCACTTTTAGGTAGAGATTTGAATTTGAATTCAAATTCTTTGGCTCCAACAATAACTATAAAAAGAGTATATGAAAGGCTCACATCGATCTTGAGATTCAGAGATCATTTTGATGTGCTTTCATTGAGAAGAGGAGCTCACCTCATAGCTCACTCACTTCTCATTCATTGAGCAATGGTTGATTGCCAATGACATTGTACTTTTACATGATTTAATACATACATGATCATTACTTCTTATTCTCATTTCTCTATCATAACTCCATCAGAACAGGGATCTTGTCATAGCTTATTCTCTGTCTATAGTTGATCATTTCCTATGATTTAAAGCATGATAGAATCAGCATACTATCTATTTCAATCCTACAAAGTTTCATTATTAATGCCTCTCACAATCCTCTGATATTACTGGTCTGTTATCTGTCAAGGCCCGTAAATGTTGGGATGCTTGGTTGATTTGCTAAACAAATTTCTCTGTATATAGTCCAACATTTTTGATGATATCACTCATGATTGGTAGCTTATTAAGCTAATTAGAGTTCCCCAAAAGGAATTTAGTCAATTGCTGTTGTACTCAGAGAATGGTTCAAAACATTGAATAGGTGTATCAACCAAAATAGCAAGTTTTGGACCTTGGATTATATTCCTACCTATGTGTTTTGATCCTACCATTAGTGGATCATCTTCCAAGCAACATATGTGATTATTTATGCTTATTAGCTAGCTAAAGAGGCTCACAAACTCTTTAGCCATCACTTGTAGCAGGTGTGAAGCAGGTTTTAACTACACCAATTCATCTCTTGTGACTATCTACCATCTCCTCCAATAGTGGTATCAGAGCAAGCACAATCAAGATGGGAGATGTATTTCCATCCTCATTGAAAAATTGGACAGGAACAACTACTCAACATGGTCACTAAGGATTCAAGCATACCTTGAAGGGAGAAGCTTATATGGATATATCTCAAGAGATGGACATGCCATTTTCAGGAGCAAGCATCAACCAACAAGGGAAGAGCAAGAAAGGTTGACCACATGGTGTGCAAAGGATGCTTTTGCCCGGTCATATCTACTAAACTCAATCTTTGATTTCTTTTTACCACATGTTAGGAATTGCAAGACCTCCCAAGAGACTTGGGAAGTACTTTCATCATATATCTCCTCAAACACAAGAGCTAGGAAGAATCAACTGTGGATGAAATTCACAACCCTTAAGAAACAACCAAAGCAAGGCGTGGCTAATTATGTAACCAAAATGAAAGATGTAGCTGACCAGCTTGCAAGCATTGGAGAAGAGATAGAGGAAGAGCACATAGTGAGGTAGATCATCAATGGAATTAAGGCTGATGACAAGTGGGAGTCATTCACCACAGCAATGGACCTCAACATGAATATGCAAATACCTGATCTCAACACCCTGATGGGGCATCTCTTCACCCATGAGATAGAGCTCAAAAGAAATGATGACAACTCAAGAGGTAGCCAATATTTTTCCCTTTGTATTGATAAGAATAAAGCTAAGGATAAAGGTAAAAGCAAGAAACAAGAAGAAGAGGCTAGTACCTCTCAAGCTAATTATGCAGGAAGAGGAAGAGGTGCTAGAGGAAGGGACAAAGGAGGAAAGCAAGGTAGGGGGAGACCCTACAACAATTCACCATGCAACATTTTTGGTCTCAACAACCACACTATAGAAGAATTCTACAAAAATACAAGGAACCAAAGGAGAAGAGGCTTCCATAGAGGAAGCTATGGACAATTTAGAGGCAGGTACAACAATTGTGGAGGCAACTTCAACCATAACTAGAATCAAAGCTACAACAACAACAGTTATCAAGGAGGCTTTAGAGGAAGAAGGGACTTCAACAACTATACTGAAGATCAAGAAGAATCTCTACTCATCATGAACATGACATCCAAGCAAGGTAAAGATGATGGGCATCTCTTCTACATTGATTTAGGTTGTTCCAATCATGTGGCAGGAAATGTAGCTCTATTATTTGATCTTGAAGAACCCAAGGGAAAGCATGAAGTACAAATAGGTGATGAAACTAAACACTCAGTCAAGCAAATTGGAAATGTTAAAACATTTGATGGTAGTATAACCTTTTGAGCAAAGTTCTGCATGTGCCTACTATAACCAAAAACCTAATTAGTTTTGGGCAGATTGTAGAGAAAGGTCTATAGGTGAGGTTCAAGCATATGTGGAAGACCCCCAAAAAGGCTTCAAAAGGATTGCCAAAGGTGAGAAGTCAGGTAGAGTGTTTACATTTGAAATTGAAGAAACAAGGAACATAGCACTATTCAGTTATAGAGATCAAACCTTATCTGAGTTGGAAATATGGCACAAAAGGATATGGCACATAGGAGAAAGGACTCTGAAGCAAATTCACAGGGATCAAAGTGTGCTTGGCATTCCCAATGTGACGAAGAAGCACATGCTATACAAATGTGGAGCTTGCTAACTTGGCAAAGGTCCAGGCAACCATTCAACAGGAAAGGATATATCCATGACGACTATTTGGAGATTGTACACACTGATGTGTGGGGTCCTAGCAAAGATCCATCCATCTCAGGTTCAAGGTACTAGGTCTCATTTATTGATGATTATAGTAGGTGGACAATTCTCTAGTTCATGAAGCATAAGGATGAGGTATTTACATGTTTGAAGAAGTATTTGTCACTAGTTGAAAACAAAACAAGAAGGAGTCTGAAGAGAATCAAGTCTGATGGAGGTGGTGTGTACTTATCACATGATTTTGATCTATTTATATAGAATAGAGGCATAAAGAGGTAAGCAACAACCAGGTATACTCCTGAATTGAATAGAGTGGCAGAGAGAAGGAACATGTTAATTGTTGAAGCAGCTAGGTTTATGTTAAATGGGAAAAAATTACCTAATTATTTATGGGCAAAGGCTATTTCCACAGCCACCTACTTGATCAATAGGCTTCCATCCAAGCCATTGGATGGTATGACACCATATGAAGCATGGAATGGTAGAAGACCCACATTGGATCATTGCAAAATATTTGGGTGCATTTCCTATGCACACATGCTATCACAAATCAGAGGGAAGCTTGACCTTAAGGCTGAGAAATGTATAGTTATTAGGTATGATCAGAATCAAAAGGCATATAGACTATAAAATCCCACTAACAAGACATTCATAGTTAGTAGGGATGTAGTATTTGATGAGAATAGTTCATGGTTTGAAGATGATTGCAAGAAAGTCAAGTTACCATATGATTTGGAAAATGATTTTCCAACCCTCACTCAAGAAGATCAACACTTAGCAGAAGACATCAACTTAGAGGATGAGGAGCAGATTGATTTCAAAGCTTGGAAGTCAAGAGGCAAGTTCGAATTCAAGCAATTAGAAGATCTATCGTAGTCTTCCAATCAAGCTTTAAGGAGATCAAAAAGAGAAAGTAAGAAGCCCATAAGGTATGGATATGATACATCTTTAGTCATAAAACACTCTATGTACATCACTAAAGACTCTATGGTAGAAGAGCCTTCTCCATTTGAAGAGGCTAGGAAGAAGAAAGAGTGGAGAGAAGCCATGCAGGAAGACATGGAAGCATTGCAAGAAAACCACACTTGGGATCTAGTTCCCAAGAAGCCAGATATGAAGGTAATTGTTTCAAGGTGGATATACAAAATTAGAAAGAACTTTGATGGATCGATAAACAGGTACAAGGCAAGGTTATTGGCTAAGGGATTTGCCCAAACACATGGAGTAGACTATGAAGAAACATTTTCACCTATGGCAAAGATGCCAACAATCAGGATATTGGTGAATCTTTTTGCTTCTAAAAGCTGGAATTTATATCAATTAGATGTCAAGAATGCATTCTTAAATGGTTGGATATCAGAAGAAATGTATATGGCACAAGCACTAGGATTTGAAAATGAAGAAAAATTAGGTTATGTATGCATGCTTAGAAAATCACTCTATGGTCTCAAGCAAGCTCCTAGAGCTTGGAACCATAGGCTTGTTACCTATTTGCAGGACCAAGGCTTTGTGGCAAGCAAGGCAGACTCTTCTTTATTTGTTAAGAAGAACAAATCAAAAGTCGTTTACTTATGTGTCTATGTAGATGATATCATTATTATAGGGAATGATTCTGATGGTATCAAGCAGGTCAAGGCTCAATCAATGAAGGAATTCAAAATCAAAGATCTAGGGTTATTAACTTACTTCCTTGGCTTAGAACTTGTGTATACAGATTCATGTATATTCATCACACAAAGGAAGTACATACATGATATGTTGGTAAAGTTTAAGATGGAGAACACTAAAGTTGCAGGTATCCCTATGGAACTCAACCATAAGCTAAGTTCACATGAAGGTGAACACTTGAAGATGTTACAACTTATCAACAACTTGAGGGTAGTCTTAATTATGCTACTTTAACAAGAGTAGACATTGCCTATGCAATAAGTACATTGAGTAATTTTATGCATGTACCAAGGAAGCCTCATATGGAAGCTGCAAAGAGGGTGCTTAAGTATCTAAAGGGTACATTGAATGAGGGGTTGTTCTATCCCTTCACTTCAGACATAGATATAAAGATGTATTCTGATGAAGATTGGGTTGGCTCCAAGGATGATAGGAGAAGCACTTCATGGTACCTATCTTTTGCAGGTTCAAAAATCATATCTTGGTCATCCAAGAAGCAACCAACTATGGCCTTATCTTCCACAGAAGCAGAATATAGAGGTTTGGCAAATGCAACTCAAGAAGCTATGTGGCTTAATCAATTATATGCACATTTTGAGATACATTTCTACACTCCAATTATCTTTGGAGATAACACTAGTTCACTTAATTTGGTTGCTAACCCTGTATACCATGCAAGGAATAAGCACATTGAAGTGCACTATCATTATGTAAGGGAGAAATTGCTTACCAAGAATATCCAATTATCCTATGTATCAACTCATTTACAATGTGTAGATATAATCACCAAAGCATTGGATGGAACAAAGATGAATGGGTTCAAATTGATGATTGGGCTGCAAGAAATCAAGGAGCAATGAAGACCAAGCATGTTAAGCTTGAGGGGGAGCAATTCGTGCAATTAAGCCCAAGCCTACATACTATGAAGAGAGATGGTGGATGCAATCCGAAGATGAGTTGGTGCTACTATAACCGGCTTCACACCAGCCACCTGAGACTTCAGAGTTGATTAGTAGACTCTTTGAGCTTGCTAAGTCCACCCAAATATCAGCCAAGTACTTCGGAACATGTATCTCAAAAGTTTGAGTCAAGACAGACTAGTTGTGAAATGACAAGCTCCCCAAACTTGCTATTTTTGAACATACACCTGCTAGAAAAAATGAATAGTTCTCTCAACTTGGTAGGAATTAGAAAACTTCCTTTTGCACATAGCAAATAGACTTAGGGAGCTTGCTATTCCAAGTTAAAAAACTTAAAATGCTAAATGGAGCACTGAGAACCAGATTCATCAACATCAGGAACATGCCCGCCATTCTCGGGGCTCTATAGAGATAGACTAGTGAGCAGTAAAATATAGTTATCTCCCAAATTATAAATTCAATGACCATGAAAATTTGTATGCAAAAACTAGATGTGAGAGAAATCCAATGCACATTAAAACTACGAAAATGGTTTAGTAGAGCTCGAGATATGGGTTTCTAAAGTTGCTGCTTTGAGTGAGTATAATAGAGAACAAAATAGAGATGTAGAGAATGATTAATGTATAAATTCACATATGATTACAACCACATTGGCAATGAATATTTGCACAATGGGAGTAGAATAATAGAGCTATGGAGTAAGCTCTTCAATCTCTACAAAATGACATGAAGTGGTCATGTACAAGGCTTTCTAATCGCCTCTTCCTTCTTGCTCTTTTTATAGCTACTCTTGGAGGGAGTTTTGACTTTGAATTCGAATGGATCCACCTAAAAGTGATCCCCAAAGTTAGGAAATATTCCCTCAGCTCACTAATTCGTGATTTTATGTAGTTAGAGCCACGAGTTTGCTTTTTACATCATGGATGAGGTAAGCCATTTTTTTTCTTTTTCACAATTACAAGAGATAAAATGTGCTCTTTCACAAGAGGTGTTCATATGTCTACACATATGGCTACAAATGAACATCATATCAAGCATGTAGGCTTGGGCAAAATGCACCAACAACTCCCCCTCAAGCCTAACATGCTTGGCCTCCAAATAAGTCTTCAATTGTCCTTCATTTCCTGCAATCCAATCATCAACTTGAATCTACTTAACTTTGTACTATCAAGAGCTTCATGTCTGCACATTGCGTATCTGTAGAGACATAGGATAGTTGAATATCCTTGCTCATTAGCTTCTCCAAGATGATTTCTTTAACCACATGATTTCTTGAGTTGCATTAGCCAAACATCTATATTCGGCTTCAGTAGAAGATAATGCCACGGTTGGTTGCTTCTTGGATGACCAAGAAATGATTTTTGACCTGCAAATGATACATACACGGATGTGCTTCTTCTATCATCTTTAGATCCATCCCAATCTGCATCTGAGTAGGCCTTTAGATCAATATCTGAAGTAAATGAATAAAACAAACCTTCATTCATGGTCCCCTTTAGGTACTTGAGGACCCTCTTGGCCGCTTCCATATGTGGTCTTCTCGGCTTATGCATAAATTGATTCAATATGCTAACACTATAGCATATATGCACCCTTGTGAGTGTTGCATAGTTCAAACTTCCAACCAAGCTTTGATAGCTTGTGATGTCTTCAATTGGATCTCTTTCATAAGCACTAAGCTTATGATTTTGCTCCATAGGTGTACCTGCACACTTGGTATTTTACATCTTGAACTTGATATGAGCATGTCATGCACATACTTCCTTTGTGTTATGTATATACCTAAATCTCTTTAGATTAACTCCAATCCAAGAAAATAAGTGAGTGGTCTGAGGTCACTTAGTTTGAACTCCTCCTTCATTTGAGTCTTTACCCGTTTGATTCCTTCAAGATCATTGCTTGTGATAATAATATCATCAATATACACACATAGATAGATCACTTCAGATCCATTCCTCTTTATGAACAAGGTATCCGCCTTGCTAGCTTTGAATCCTTGGTCCTGCAAATAAGTCACCAATCTTAAATTCTAAGCTCTTGGAGCTTGCTTCAATCCATACAAGGCTTTCTTTAATTTGCATACATAGTTAGGATGATGTGCATCCTCATATCCAGGAGGTTGTGCCATATACACTTCCTCTGAAATACATCCATTCAAGAAAGCATTCTTTACATCAATTTGATAGAGCTTCCAATTTCTAGATGTAGCAAGACTAATGATAACCCTAATTGTAGGAAATTTTGCAATAGGAGAGAAAGTCTCCTCATAATCAATACCATGGGTTTGAGCAAACCCTTTAGCAACTAACCTTGCGTTATATCTATTTATACTTCCATTTAGATTCCTCTTAATTTTGTATATCCATTGAGATCCAATTACCTTCATAGATGGCTTGTTAGGTACAAGCTCCCATATGTCATTCTCCTTCAAGGCTTCCATTTCTTCATCCATTGCATCTCTCCAAGCTTTCTTGCTTTGTGTTTCTTCGAATGTGGTAGGTTCTTCATTGGTTGAATCCTTTGCAATGTAGATTGAGTGCTTGGTGACCAAAGAAGTATCATAACCAAACCTCTCTGGTTTCTTCTTCTCCCTTGAAGATCTTCTAAGTGGTTGATGTGAGTGTTGGAGCAAGTCTATGAAAAGCCTAAGTATTGGCTTGAGTCCCACAAATTCAAAGAAGAAGCCTTAAAATGAAGACAATGTAAAGTTCACTTGTGAACTACCTCTTGTAACTTTTGAAGACTTTACTTAATGTAAAAGTGAAAGAATCTTAAGTGGTTGAGTCCACTTGATCAAAAAGGGAAAGAGGAGCCACGAATTTGTGATTTGTGGTAGATAGAGAATCAAATCAATCACTAATTGATTGGAGAGTGATTGAGGGAAGTTAGCCTCCCAAGCTCAACTATAAATAGATGGTAGCTTTAGTCCTGGTTAGAGAGACCTCAGAGAAGACCTCGAAGAGCTGAGCTTTATGCCATATCAAGGTGTGATTCTAAGGCACACATATGTATCAGTAAGTCCATTGTATTGTAAAATCAATATGCTTTCATTTTCATGATCATTTGAGTTCATATTTCCATGTTCTTGTGAAGTGTACTACTCACTGCCATATCTCTCAATTTTCTCAGTGAGATTGCAGAGATGGTTTCTCTGAGCTTGGTGCATCATTTTCAGTGATTTAACTTGGTAAAGTTAGCTCTATGCTCACCAATGTTCATTTCATTTGGGTGTTTCAATCTTCAGTTATGTTCAATTGAAGTCAACCCTGTCTGTTCATTTTCACTTCTCTGTCAGGAACCCGACTTTTTTACTCATCTTGTCAGAGTAGTTTCTCCACATGTACTTACCCAAATTGAATTATTTAAAGCTTTTTGGATTTCGCATACTGACTAGTATAAGAATACAAGTTTTCATAATCACTGGATTTTTAAATCTTGAGTTATGTTCATTTTTCTGCTCACTAGTCTCATTACTGTAGCAGCCCGTGAAAATCGGGATGATGTCATCACTTGTTAAACATCATTCTCAGTGTGTGGTTCATTATTTTTGATGATATTACTCTTCAAAGTTATCTCTTTAAGTTAAGTAGACGTCTCCAAAAGGAATTAAGCTAATTGCTGTTGTGCTCAGAGAATTATGCAAAACACTGAACATGTGTATGAACCAAAATAGCAAGTTCTTCACCTCTGAGCTAACTCCAACTTATCTATTTTGATCTATCTTTTTGAGAGTGATCTTCCAAGGTACATAGGGTGTCTAATACATCCATTGGCAAGATAAAAGGGCCCACCACATACTCTTGGAGTTCATTTGGCTGGTGTAGATCAAGGATTTTGCAACACCTCTTCATCTTCAAGCACATACCTATCCATCTCTTCACAATGGTATCAGACCAAGGATGGCAGATGGATTTCCTTCATCAATTGACAAATTGGACAGAGGTAAATACTCAACTTGGTCATTAAGAATGGAAGATTATCTCCAAGGTAGAAGTTTATATGGTTATGTGGCTGGAGATGAAGTTATGGCAAATTTCAGGAACAAAAGTCAACCAACACAAGAAGAGCAAGAAAGATTGAGCACATGGTGCTCCAAGGATGCACTTGCAAGGTCTTGTCTCCTCAACTCTATCTCAGATTTTTTGTTGCCTCACATTAGAATTTGTAAGACATCTCAGGAAGTGTGGGATGCACTTCAAGCTTTCTTCTCTTCAAGTACTAAAGCTAGGAAGCATCAACTATGGCTGGATTTCACAACTCTCAAGAAGGCTCCCAAACAAAATGTGACTGATTTTGTCACAAAGCTCAAGGACATAGCAGATCAGTTGGGAAGCATTGGAGAGGTAATAGATGAAGAGAAAATTGTAAGGCAGGTCATCAATGGCTTGAAGGCAGATGACAAGTGGGAAGCATTCACCATAGCTATGGATTTCTACATGGACATGCATGTACCTGATTTCAATACACTCATTGGACAACTACTTACTCAAGAGGCAAAGCTTATCAAAAATGGAGAAAGATCTAAAGGTAATAAATCTTCAACCTTATATACTGATAAAAGCAAGTCCAAAGAAAACAAAGGAAAGTAAAAAAAAGTGGATGATGAAGTAGGAACATATCAAGCTAACTATGCAGGTAGAGGAAGACATGGCAGAGGTACAGGAAGAGGAGGTAGACAAGGCAGGGGGAGATCCCAAGTCTCCACCCCATGTTCTATTTGTGGACTAACTAATCATACAACTGAAAATTGCTTTAGGAATTCGAGGAATCAAAGAGGAAGAGGATACAATAGAGGAAGTTATGGATAGTCAAGAGGAAGGTTCAACAATTATCATGGAAACTACAACAACTACAATCATTCAAACTATCAAGGAGGCTACAAAGGAAGGAGAGACTTCAATAACTACACAGAACACTCAAACAAAGAGGATTCATCATTGATCATGAACATGGCTATGCCACAAGGTAAATTTGATGAGCATGTTTTCTACATAAATTCAGTTTGTTCAAATCATGTGGCAGGAAATGTGGCACTCCTATCAGATTTAGAAGATCCAAGGAATAAGCATTAGGTACAAATAGGAGATGATACAAGACACCTTGTGGAGAAAATAGGAAATGTCAGAGCACCTGTTGGAAACATCAACCTACTCAGTAAGGTACTCTATGTCCCTACCATTACAAAGAATTTGATAAGTGTTGGGCAGATAGTAGAGAAAGGGTTGCAAGTCAGGTTCACACAAGCAGGAGCATTTGTTGAAGATCCAAGTCAAGGATTTAGAAGAATTACAAAAGCTGAAAAGATAGTTAGATTGTTCACATTTGAATTACAAGACACTAGAAACATTGCTCTCTTTAATTATGGTAGTTAGACACTCACAAAATTGGAAGTATGCCACAAACGGTTAGCACATATTGGTGAAAGGTCATTAAAGAAAATTTGCATGGAACAAAGTGTACTTGGACTCCCTAACTTGTCAAAACAACATGTGATGTATAAGTGTAGTGCATGTCAATTTGGAAAGTCTCACAAGTTACCATTCATGAAGAAAGGTTATATGCATGGAGATCTCTTGGAGTTGGCTCATACAGATGTATGGGGACCTAGCAAGGAAGCTTCAATATCTAGATCAAGGTATCATGTCTCATTTATTGAAGATTGCAGCAGATGGACTATCCTATTCTTTATGAAACACAAAGATGAAGTTTTTTCATGTTTCAAAAGATATTTGGCTGTTGCGGAGAATCAAACAAGTAAATCACTAGAAAGGCTAAGGTCAGATGGAGGGGGAGAATACTTCTCCCATGAGTTTGATTCTTTTCTTCAAGAAAGAGGAATCAAAAGAGAGGTAACTACAAGGTACACTCCTGAGCAAAATGGAGTGGTAGAAAGAAGGAATAGGACAATTGTTGAAGCTGCAAGGTCTATGTTGAATGAAAAGCATTTACCTAATTACTTATGCGCTGAGGCTGTATCTACATCCACTTACTTGATTAACAGGTTGCCTTCAAAATCGCTTGATGGGATGACTCCATATGAGGCTTGGAATGGAAGAAGACCTAGCTTAGATCATTGTAAAATTTTTGGATGTATTGCTTTTGCTCATGTTCCTTCACAGGTTAGAGGCAAGATGGATCCAAAGGCAAAAAGGTGTGTATTTATTGGATATGACAACAATCAAAAGGGTTACATGTTATACAACCCCACCAACAAAGGATTCTTGGTAAGCAGAGATGTAGTTTTTGATGAGAATAATTCATGGTATGAAGATTCATGCAGGAAGGTCAAATTGCCATATGAACTTGAAGAAGATTTCCCAAAGCTTGGCAAAGAGCATCAACCAAAGATTGAAGAACAAGATACTTCAGAATATGATGAAGAAACTCAGATGGAAAAAATCAAAGCATGGAAGTCTAAAGGTAAGGCGAAATTGCACAAACTTGGACATGAGGCAGAATCATCGCAGCATGGCTTAAGAAGATCTATAAGGGAAAGAAAAAAAACCAGAAAGGTATGGATTTGACACCTTATTAGTAACTAAACATTCTATTAATATAGCACAGGACATAAATCAAGAGGAGCCATCATCCTTTGAAGAGGCCAAAGCAAAATCAGAAGATTCACAGATCATTTTGATGTACTTTCATTGAGAAGAGGAGCTCGCTTCATGGCTCACACACTTCTCATTCATTGAGCAATGGTTGATTGCCAATGACATTGTACTTTTACATGATTTAATACATACATGATCATTACTTCTTATTCTCATTTCTCTATCATAACTCCATTAGAATAGGGATCTTGTCACAGCTTATTCTCTGCTATAGTTGATCATTTCCTATGATTTAAAGTGTTGATAGAATTAGCATAGTGTCTATTTCAATCCTACAAAGTTTCATTATTAATGCCTCTCGTAATCATGAGATATTAATCCATCTTCGCTTACTAGTCTGTTAACTGTCAAGGCCCGTAAATGTCGGGATGCTTGGTTGATTTGCTAAACATATTTCTCTGCATATGGTCCATCATTTTTTATGATATCACTCATGATTGGTAGCTTGTTAAGCTAATTAGAGTTCCCCAAAAGGAATTTAGTTCAATTTTTTTTGTACTCAGAGAATGGTTCAAAACATTGAATAGGTATGTCAACCGAAATAGCAAGTTTTGGACCTTGAATTATATTCCTACCTATCTGTTTTGATCCTACCATTAGTGGATCATCTTCCAAGAAACATATGTGATTAATTATGCTTATTAGCTAGCTAAAAAGGCCCACAACACTCTTCAACCATCACTTGTGGTAGGTGTGAAGCATGTTTTAGCTACACCAATTCATATCTTGTGACTATCAACCATCTCCTCCAACATTCAAGTGGTATTTTCTTCAAATCATAGAATTTATTTTGTCTTTCTTGATCTTCTTTTATGTGTTTCTTAAATTTTCCAAGTTCTTCATCCATCTTCTCAAGAACTATTTAGACACCTCTACTTTACTTGGAAAACACAAAAACAAAGGTGGAGTCAAACAACTATAAACATACATAGCCTCAAATAAATTCATTTTTATAGATGCATGCCATGCACTATTGTATGCAAACTCGACTAAAGGAAAATATTAACTCCAATTATCATGCTTTTCATTCACATTCATACGCAACATATCTTCAAGTACTCGATTAACCCTCTCGATTTCCCCATCAGTTTGTAGATGGAAAGCTATACTCATAGGAAGTTGAGTTCCAATTGATTCAAAAGTTGCTCTCCAAAAGTTTGATGTGAATCTAGAGTGTCTATAAAAAATTATGCTTTTAGGCATTCCATGCAATCAAAAAATTTCTTTTACATATAATCTTGCAACATTCTAGGCAGAATCAATCTTTTTCATACGGAAGAAATGTGCCATCTTAGTAAGTCAATCAACTACCACAAATATGGTATCATGTTTACTTCTGGTAATAGGTAATTTACTGATAAAGTCCATAGAGATAGAGTCATACTTTTGATTTGGAACATCCAAAGGTTGAAGCATTCCAAGCATTCTCTTAAATTGAGATTTCACCTATTGGCACTTTAAACATTCAATAATGTATTTTCTAATATCTCGCTTCATACATGGCTAGAAGTAAAAATACTTCATTTTAACATAGGTCCTTGAATAACCTGGATGTGCAAAAAAAGGTGCATCATGATCATCATGCAATATTTTAACTTTCAATGGAGATTTAGACGATATGCGTAATCGATTGTTACAATACAAAGATCCATTCTACAAATAAAATTTGTCTTGATTTATTGATTCCTTGTTTGGATGTAAAAAAATCAAGATAGGTGCATAAAAAGAGTCTTGTTTGAGTTCTTCTTGAATTTGATTTAGGAAACAAAAAATTATTACAGAAAGGAGATTACATAAAGGTCTCCAACTCAACACTTAAACAACCTTATTTTTCTTACTAGCCAAATACTTAATGTCAAAATCATACTTGCTCAATAATTCATCCAGCACTTTAGTTAAACGATGGTTATGTGAAAATGTGTTTTAGACTCTAATGATCTATTTTCAATTTAAATTTAATCCCTAACAATAGATGTCTCCAATACTTAAGTGCACATACAACACCAAGCATTTCTAGATCATGAGTAGGATAATTGAGTTCATGTTTTCTTAATGTCCTAGATTCATATTCAACAACCCTACCATCCTGTGAAAGAACACATCCTATTCAACTACCACTTGCATCACATGCAACTGCAAAAGGCTTTTCCATTTCTGGTATTTTCAAAACACAATTTTCAATGACTTTTTACTTCAATGATTCAAATGATTTTTGGTAGACATCAGCCCACACAAATCCTGCATTCTTTTTGGTCAAATTTGTGAGGGGATTAGCTATCTTAGAGAAATCCTTAATATGTGCTCTTTCATATTGCACCAATCCTAGAAAACTTCTAACATCCCTTTTTGTTTTAGGAACCAACTAATCAACTATTGTTTTAACTTTACCCTGGTCTATATGAATTCCCTCTTTAGATATGACTCTTCTTAGATACACAAGTTTATCCTTAGCAAAGAAACACTCACTCTTCTTTCCACACAATTTGTGTTCTCTAAGAGTTTGCAAAGTCTTGTTGAGATGTATATCATGCTTAAGATCATCTTTAGAGTATACAAATATATCATCAAGAAATACTAAGATGAATATGTCTAGGTAATCATGAAAAACATTATCCATTAAGCAAATGAATGTGGTAGGAGCATTTGTTAATCCAAAAGGTAAAATTGTAAACTTGTAGTGTCCATAACCTATTTGAAAAGCTATCTTGGTGCATATTCTTTCAAAAGTTTTTCTACATAATTTGGAAGACTTTCATCATTATCTTCCTCATACAGATTGTTCACATACACTACAAATGATCCACAACCATCATGTATACCTCTTTTTATCTGCATAGCATAAATAAGAATAGGTTTAGGACTATACACATCACCTAGAATGTGGATAGATTCACCATGTAGCCTTAAAATGATTGCTCTTTGTTCGCAATCAATTGTTGCAGAACTAACTAGTCCATTCCTATGATTCCATCACTCTTTTTGGTCTCACTGACATGAAAAATTTCATAAAAACACCTATCCAAAAAAGTAAATGCAAGGTTTTCAATGTATCCTTTCCTATAGTGTAGTCGTCCATTGGATATCTCTACACATCTTGTTATCTGCATATTTAGGGGTATCCCTAAATTTTCTACCAATTTAAAAGATAGAAAATAGTGTTCTACTTGAATCGATCAGAAATCTAATTCTATGCATAGAAATCTTACCTAGATTGTAATTACAAAACCTTCTATTGAAAGAACTAACCATCATGCAATGTAAAGTAGAGTTAGGGCACTTACCTCCATCATCTACTTTCTCAATTGTTGTACCTTCCTCGATGATGTTTATCACCTTCCTCGATGATGTTCAGGCACTTGTATGTCCAATGCCCTTGCTCCCCGCAATGAAAACATAGACCAAGTCTCTTTTCTTGCTCAATAAAATCAAGATCTTGCTACCAATGGATGGGTTGATGCCTCCTTTCATTTTCTGCTTGAGTAGGATTCTTACTTTAATTATTAGAAGATGGAGTCTTCTTTGAATTTTTCATGTTTATTGCAATAGGTCTTTGCAGCCTATGTCCTCTCGCAATGAATCTGGTTCTATTCAATTTTCTTCTATTGAACTTCTCCATCTTCTCAAAATTCTCGCTCATCACAATAACATCCAAAAAATCAACACATCCATATCCCTTCACTTGATAGCAAAGCTCCTCACTACTCCCTTCAATAAACTTGCTCTTCAGAGCATCACCACTAACCTCCAATGCATAATTGCGAAGACATAGGAACTTCTTTGTACTGATCAACTGAGAAGCTATGCTTGTCACTTTCAGTTTGTCAAAAATTGTAGAGCTTCACCTTCTTCTCCATATGCTAATGTGGAGAACAATAGAATTTTATTTCTTGCTCTCTAAATTCCTTCCATACAAGTGGACCACAATGCGTTCGATTCTGGATGTAGGACTTCCACCATAGCTTTGCAGTGCCATGTAGGTGTAGGATCTGAACTTTTTCCTTAAACTCATCACTTAATTGTCAAAGATCAAAGAAATCCTTGAGATCTTCAATCCATGCCTCCAAATCTTTGCCACTCTTCTCACAATCAAAATCATTCAATTTTTCCTTCTTGAAGACTTGGTTAAGGGCAAACTCACCCGCCTCCATATCTTCATAAGTGTGTTTTTATCTTCCTCTAGGCATGCTAGATGTTCGAGCACCTTCATCTACTTCATCATTAAGCTCCACAAACAAATTTTTTGCACGTCTCGGTTGCTTTCCACCACATTCTTTTTGTAACTCTCAAAGAAGCTTCTGAATAAGCTCCTCTTGCTCACAAACCTTTTGCAGCATACCTTCCATAGTTCCAGAGGATCCATTATGCTCTGATAGCACTTGTAGCATTTCCTCAATCACAATCTATTCTCAATCACACGCTTTTGATCACTCAAGAATAGTGGTAGAGAGAAAAACAAAACTTGCACAAGGGAAAATTCATCCTAGAAGAGTATACAAGATATGACTAAGAGATAGAGAAATTATGATGTTATAGATGTGAATCAATCGATACAATAACTTTGGAAAATAGCTTCTTGAGGAAGCCTCTACCTCCCGACCACCCTCCAGCTAGCATAATCTCATTTACAATCACACTTTCAATCACACTCTCACTCTCACTCTCACTCTCAATCACAAGGTAATTCTTTGATTTGTGCCTCTTTTATTTGATGCAGAAGTCTTCTGATATTAGAGTTGATCACCGAACAAAGAAGTTTGAATTCCACCAAATTTAGAAAAAGTTGATTCTCTGTAAAACTTTTGCAAAGCATGCATTTGTAGTAGTCAAGAACTTTCTTTAGCGATACCTTTTCAAAAATAGAAGAAAAGCAAAAAAAGACATATCCGAAGACATATGTAATTGTCCTTTAAAAAAATGGATTTGAATAGAAATAGAGAAGCCTTTTTTTTTGAAGTACCTAAAAAAACAACACTTTTCCAAGCCCTATAACTCAAAAACAATGAGGAACTAGCTTAAACTTGTGAGAGATACTTTTTTGTTTAACTTTTTGGTTCTCACAATTGTGTTAGAGATGTCCTAGGTCCAAATCTGCCTCCAAGTATCACTTTTGAGCCCTGCAAATTTACAAATTCTAGAGAGAGAATAAAATCAAGACATTTTTATACATTGAACCAAATGTAGAGCCTTAAACGAGGTACTTAGAACATGATTCACAAAAATTTCAAAGAGATAATTTTATTCTCTTATGCATGCTCTTTCTTTCTCTCATACATAATTTTTCCTAATTCTTTCATCTTCATGTTCAACTAAAACAAGAAGACATGATGCAGATAATGTCTAGAGAAAGAATCTAAAACTTAGCATCCCAAAATTTTGCCTACATGCATAAAATGACCTAATTTTTCATTCTAAGCATTCTCCCTTGAATGTAATTCGAAAAGTTCAAAATGAATTATTTCATTAGCAAAAGGCCTATTACAATTCTTCCCCCCTTTTAAGAACTCTATCCTCAGAGTTGGAAAGAAGGATAATGTGCCAAAAAATCATCTAAGTTCACCCAACTCAAATCTTCTACTAGATATGTGTGCCATTTCACCAAAATCTATACTATAGATGTATTTCTAAGTATCTTTCCCTCCTATCTAATACTACTTCTCATCGAAGCTCAAAAGAGACATCATCTTTCACCTTATAGTTGTCTTAGAAAACATGAGCAACATTAGGTACATATCATGTAAGTAAGCTAACATGAAATACAAGATGCACATTTAAATGTTCAAGTAATTCCAACAAATAAGTAAGAGATCCAATCTTTTTCAAAACTTGAAAAGGATGTGCATATCGAGGAGAAGTCTATCATCTTTCCCTAGCAACAAGTTAGATCGGTGAGGATTGACTTTAAGAAATAACATGTTATCTATTTAAAATTCAAGTGGTCTTTTCTTTAAATCGTAGAATTTGTTTTGTAATTTTTGAGCTTCTTTTATGTGTTGCTTAATTTTTCCAAGTTCTTCATCCATCTTCTCAAGCATTTCTTTAGACACATCCACTCTATTTGGAAAACCCAAAAACAAAGGTGAAGTCAAACAATTATAACCATGCATAGCCTCAAACAGAATCATTTTTATAGATGCATGCCATGCACTATTGTATGCAAACTCGACTAAGGGCAAATATTCACTCCAATTATCCTCCTTTTCATTCACATACATATGCAATATATCTTCAAGTACTGGATAAACCCTCTCGATTTCCCCATGAGTTTGTGGATGGAAAGTTGTACTCATACAAATTTGAGTTCCAATTGATTCAAATATTGCTCTCCAAAAGTTTGATGTGAATCTAGAGTCTTTTCCATAAATTATGCTTTAAGGCATTCCACACAATCAGACAATTTCTTTTACAAATAGTCTTGCAACATTCAAGGAACTATCACTCTTTTTTCATACGGGAGAAATGTGCCGTACTCCTAAGTTGATCAACTACCACAAATATGGTATCATGTTTACTTCTAGTCACAGACAATTTAGTGATAAAGTCCATAGAGATAGACTCCCACTTCTAATTATGAACATCCAGAGGTTGAAGCATTCTAGGCATTCTCTTAAACTCGAATTTCATCTATTGGCACTTTAAACACTCACTAACATATTTCTGAATATCTTGCTTCATACATGGCTAGAAGTAAGAATAAATTGTTTTAACATAGGTCCTTGAATAACCTGGATGTGTAGAAAAAGGTGCATCATGACAATCATGCAATATTTTAGCTTTCAATGGAGACTTAGAAGATATTCATTATCGATTATTAAAATACAAAGATCCATTCTGCAAATAAGTTTGTCTCAATAAATTGATCCCCTCTTTTCATGTTAAAAATTCAAGATAGGTGGGAAAAAAGAGTCGTAGCAATTCTTCTTGACTTTGATTTAGGAAATCAGAACTTATTATAAAAAGGAGCTTTCACAAAGGTCTTTGACTCAACACATCAGGGACCTTATTTCCTTACCAACCAAATACTTAATGTCAAAATCATACTCGCTCAAGAATTCAATCTAGCAATTTTTTCTATTGTTAAGCAATGGTTATGTGAAAATGTATTTTATACTCCGATGATATGTTTTCAATTCAAACTTAACCACTAATAGTAGATGTCTCCAATGCTTAAGTGCATGTACAACAACAAGCATTTCTAGATCATGAGTAGGATAATGAAGTTCATGCTTTCTTAAGTCTCTGGATTCATACACAACAACCCTACCGTCCCGTGAAAGAACACATCCTATTTGACTACCACTTGCATCAACTGCATGATGCAACCACAAAAGGCTTTCCCAGTTCTAGCATTTTCAAAACACAATTTTCACTGACTTTCTGTTTCAATGATTTAAATGATTTTTGATAGGCATCATTCCACAAAAATCTTGCATTATTTTTAGTCGACTATGTGAGGGGATTAGATATCTTAGAGAAATTTCTACAAATAAACTTTGTATCGATAAATTGATCCCCTCTTTTCATGTTAAAAATTCAAGATAGGTGGGAAAAAAGAGTCTTGTAGCAATTCTTCTTGAATTTGATTTAGGCAATCAGAAATTATTATAAAAAGGAGCTTTCATAAAGGTCTTTGACTCAACACATCAGGGACCTTGTTTCCTTACCAACCAAATACTTAATGTCAAAATCATACTCGCTCAATAATTCAATCTAGCAATTTTTTCTATTGTTAAGCAATGGTTATGTGAAAATGTATTTAATACTCTAATGATATGTTTTCAATTCAAACTTAACCACTAATAGTAGATGTCTCGAATGCTTAAGTGCATGTACAACAAAAAGAATTTCTAGATCATGAGTAGGATAATTGAGTTCATGCTTTCTTAAGTTTCTAGATTCATACACAACAACCCTACCATCCTGTGAAAGAACACATCCTATTTGACTACCACTTGCATCACCTGCATGATGCAACCACAAAAGGCTTTCCCAATTCTAGCATTTTCAAAACACAATTTTCACTGACTTTCTGTTTCAATGATTTAAATGATTTTTGATAGGCATCACTCCACAAAAATCTTGCATTATTTTTAGTCGACTATGTGAGGTGATTAGCTATCTTAGAGAAATCCTTAAAATGTGTTTTTTCATATTGCATCAATCCTAGAAAAATTCTAACATCCCTTACAGTTTTAGGAACTCGCCAATCAACTATTGTTTTAACTTTATCCTATTCTATATGAATTGCCTCTTTATATATGACTCTTCCTAGATACACAAGTTTATTCTTAGCAAAGAAACATTTACTCTTCTTTCCATATAATTTGTGTTCTCTAAGAGTTGTTGGAGTTAGACATCTGTGGAAGCATGCGAACAACACAAGGAAGAAGAAGAAGCTTGGAGCACAACACACAATACTAAATGTATTACCACTAGAATGTACAAAGATAAGTATCCCATTAGGGCAATAGGCGTATATACAAGCCGAGGGAAAAAACCTCCTAAAGAGGGAAAAAAATGCCCCGACGGTCATAGAGTGTTCACACACATCACTACCTAAATATATCAACAAATTCCCCCTAGGAGTGATGCAGTGAACAAGGAGCTGACACTCATGTATAAGGAAGTGCCAAGCTATGTGGAATCAATCCACAAAAGGAAGTAAGCCCAAAACTTTGCCAAAAGCTTCAAACTTCTCCCTAGGTAGAGCCTTCGTAAAAAGGTCTGCAATGTTCTCCTGCGTGGGCATATATGCCAAGATGATCTCCCCAATAGAGAACCTCTCCTTGACATAATGATAATGCACCTCAATGTGCTTAGTGCGAGCATGGAACACAAGGTTCCTCACAATTGCCAATGCACTCTAACTGTCAGTGAAGATGGTGGTGGCAGAAGACTGACCAATACCCAAATCAGCCATAAGGTATCTAAGCCACACACACTAAACACTCACTGTGAAAGTTGCCCTTTACTCAGCCTCACAGCTTGAAGTGGCCACACTAGGCTGCTTCTTGCTTAGCCAAGATATGCATGAGCTACGAAGCATGAAGCAAAAACCATTAGTGGACACACAAGTGTCAAAGCAACCAACCCAATCACTTTCTGAAAAAGCATGCAAATTTGGCGGTAGTGATCCCCCATTGGGATAAAACAATCCAAGTAGCCGAGTACCACTCAAGTAGCGAAAGATGTGCTTAACTGCCTACCAAATGCATAAACCTGCTCATCTAAGAGACAACAAACTGAATATATGGCCCAGTAATGCATAAGTAAATCAAGCATCCAATAGCCTGCTAATAAAAAATAGCATCAAATGCATCTCCAACATCATGAAGACTCAATGGTAAACCTGAGGAGTGGCAATAGGCTTATAGTCTTCAAGGCCAAAATACTGCAATTATGTGTCAATATATTTCGTTTGACACAAATCCATTCCACCATCAACTTGCACAAACTGAATGCCAAAATAGTGATGCAAATGCCCCAAATCAGACATCTCAAATGAGGCATGCAAATCAACCTTAAAATTAGCAATATGTGTGTCATGAGGACCAATGGGTAGCACATCATCAACATACACCACAATGATCAGAAGCACATCATTAGCACGCTTAACATATAAGGTGCTTTTAGTTGGACTGTTCTAAAAAACATGTGCAATGAGATATGCATGTATCTTTTCATACCGAGCATGTGGTGGTTATTTTAAACCATATAATGCCTTCTTTAACCTGCACACCTAGTTTTCATGTCCTTTCTGCACAAAGCCATGGGGCTAAAAAACATACACTTCTTCATGCAAGTCACCATTTAGAAATGCTCTTTTAATGTCCAACTGATGTACATTCCAACCATGATGAGGTGCAAGTGCACAGATGCTATGAACAATAGACATTTGGCAAGTAGGTGCAAAGGTCTCATCAAAATCAATGCCTCTTTCCTACGCATATCCTTTGCAACAAGCCTAGCCTTATACCTATTAACTGTTCCATCAGGATTATGCTTTAGCTTCTATACCCACTTAGTGCCAATGGCCTTCTTGCTAGGAGGCAAGTCATATAAAGACCAGGTACCATTTTTCATGATAGCATCATATTTATATTGCATTGCACCCATCCAATGTTCAAAGTTTTGTGTTTCATCAAACAAAACATGCTTAGTCTCATCACAAAGACTAGAGGCATCCATAGCATAACAATCTGATGCAAAAGAGGCACTAAGAGAGCCTAATCGAGTACGATATGATAGAGGTGCATCTAATTTGCTGTCACCCAAAGTCTACACCAACCATTTTGGCATAGTTTTTGCTTGCTCAATATCAACTCTCTCATCAACAAGTGCATTATGTAAATCTGCGTTAGAAATGGGATGATCTGCATCATCACATGAAACCTGCAAAGGTTGAGAAGTTGCCTCATTAGGACCAGCACTAGACTATCCACCTGTAAAAAGAGGTAGCAAAGTATCGTACATATCTTTGGAGCTAACGGATGTCAGATGTCTCCTTAGTACATGAAAGCAATGGTTGAATAGCATCTTCCACAAAAACAACATCATGACTAACTAGAATGCATTTAGTCTGTGGATGATACAGATGATAGCCTTTACTTTCAGAACTGTACCCAACAAAAATACATTTTATTGCTTTATCATCCAATTTTCTACGATGTTGTTTAGGCACTAATGCATATGACAAACAACCAAAAACACACAGATGAGCAACAGATGGCTTGCGACCATGCTAGGCCTCATATGGAGTGATAGACTGCAGTGCTTTTGTGGGACGCCTCTTAAGTACATATGTTGCATACATAACAGCCTCAAGCCAGAAACTATGTAGTAAAGTCTGACTCTTGACCATACACCTCACCCTCTCCATGAGTGACCTGTTCTTCCGTTTAGCAACTCCATTCTTTTGAATTGTACACCGCACTGTACACTGATGTTTTATCCCACGTTCGGCCAAAAATGCATTAAAGTCAAGAGACATATATTCCCCTCCTCGATCAAAACGGAGGGTGCCCATTTTACATGCTGACAGATTTTCAGCCAAAACCAAAACATTTTGAAGCACATAGACACTTTGGACTTTGCTTTCAATGGATATACCCATGCATGCCTCGAAAAATCATCAATGAAAGTCACGAGGTAAAGATAATTTCCAAAAGAGGGAGTCTGCATAGGACCACATACATCACTATGAACAAGCTATAATTTCTATGTAGCTCGAACTGAACCATCTTTTGGAAATAAGGAACGTTGCATTTTGCCCAAAATACAGCCTTCACATACATGTTTACCGGGTGTCTCAAGTTTGGACAAAGAGGACACCATTTGAGATTTTTGCAAGCATAGCAAACTAACAAAATTCAGATGACCAAAGCGGCATGCCAAAGCTTTTCATTTGAAATAACCTGAGAATCATGTATTGCACATGTGGAATCATTTACAAATCTTTCATAGTCGATGAGCTTATACAACCCGCGACATAAAATGCCAGAAGCAATAATGATGTTGCCATTTGACAGATCCTGAAGTGTACATCTGTCATCAACAAATTTCACAACCAAGCCAATCTTGGCTAATGCAAAAACTGATGATATATTTTTCATGATTTGTGGCACAAACAAAGCATCTGACAAAGTGAAAGAACTACCATTAGTAGTAGTCAAAATGATCTTACCAACTCCCATAACAAGATAAGAGGAGTTGTTGGCACATGTAATAGTATTCCCTGTAGGGACTGGCTCGAGTGAGGAGAATAAACTATGCTACGAGGTAATATGTTTGGTCGCCCCACTATCAAAATACCAAACATCTAAGTCTATTGCAAACATGCACTAATCTTGAGAAAATGGGTCAAGACTGCAAATAGTAGTAAACACCCATTCTTCATCCTCCACAAGATTA
The DNA here is from genome assembly GCA_020310875.1 of Ceratopteris richardii. Taxonomy (NCBI): domain Eukaryota; kingdom Viridiplantae; phylum Streptophyta; class Polypodiopsida; order Polypodiales; family Pteridaceae; genus Ceratopteris; species Ceratopteris richardii. The sequence continues at coordinate 64,110,334 of CM035408.1, read as the reverse complement.
GAAGACTCTGTTTTCGGTGTAGAGGCCTCTGCAACAACCATTCTGGCCTCTTTCTTCTTTGCAACTTTAGCAGCCAGTTTTAGACAGCTCCTAATGACATGATCACTTGCTTTACAATATTTGCAAAACAATTTCTGCTTTTTTGATTTCTTCTCATCTTTGTCTTCTTCGAATGTGCAACATTTGCAGATTTTTGCTTACTGGTAGAAGAGCTCTATTTTCCTTTGTCCTTCTGTCTAGCCAAGAAAGCTTGATCCGAAACATGCATAATGGACCTATTTTGCCTTGAGCGATCTTCTTGCAACAGAACAGAGACTAACTCCTCAAATGACAAGGCATTTGGACTGCCTTTCATCATCAACCAAAGAGTGGAAGCGAAACTCTGATATGAACCAAGAAGACCATTCAGAACGGTCTGCACAAGTGAGCTATCTGGTATAACTTCATCAGCAGAAATCAATTGTTCCTTCAAGTCTTTGATCTTTGTTAGAAAACTGTCCATAGAATCACCTTCATTCATGTGCTCACTCTCCAACTGTTTTCAGAGGTAAGCAACATGAGCCTCATTCCTAGCCTGGTACAATGTGGTAAGTGTGGATCCCAATCATCCTTAGCTAATCCGCAAGAGCAAATGTGAGGAATAATGACATGTTTGACAAAAAAAGCTATCAACACATGTGCCTCTGCATCTCTGCCATCCCAACAAATTTGCTCTACAGTATGTGCAGGAAAAATTACAGCATGAACAGGAATATGCAGAATATCATCATCTTCGACACCTGCATCCGCTTCAGTACCTGTAGTTGTAACAATTGGAGGTGTGATAGGATGTTTTTCAATACCTTGCAGAATGATCCACAGTCCTTTTGCAACTAGTACATGTTGCATCATATGATCCCATAACGGGTAGTTGGTACCATCCAAGTTATCCTCAATAGCCAACATACAGAATACACCACTGTTTTCAGCCATGGCCGATGACTAAAATACCTTGATGCACAAAATTGACTGTATCTTAAAAAGTAAAAAAAAAGTACCCAAACAAATTCTGCTAAGCCTGTAATAGACTTTGAGATGCTTATAATGGCGAACCAAAACAGGTATATACCTTTGGCAAAAGACAAAATAGCTTGCAGAAGCACTATGATAGTGCGTTCAGAGATTGAAACGAGCTCAAATCACGATTTCAACACCACATAGCGAAGTTGTTTTGATCTCTGAAACACCCTGAGTATGCTCACCAAATTTCATGTGATTCTGAGATTGTAATTGGAGAGGTGTCGATGATGCCCTAGATGAAGCAACGACCTGCTCTGATACCAATTCTTGGAGTTAGATATTTGTGGAAGCATGCAAACAGCACAAGGAAGAAGAAGAAGCTTGGAGCACAACACACAATACTGAATGCATTACCACTAGAATGTACAAAGATAAGTAGCCCGTTAGGGCAATAGGCATATATACAAGCTGGGGAAAAAAACCTCCTAAAGAGGGAAAAAAGTGCCCCTGTGATCCTAACGTGTTCACACACATCACTACCTAAATATATCAACAAGAGTTTCCAAAGTCTTCTTGAGATGTATAGCATGCTCAAGATCAACTTTAGAGTATACAAATATATTATCAAGAATCTAGATGAATTCATCTAGGTAATCATGAAAAACATTGTCCATCAAGCGCATGAATGTGGCAGGATTGTTCATGTTTATTACAACACGTCTCTATGGTATATATCCCATTACAATGAATCTGATTCTATTCACCTTCTGCAAATCGAACTTATCCATCTTCTCAAAATTCTCGACCATCGCAACAACATCAAGAAAATCAACACATTCAGATCCCTTCACTTGATAGGGAAGATCCTCAAGAAGCCCTTGAATAAAATTTCTCTTCAGAGCATCACCACTAACCTTGAATGCATATTTGTGAAGACATAGGAACTTCTCTTTGTAGTCATCAACAGAAACACTATGCTTGTCACTTTTGTGTTCTTTTTTCAATTTGCACAATAGTGTTAGAGATGAACTAGGTCCAAATTCACCTCCAAGTATGATTTTTGAGCCCTACAAGTTTAGAAATTCTAGAGAGAGAATAAAATAAAGGTATTTTCTTATAATGAACCAAATCTAGAGCCTTAAAAAAGGTATTTAAAACATGATTCATAGAAATTTCAAAGAGACAATTTTATTCTCTTATGCATGCTCTACCTTTCTCTCATACATAATTTTTCCTACTTCTTTTATCTTCACATTCAATTTTCAACCACAACACATGATAAGGTCTTCAACGTGAATATAAAACTTGTCATCCCAAAATTTTTCCTACATACATAAAATAGCCTAATTTTTCATTCTAAGCATTATTCCCACAATGTAATTTGGAAAGTTCAAAATGAATTATGTCACTAGAAAAAGGCCTATTACAATTCTTCCCCCTTTTAGGAACTTTGTCCTCAGAGTTGGAACAAGGATAATGTGCCAAAAAAGCATCTAAGTTCCCCCAAGTCGAATCTTCTACTAGATATGTGTGCCATTTCACCAAAATCTCTACTATAGATCTATTTGTAAGTAATCTATCCCTCCTATCTAATACTATTTCACGTTGAAGCTCAAAAGAGCCATCATCTTTTAGCTTATAGTTGTCTTGCAAAACATGAGCAACATTAGGTACATATCGTTTAAGTAAGATAACATGAAATATAGTATGCACATTTAAATGTTTAGGTAATTCCAAAAAATAAGCAATAAATCCAATATTTTTCAAACCTCTAAAAGGATACACATATCACGACGAAAGTCTATGATCTTTCCCTAGCAATAAGTTGGATCCATGAGGATTAACTTTAAGAAATAGGATGTCATCTCTTTGAAACTCAAGTGGTCTTTTCTTCAAATGGTGGAATTTCTTTTGTCTTTTCAGAGCTTCTTTTATGTGTTGCTTAACAAGTTCTTCGTCCATCTTCTCAAGCATTTCTTTAGACACCTCTACTTTATTTGTGAAACCCAAAAACAAAGGTGGAGTCAAACAATTATAACCATACATAGCCCCAAAAAAAGTCATTTTTATAGATGCATGTCATGCACTATTGTATGCAAATGCGAATAAGGGAAAATATTCACTCCAATTATCATGCTTTTCATTCACATACATATGCAAAATATCTTCAAGTACTCGATTAACCAACTCTCGATTTCCCCAACAATTTGTGGATGGAAAATTGTACTCATACAAAGTCGAGTTCCAATTGATTCAAATGGATCTCTCAAAAACTTTGATGTGAATCTAAAGTCTCCATAAGGAATTATGCTTTAAGGCATTCCATGCAATAAAAAATTTCTTTTGCAAATATTCTTGGAACATTCAAGGTAGTATCAGTCTTTTTCATAGGGAAGAAATATGCCATCTTGGTAAGTCAATCAACTACCACAAATATGGTATAATGTTTACTTTTGATCATAGACAATTTAGTGATAAAGTCAATATAGAGAGACTCCACTTCTAATTTGGAACATCCAAAGGTTGAAGCATTCCAAACATTCTCTTAAACGCAAATTTCACCTAGGTGCATCATGAAAATCATGCAATATTTTAACTTTTAATGGAGACTTAGAAGATATGTATAATCGATTGTTACAATACAGAGATCCATTCTACAAATAAAATTTGCCTTGATACATCCATCCCCATTTTGCATGTAAAACATTCAAGATAGGTGCATAAAAAGAGTCTTGTTTGAAAATTTGGTGTTGTTCTAGACAAGGATAAGCACCACATAAAGAAGCTTCAACTCCTTAATTGTCAATCCACGGAGGAGATAGGTTGATTTGAAGATTGTGAACGAGTGAGATGAGTAATGGTGAAGGTGAGACACATGCAAATGGACACACACATACACTAACACACACACACTAACACACACACACACACATGGTAGAGACAAGTGAGAAGCAATGGAAGGTAAAAGATAAGCTCTTTTACTCAAGAACACTCTTCTAAGCTCTCAAATAAGCTACAATCTCTCAAATAAGCTACAATCTCTCACAAGCTAACCTCAAAAAAGAGCTCTCTAGCTCTTTTTATGGTTTCTAGACTAGTTTTGATCGATTTCGAACCTAGTGTCTGGTATAGCTAAAAATTAGGTTATCAGAGTCATTTAGAGGTCCAAATGAGGTCTAAAAATAACCAAAATTAGTATGATCATTCTATCTAGGCTAGTCAAGCTCATTTAGAGGTCCAAATGAGGTCTAAAAATAACCAAAATTAGTATGATCATTCTATCTAGGCTAGTCAAGCTTGAGGATTCCTCAATTTGCACAAAATGGAGTTTCTTGATACAAAATTGGGTGTTCTAGGTACATATATTACAAGAGTGATCACAATCACTGTTGGAAGTTTTAATTGATGTATTGTAAAACATCTTTCTTGAAAAAATGAACATTTCTAGCCCTCCACAACTCACGGCATTCCCATCTTTACATATTGCTTTTGTACTGATGCCTATGGCTACTGCTAAACACCACCCTCCCTCTTGTGTTGATCATCTCCGACAGATCCTTGTTGTCGGGTTTGTGTGATATAAGTCTAGAAGAGATCCTAGACCAGGGTGCATGAGTTGTTCGCACATGAATAATTGGAGCAAATGTGTAGGGTGGCTGATGAATACCTTTGAATGATACTCCTAGAAACCAATGGTGAACGTTTCTTCAAATGTCAATTTGTAACAAGACAACTACTTAATCTGACAATGCCATGTGTAACACACCCTGATAGATGGCATAATACTCATATCATAGGCAAGGTTTCCGTTGTCGTGCTCAAAACAAGGGGTTTAACATGAGGTAATTTGACTTGTCAGAAGATTTTAAATGATGTCTGCATCATGTCAAAGATTTTGATGGTCATCTATGCTGCTATGTTGTTCATGCGGTGTAGTTGGGGGAGCAAGTGTTGTATTGTTGACATCATGTAACCCATAGGAGGAGGACTCTGTGGTGATGTGAAATAAGGATAATTCAACCAATTCAGGCACTGCTTGTTGTTTTGAACTTTAATGGCAAAGGTGGTCCAAGAGCAATGATGTGGGGCTGGACCATAGCACGGATTGTACTTGAGATGGAGAGGAGCCTGTCCAAGTATGTGTCATCCTAGGATATTCTTGAAGGATTTGCTTGCACAGGTTGGGTTGAAAAATTTTGCCTTGTTGAGCCTCCGCCGCTGGGGGTAGGTCGTCGGGTTCAAATTGGGCGGCATGCATGGGTTTCTTCCCTATTTCCTTTTCAATCACTGAATGATATTCTGCCATGTAAAAAAAGTAAGGTTTATATTGGAGTTCATTGTTCGAAACGTACCTCCGTGGTGCTAATTGTGCGAATTAGGGCGATTGAAGGATCCAGTCTTTGATTAAGGACATTGCATGAAGTTGTGATTCTACCCGTGTTGAATGGGTTTGGCTGAGTTCTTCAACTAGTTTCATCCATGCAGGAGTAGGAAGCTCAATTGTATCCTACCCATCTTTAGTGATGCATCCACTTGGGGCTAGTTGTGGTTCATACTCTTCTTCATATGTAGCCTCCACTAGGATGGAAATGGTCTCTTCATCCATTGGGATCTCAGGTGGGTATTCGGGTTTGGGAGTTCCAAATGAGCTGCAACTTGAGCTTATAGGTCTAGTACACACACCCGTAATGTGACTAATTCTTCCATGATCTCTAGCCGCATGACCTCTTGAACACTTTGTTACTGCACGAATGCTCGTAGGTGTAAGGTGGCATTCTCACTTTTTAGTCACTCATAATCCTCATTTAATCAGTTGTAATCTTCTAACAAATGCACATGGTCATCGAGTAACAGTTGCATGGTTTCAGATGGGATAGCTGTAAATCGGCTTAGTCTTAGTGGTTCATCTAGTGTATCCATATCTACTTCAAAATTCTCCCAATTTCATTCTTGTAGGTAGTGATTCTCTTCCTTTGTAGCTGCAAGGTGTCTTCATAGGAGTCCCATGTTTCGTGTCAGTGTTGCATTCCAGACAATTTTGACTCATAGATGTTCCTTAGTTTCTATAAGAGCATCTTTCATCTTTTGTTCGAACTCTACCCCCTTTGAGTGATACACATCACGAAGTTCCTGATAACATACATTGAGGGATTCGTTCTCTATGGTTAATGAATTTAGTTGGGCCTGTAGTTGCATCGTAGTCTATAGAAAAGCCTGATAGTTGTATCCAAAGGTGGGTAACTCATCCTTGACTTGATGCACACATGCAAACATTTGATGAAATGCCTTATCTACAATGGGTGATAATAGCAATGATGTAATGATGGTGGTGTGGTGGTTGATGTAGGGGGAAAGGGAAATGGGGATGGGATGGTGAATGTTGTGGTGACTGTGGAAAAATGTGTTGTGGTAAGACTATGTGGTGAAGTGATGGATGTGAGAGGTGATGTAGTGGGTGGTGAAATATCCATATCACTTGAAGTGGTATCTAGTGAACTAATAGTGAAGAGTGGCATGACTTTGCGTGACTACATGGGTGTAAATACAAGATTTACAAATGTGGATGAATACATTACAAGTTGAGTTTCATAGATTGATTGATGTAGAGGGGAAAGCAGAGGTGATGTACCAAGACTGGGAGGGGATATGGGTGAGAAAGTCATTAGTTGAGGAAATGGAAAAATGGGTTGTGGAGGAAGGGGAAACAAAGAGATGGAAGGGGTAAGGAAAAGATGAAGTGGAGCAGGGGATGAAGTGGAACAGGGGAAACTATCATCGAGGTAATAGGTGTAAAGGTTTCAATGGGAGTTTGGGAAATTGGTTGTACTATAGCTTCAACTGCAGCACTCGAGGTGAGTTGGGCTAATGGGAGTGAGCTCGGGTGTATTGGGAAAGTTGGATATATAGGAGAAGGAAGGGTTCCAGAGGATGTAGAGGTGATATTCCATGGTAGTTCTAGGTACGGATATTGAGGTTTGTGGAGGAGAGTCAATATTAATAGTGTCCTCGAATGGTGGCGACTCAGCAACTAGCCATGCCTCTTCGTGGTGGCGAGAGGATTGGGCATCCATTGGAACATGGATATATTGGTTGAGCCCTGACATTAAGCGGGTGCATCGAGGGTCAAACTGAGGTAGTGGTTTTCTCTTGAGGAAGTGGAGTGCTTCTTTTGTACCTATTGACTTGACTAGTTCATTTAAGCATTCAACAAAGGAAGCTTCAAATCCTCCACTAGCTAGTTCTTGGTGTACAATTTCCTTACTCTATTGTTCTGAGATCCATCGGCTCTCCCACACAGCTCGCATATTGCAATATAGCTTTTGAATTGCAATTGTGTATGCAGTGGCATTTGATGCTAATATCACTCTGAGCTTCATTCTGGGGTTCTTGCTATTTGTGTTGGTCATCATCTTGAGAGTCTTGACTGTTTTGGCTTTCTTCATCGTCACCTTCTTCATCATCAATTATGGTTCGATCTTCCTCGTCTAAGCTTGACACTACTTTTTCTCATCCCTCATCAGGTGGTGAGGTGGATAGCTTGGTTGCTCATATTCTTGTGGGAAGAATTGTGCTTTTGAGAGCTCAAATTCTCTAGAAAATGTTCAAAATTGAACATGGTATTCATAGGTTCCACCTCAAGGTTGGGTATTGAAAATGTAAATGCTTCTGCACCAATGGTGGTGGGGATCTCTCTGACATCTGTAGCAGCGGCTTGAGTGGGTGGTGATGGGGATGGCTTTATGAGTTAGTGCTGCATTGGTGGAGCTTTCAACTATGATGGGGTGCAATAGACAAATATTTATAGGAGGTACGGGTGCTAGAGGCTCCGTGGGAGACTACTGAGAGGAGGGTTGAGGTGAGAGTGATTCAGGGACTTCTAAGCATGGGATCATGCCCCTCATGTTTCTAATGTAATGCATTGTTAGTGTACCCAAAATTAAAGAAGTTGACTGCATGGTCATACATCCAATCTTGGCCCAAAACTAGTGGTTCAATAAAGTCCTCATCTTGACACACTAGCATTTTGACCATCATTGGGACACCTTGAAGGTAAATGGGAAGCTCCACCTCACCCAAAAAGGGGTTTCCACACCTCCCAATCCTATAAGATAGGCTTCTATGGAAATGATGTTCAATTATAGATCTTGGCAGTATGAGAGTCTAACTACACTAGTTGTTGCACGTGAGTCAATCAATGATCTCAAAGTCCTTACACTCTTTCCTTGTCCTACCTCTATGGTCACAAAGGGGTGTTGATTGATTATTCGAGAAGCAATTACACCCGATGTTTGACACACGGCCATGTGATAACTTGGGGCATTGAGATTGACATCTAGGCCTTGTCAACTTAAGTTATTTCACCTAATGCGCTCTCTAGCCTCTGCTTGTGCTTCTTCTCTAACCCTTAACTTTTTTTTACGCTTCTTAGTAGTGTTGAGCCTCATTAGCATGTCCTTTGTAAGAGGTTCTTGATATAGCTTGACTCGGCATCCACTTATATAGCTTGGCAAGATGTGATCTTCTAGAGTGTCCAATTGAACCGCACCGCTAGTGGAAATTGTATTAATGATAATGGGTCCATATCCTCTTTTTCCAATGTATGGTCATGTTGCTTTAGTGTATAAACCAAAACTAGGTCTCTCTTTCAATCCATTATCCTTGATGTGTGCATCAAAGTATGCCTTTTGTACTTTCTTTGCAACATAGATGCTTGCTGCCACTCGTAGCCTAGTTTCGCATAAGGGTTCTAGATCAAATATCCTTGAGGAAAATTCATGTCCATTCCACTCATGCTCTTGTGCTACTTTTAGAGTTGGGATCAAGAAGTCTAATGGTAACATAACATTCTATCTGAAGACCATCTAAAATGGGGTGGCATTGAGTACCATTTTATAGGAAACTTGATAAGCCCAAACAACAAGATGAAGTTGTTTATCCCAATCAGTGTGTTTATTATATACCAGTTTTCAATACATCACATAGGATCTTATTTTTGCTCTCGGCTTTTCCGTTAGCTTATTGATGATAGGGGGCAGAATTCTAATGTATCATCAAAAATTCTTGGAGAAGGTTTTCAATGACTTTCTTCAAGAAGTATGTACCTCTATCACTTACTAACTCAATGGTAATCCATATCTAGTGAACACATTCTCGAATAAGAACTTAGCCATCATTTGAGCATCATTCTTTGTCGTGGCTTTTACTTCTACCCACTTTCTAAGGTAATCTATGGCTACAATAATGTATTCTGCATGCGAGTTTCTAGTTGGGGGTTAATAGGACATATGAAGTCTATACCCCAATTTGAGAATGCACATCCTCCCATAATTGGTCTTAAACACATCTCATCCTTTTTTATCACATCTTGTGGATGTTGGCATGTGCCACATCTCTTCACATAGGTATGTGCATCCATATGAAGAGTGGGCCACCAGAGTCCTAAGAATATAATGGTTTTGATTACTTGATCAGGTTCGAAGTGTCCACTTGCCACAACGATGTGTGCAATTTCTAAGATTTTCAAATAGTTGATTCATGAACACACAATCTTAAGTAACCATCTTTGCGTCTTTGATATAGATTGTCTCCTACTAAGGCGTAGTCTTGAACCTCTTCTTCCATGCTTTGTTTTCTTGCTAGATTGCCTCACTGGGTAGTGTTCCCAATCTCATAAATTCTACAAATGGAGCACTTCATTCGGGAATCAACGACATGTGATAAAGGGTAGCATGCTCCACTGGGGGTCTCTCTTGGCACATTGGACAATTCTTAATCCACTCATGTATTTCTTTTTCCATACTAGGCCAATACACTCCTAAATGTTTTAGATTCTGCAATGTTCGTTGTTTACAATAGTGATTTCCTAGCAATCCTTCATGGGATTGTTGCAACCAACTACTATGTTCATCTTCCTCAACACAACAAGCTAGTACTGTATGTTGTTTTTACATACTTCCTGCCAATATTTGATATTTTTGTGATTTTACAATTTCATCTTTGTTCATTTTGACATTCTTATTTGCAAGTCTAAAGGTTAGGATAGGTACTGACTTATTTACCCATTTAGGAACAACTGCTAGATTGATTAGATAAGCATTAGGTAGTTCATCAGACACTCCTTGTGGTGACTCTCTTGAAGTAATGCAAGAAAGGTGATCCGCCCTAAGGTGGGTTCGACCTTTCCTGAAAACCACTTCAAAGTCATGTTCCATTAGTAAGAGAAACCATCTTACTAAGCATCCTATATTGCAAGTTTTATTGAACAAATATAATAAAGCTTGATGATCAGTGAAAAACTTGAACTTGTTGGCCAATAGATAGTGTTTAAACTTCTTCACAGCATATACTATGCCTAAGCCTTCTCTCTCAGTTGTTATATAGTTTTGTTCAACTGCATTTAGTTGTCTACTAGCATATGCTATAAGCGAATCTAGGTTTCCTTCACCTATGGGTTGTGCTAGCATACATCCTATTGCATAATTGGATACATCTACATGGACATGGAATGGTTTATTCCAATTTGGAGTGGTCATTGGTGTTGTGCACAAACATCTCTTCAGCTGATTGAAGGAATCTTTGCATTTTGTCTGATGCCTTTTGGGCTTTCCAATGCACCTACAACATTCCAAAGGCTCATGTGTCATGTCTTCAGAGAGTTCTTGTGAAAAATCTTAGAAGTATATGTGGATGCTTTATGTGCTCATTCCCAAGAAAGAAGATACAACATCCCTGAGCTCAAACATATCTTCAAGAAGTGTAGAGAATATCGTGTTTGTCTAAATCCAGAAAAGTGTGTGTTCATGGTACATCAAGGTAACCTGAAAACCTATCAAGCAAACTATCAACTTCCTTGCTCGCAACACACTCCAATAAATGTTCCGTGATTGAAAGTGGATACCTGTCTCTGATAATAGTAGAATTAATTTTTTTAAGGTTAATACACACTCGCAACTTTGGAAGTAAATCAGTTAACATGTCCTTTGGTTCTGCGAAGTATGTTTGGCACATCATAAGTGAATTGTCATAAGTGAATTCAACAGTTCGAAGAGTATAGCTGCTGCGCAATTCTAATTTGATTTAAGACAGCCATAAGTATTTACATCTAGTATATGAGTAGATCGTGACCATAATCTGTATGCATGACTGGGGAAAACTTTAGAACTACTGTATTTTGAGAAATTCTTCCAGAATAGATATGATTCTGTTTTTGTTATAGACAATAACGGTGCAATCGGCAAACAAACTGGACCCAATATCACATTAAACAATCTTCTAAAACTAAACTGTATTCGCGATATTTCTCATATCTAGATAGAATTAACTCCAAGCCTAGCATAGATGTTAGAGCTTTTGCCTTCAGATGTTGGATGACTACAACACAATGTTAGAATATATGCAAATCATAGTTATGTCCTATTTCAGCCAAATGAGTCATAGATTAAGCCAAGAAATTGTCGGAAGTGTTGTCTTTGCAACGTGAGCTATGAAGAAACATCTTTGAAACTCTCTTAGCCATCGCATAGCTGTCAGAAGATTGTTGGATATGATATTGAAGGTAGATGCGTAGTGAATTTATGCAGAGGGCTCAAGAATTCAACATCATAAAATCATCAGAACTTTGATCGATTGAAGATTCCTTCTAGAATTTCACACATCCTTTATCCTCAGAGAACAAGTTTCTGACGATTCCTTGACATCTGTGTGATCTCAGTCCAGCTACTCAGCCTACTAAGGCACTTGAATCGGTCAAGCATAGTAATCGAATGGTATCCACAAGAATAGAGTGGTCATTCAATGCAGCCGGTGCATAGTATGCTAGAAAATTGGCACAATTCGCATCTAACTCCTTGAATTCTTCTTCACAATTCTCATCTGATGTGTGAAGTGAATGAATCACACATCGCGGAACACAATAAAAATGTATACTTGTATACCTGAGATGCTGTGCCGATTCTTCACATCAGGTTCACCAATGTCGAAAGGATTGGACGCTCAGTTGGCAGATCAGGCCAACTGCCAAATTGATCGGCCCACGCCAGGTGGTTGGAGCAAGCTCAGGTACAGTGTATACACAAAGCAACAATTGTAGTTCAATCAATGGTTAAGAGAAACATTATCAAAGCATATATACATCATATGTAGTCAAGCAATAAACATCCATACTTTAGGAAATAAACATCCATACTTTAGGCAATAAACATCCATACTTCAAGCATACAAAAGCTCTGTTTCCATTCGAATCTTTACATATAAAACTTACCAGAGAAGAAGTAGCGATGAGACAAAGGATCAAATTCGCATGCATCACAGAAATCAAAGCAGTTGCTCTTCTACATGAAAGAAAACGAATCTTCCAATCGCTTGAGAGAACTCAGAAGTGCTTTCTCCTTCTTCGCATCAGCGTTCACACACATGCTCTACAGCTTTACCCTCCTCCTGATGTTGCCCAAAAAAAATTACAGTGCATAGCTCTTCTTGAAGTGCATATTTAACTTGCCACAATAAAGCCAAATTCGATTGCCTTGTTATGCTACACTTCTAGAGCACTTTTTGGATTCGTATTAGTGATTTTTTGTTTTTGACATTCATAAAACAATTCAACCATCTCTTTTCGTGTGATTACCAAGACAATTACATCGTGATTATTACCCAGACTCTGCACATGCATATTTGCCCAGATAGAATAGAACTCCCTTCAAAAACTGACAGGCGACGTTGAACTCCTCTTTCTTGACAAAAGCCTTTGCAGCTTTGACATAAAACCTTGTTGTCAAGATGTTGATCAGGTCGACAACGAAAGCATTAGAAAGTGTCAGAAGCAATGAATATTGGATGGATCAACGGAGTAATCATCGGTGCCGGGGAAGTGTAAGATGCGCGGAGATAATCAGAGCAGATAGATACTCAGATGGCAGAGAATAACTGTTCATCAGCACATTTCCCCCCTCTCCATGCCCGGTTTAAGAACATATCTATCTTCTACCTCTCGGCACAATCTGTGGCATTGCGGACATCACTTCATTTTCTGTATTAAAAGATTGACACGAAATCAAGCAGAGAACTACAGCCGATCAGCACAAGCAGTATGATGCGAATTGAAGACGAAAGTGATTCCGCAATCATTATGATGAGGAAAAATGGATCATAAACAAATGTGATTAAAATTGATAAATATAATCGTTCCCGTATCCTTGTCAAATCTATGATTTCGTCAGAAATACTGAGGAGTTAAACTGTCTCCCTGCGTGATATGGCAAAACTGCTTTTTCTCGCTTCGCTCTTTTCTCCGGATAGCACCTTCAAAGTGTTCTTCATTGGGCTGCTCTTGAATCCCTGGATATCCCCCATTAGCGTTCTCTGAGACCGCCGAGATCCCTTGCATTGCCTTTCCTCCCCCTCGTTTGTGTCCGATCTCTCCGTATATTGCCTGCTGAAAACATTACATGCATTGGTCTCCTTTTCCCCGATGACAACTGCGGTTCTTTTCATGACTTTGCGAAATTTGGTGCTTCCAAAGAATGATGTAGAGCTAAACTTTAACGACAACAATACTTTAAACATACTCCATTCTTTTTTTCGTTGATGTTATTTTATAGACAATTTTCTCTTGACTTTAGAGTTCGCACAATCTCTAATTTTTGAGATCAAGCAACCTTTACGTCAAACTCAGGAGGCGCATGACAAGGCCTTTTCATGTTGACATGTGAGATTGTCTTCAAGAAACTTTGTAACACTGGTGACTATGCATATAAATATCTGTATGTTGATTGCCCCTCCCGATTTCTTTTAGTTTGGCCTTTGAGGAGTCAAGATTCAAGCCCTTTTCCATGGGAAGGGAAGTGGATTGAAACTACAGCAAGCCTGCTTCTATTTTAATCAAACCAACTCATTGAATAACAATGTAAGCCTTAGTCATTCTTTCCTCATAATATCTCCATGGATGTCTTCATTACAATTCCACAACATCATTTCCATCAAAATCTTCTTCATCATTTGAGTGAGGAGGGAGAAATCTCTTCGACAACGTCCCTATATTCCCTTAATAAACCTACAAGCTGTACTTCTTCTTCTTCACTTAGGTCTTCTCCTATGTATGTACATCTCTCTTCATTCTCTTCAATGGTTACTACAATTCTTTTTGTCTTTTTTTTTATTATCATACGCTTCTCCTATGGTGGCCTCTCTCTTAGGCATTCCTACCAAAAGTTTCCGGTCTTTGACTTCATGTTTCTTGAAATTCTCTTCGAACAATGATTCCTCCTCTTCTTGTTTCACTGCTTTTGTTTTCTTTTTCTTCTGACTACCTTCACTTTCCTCCCTTGAATTTATAGTTTTAATGCTTGTGAGAGGTTCTTCCTCTTTTTGCATAAATACTTCTAGATTCTCTAGATATTGCTCCTCTAAGTTGAAGCAACTATCCATGAAACTGGACTCTAGATCATTATCATCATTCTCTTCTGCTTCTATGACCTCATTAGATCGCACTCTTCTAGCAAAGTTTCACACATGAACAATGAGATATCATAACCCTTCTCATCACAATGAGGCATCCATTGTTCTTCATTGACAGTTATGTCCATGGTGGCTAAGAGTTCTACCCAACCATGAGGCTCAAATTCCTCATCTGGAAACATCATCGATATATAGGCTGGGTCTCTTACTGGTCTGGCTCCTTGAGAAGTTCTTTCTTCTCTAGCTCTTAAGCATCTTTCCTCTTCCTCTGTGACCTTTCACATCCACAAGTGAGTATCATCATGCATCTAGGATGGATCAAAAGAACTTTTAGAATGCATAGAGATTGAATCTTCTTGCACCTTGTGGATAAGATTCCACTCTAGGGGTGGTACATCTCTAAAAGTATAATCTTTTGGATTGACTTTCGTTGTGACCCCTATGTGCTACAAGTACAAGGAGCTGGTTCCCCAATCTTGTACTATTTGCGGTTGTGGTAGGAAGGGTCTTCCTAGGATCATTTCATAGATATTATTTTGGCAAAAGTCACATATAGCAAAGGTGTGTTCAAACTTTCCACCACAAGTGGTTAGAGTTATCCCTTCTAGCAATCCTAGAGGTCTTTCAATATGGTCATCACCCATTTGAAGCTTCATTCTAGTTGGCCTTAAAGCAAGTTTTCCCCATTGCTTCCAAAAGGAGGTGGTTACAATCGCAACACCAACACTTGAATCTAAGATAGCTTTGGTTGTGTGACCTTGGTAGGTGATTGGAAGATAAGTATTACCTTCTTCACCTTCACTCATGTCTCCTATTTTATCTAGAGGTATCTCTGGGACTTTCTGCTTAGAGCCTGCTTTTGATACATTGGAACCAAGTTTTGGAATGTGATTTGCCACATGTTTCCATAACTCAGGTTTTACTTTGAGTAGCTCGTCTAAGGTGAGATGACATTGGACCTTAGTGTTCTTCACGACTTTAGTTTTTCTTGGAACCACTTCGTCTTCATTTCTTGTCAGTATTGTGGGAGCTCTGATTTGAAGAAATTCAGATTCCCATGGGCTTGTGAATTGTGGCAACTCTTCTAAAGATTTAGATTCAAAATCTAACGTTTTATCTTCTTGTTGCTCTACTTGGTCTCCGTAAATACATGGAATGTCCTGGGGAAATTGATCATGGCGATCATCAATTTTAGGAATAGGGGGGGATTACCCTTCTCCTTGGCCCATTTCTCATCTTGTATTTCCCACAAGAACTCTTGAGAGTACTATTGAATTGAAAGAGGTGCTTCATCATTTGTGGAATCCAGAACATAAGCTTTTGCTGGTTGTGAACCTTCTCTTTCAACAACTAGTTGAGCCTATGGAGGTAAAGAAACCTCCGGCTTATTTACCAACGGTTCTAGTCTTTCGAGTAAGCCTTGAAAATGCAAACCTCGTTTCATAGAATTCGTTTGATTGAACACTTGATTGGTCTCGAGCATACCATTTTCATGCACATTTTTGTTCGCTCAATCTCTAAATCTACTCTAGGGTAGTCTTGTATAGGTTTGCAACTATTGGCCCTTCTTGAAGTCCAGCCTCGTAGGCGTTAAACATTAATGGATTTTCAAGAACAAACCTTGGTTATGGTTTATTTGCAATGGGTGGTGGGGTGGGATGAAGTGGAGTGGATGGATTTTTGGCATGTGAGGGGTTTTGAGATGCAATTTCTTCTATTTTTGTTTTTGCATCTCTCACGCTTTCTTCTATTTGAGATAGCTTTTTAGCCCACTTATGATTGGCCTTCTCCTTGGTATCCTTTCATGTTATTGGTTTCCTCTTACTAGGCTCTCCTGATTCACTTGACTCTGATTGTTCAGCTGATTTAAACTCTTTTAAGTCTTGTGCCCTGGTGACTGCCTTTATAGGAGCCATGATCATGCCACTTGAACTTGAATCCACCACTAAGCCCACCACATTAGTGGGTGTAACCTTGGGTGCGCTAGAGGGGTTCCTTGGACAATCTCTTGGGAGATGTTTCTGCACTCAGGACAAAAGCCTTGTATTTCCATGGTTTGTCCTTGTCCGGGAGCTGGTGGGTGGGGACATTTATGAATGAAATGATTGTCGTGACATCTAAAGCATGGTCCTCTAGGGGATTGTGGTCTCATTTTTCTCACTTGGGGCCTAGGGTTGGGATTTGTATACATGACATTGGAGTATTTTGGCTCCCAATTCGATTCCATAGGTAGTGCCTCATATTGATATGGATAAGTCTCACTATGCTCGGGTGACTCTGTGTAATAAGCTCATGGACTATCTTCATGGGTGTAGTCAGGACTTTGAGCATGAGGATCATTTCTATGACCAAAGAAGTCATCGGCACTAATGCTCTATTAGGGCTCTCCTCTACCACTGCATACTTAATAGGAATCACATTTGCAGGCATTGGCAGTTGATTTCCTAGGACTGGTTGTGGCTCATATGGAGCCTTATATTGTTGTTGGTATTGAGGCTGATATTGTTGTTGGTATTGACACTGATATTGATCTTGTGAACTATAATATGGTTGTTGGTATTGGTACTGATACCTACCTTGTTGGTAAGGTTGCTGATAATTTTGTCTAACAACCTGCCTATTTTAGGGACAATTTTGAGCCATATGGGTTGTGTATTTTCTCTCAATAGTGCAATAGGGAGCATTCGTTTCTCTCATGTTTTGGTTTTGCATTGGGCATAGGTTAGCCAATTCTTATTCCTCACCCAAGTTGTCTTCTATGTCTATGCACATGTGCACACACTCTTCTATGGATCGATCTTAATTTTATGCTTAGTAAACCATCTAAAAACAAGGCCACATGTTTGGCTAGTGTGGGTAACTCTAGAACACATTATATTTCTAAGTACTGTTTGAACCGTCTGCCTGCAAGTTGAACTATTTCTTGGGGTATCTGCTTGAAGGTATGGATCAAGTATGATGTGTTATGCCCGATACCACTCTTCTAAAGTGAATGCTTCTAGCAGTTGACCTATATTTTTGTAATCATGACTATTTAGAGGTTGAAACCAAGCTAGGGTAGTACTCTTGAGGGTCAAACCAAATGCCTTGACCGGGTAAGTCCTTGAGATGTTCAACTCTTAACACTTGTTTGAACTCAGCCACATGATCATAAGGATCTCCTGACCCATCAATTTTTTCATGGTCTTCACCCCTTGAGAGGGTCTGAGGGTTCTTGGATACTCTTGGGGTCTTGGTAATGGAAAACCATGTCGATCTCTTTGATGCCTATGTGCTCTATGTCTCTCTCTTTCATTTCTTTCACTTTCGAATCTTGATCATTCTCTTCCTAACGGGTTTGCAAAGCTCACTTTAGGTCTCTTTCTAGCTCTTTCCCTTTGGTTTTCATGAGCCTGGGATGATCCTGCTCCTTGGAGGCCATGAGAAACATTAGATCTTGGTGGAGGAAAAATCAAATCACCCTGCCAAGTGTATGCATGCCTGCCATGCTCTGTTACCAAGAACATTCTCTCTGATGTGTTATCCAGATAGACAACTTTGCATGGTATCTCAGGATATTTGAACTCATAGATGATGATTCTGCCTATTTTTCTAGGTTGATTTGGCTTGAATCTCCAAAAGGCCTCTTCCATTTCTCTATTCAAGAATAGTTCTATGCTTTTGTTGTCTTGGGGAATCCACTCTAGCGTTATCACTCTAGTCAAGATAGATTTTCCTCAAGGAGTCTTAGGTTTTTGTCCTAGGTCTCTTTGCTCTAGGTCTCCTATCTCGTTCTCTGGAATGACATTTCCAAACTCATCAGTCTTGTTCGGTAAGCTGTTGACCACATACATGGTTCCTTCCTTGTCAATATAAGAACCATCTTCAAACTTGACCATTGGGTGTTCCAGTCCAAAGGGTTGATCGGGATTTTGAGTTGGACAACTGATTGTCTCACACCATCCTCATAGATGCATGCACCTAATCGATTGGTCCTAATATATTCCAACTACATCTTATAGGGACCTTCAGGTGTCTGTAAATAAGTTGTGTGTGAGCTACTTTTAGGTCTTTCCATGCTAAAAGACATATCTGAATCACTTCTTTTCAAACTTAGCACGTAGGGATAACCACTAAGTTGTTGTGCACTCGACCTAGTTGTATGGTTAACACTAGCCTCAAATGATCTAATGCTTTGCCTATCCCTTCCTAGGTGTCTACCAGATCTAAGGTTTACATGACTTGGTTAAGAGTCCAAAATTTCCCCTTTATACTGCTCAAAATCCTTTGGAGCCCCCTTGGCTTTGCAATCCCACTTGAGGGTCAATTTCAAATTACCCTATCTAAAAATCAATGCAAGCTTTTCGACCCGAGAATTCCAATGAGCTATAGAGCTCAAAAAACAGAATGTTGATCAAAAAGTTATGTCAAATAAAGAATAACTGCAACATTCTCACTAGTAGGAACATAAACTAGCTCAATGTGCTTCTTAGCTATCTGCTCTCGAATATAGTGGTAGTGTACCTCTATATGCTTTGTCCTTGCATGATGCATTGGATTCTTAGCTATAACTATAGCACTCTGGCTATTTGAAAATATATGAATGGGTTCATGTACTCTCACATGAAGATAACTGAAAATCTTCTGCAACCATATTGACTCTAGAGTAGCTGTAAATGCTGCACGATATTCAGCTTCACACGATGAAGTGGCAATAGTGGGTTATCTCTTTGAAAGCCATGAGATAAGACAATCTCCAAGATAAAAAGAATATCCACTAGTACTTCTTCTTGTGTCTCTATCACCTGCCCAATCAGAATATAAAAATCCTTTTAGTAACAAATATGTAGATTTCGAAAATACCATAGCATAATTTGAAGTTCCCTTCAAATATCAAAAGATCCGCTCTACTGCTTTCAAATGTAACACTATAGGATTTTGCATGAACCTTGATACTTGAGAAACTGCAAACTGTATATGAGGACATGTATTACACAAATATATCAAGCAACCAACTGCTTGAGTATATAAAGTAGCATCAAATGGCTCTGCATCTGCTACCATTTGTAAAGATGCATTATGATCCATAGGTGTTTGCATAGGTTTACAATCACTCATCTGAAACCTTTCCAAAAGTTTCTCGATGTACTTTTGCTGTGTCATATAGATACACTCATCTCGAAACAGAAACTGAATCCCAAGATAATAATGCAAAATGCCGAAATCATTCACATCAAATGTTTGCTTCATTTGTTCTTTGAACCTTTGAAAATCTTCATCTTTGGGACCTCTGACTATAATATCATCCACATAAATGATTGCTATAATCATCATACCTGGTTCAACTTTGACATAAAGAGTTGGACTACATCTGAGTTATGGAAACCAATGGATAAAAGATATGTATGTATATTTTCATACCATGCTCTAGGAGCCTGTTTTAATCCATACAAAGCTTTTACAAGCTTACACACTAAGTGTTCTTTATTTGTCTCTTCAAAACCTTTTGGCTGCTAAATATACACATCCTCATGTAAATCACCATTTAGAAAAGTAGTCTTAATGTCAAGGTTATATATATGCCAACCAAAATGTGCTGCTAGAGCAAGTATTGACCTAATAATAGTCATCCTGGACGTAGGAGGGAATGTCTCATTAAAATCAATACCTTTTTGTTGTGCATATCCTTTGACAACTAACCTGGCCTTGTATCTATCAATAGTACCATTTGCTTTCCTTTTGATTTTGAAGATCCATTTTACACCTATAGCCTTCTTTCCCTCTGGTAATTCAAATAGCTGCCAAGTTTGATTCTTATGAATAGAATCAGTCTCTTCTTGCATAGCTTTTCTCCAAATAGGAATGTTTAGTGCATCTTTAACACATGCAGGTTCATCTTCAAAAGTCGTAAGTGCCAAAATATCATGAATCTCAAAGTCTTCAGCAAAACTTACATGATCTCTTTGTTGTTGCTGTCTAGCCTGACTTCTTGTTCTTCCAGTAAAAGTCCTTATACCACTATCTTTCCAAGTCTAATATAATCATGTAGGTGTATCTTTAAATAGTGGTGAAACTCTTTCTGAACTTTCAACTTCCACAGGTTCTAGAACTTGTCCTCCCAAGGTACTAGGACTTTCTGGAACATTGACTTCTTCCATTTTTGGAACTAAAGTCTCTAATGGAATTGACTCTATAGAAGGTTGTGAAGTTCCTCTTTCTTCAACTTTTTCTTGAATCCTAGGAATTTTAACTCCCTCTTGATATGGTTGAACATGTACATCCAGAATCTTTCTAAAAAATCCATAGTCATCTTCACTAATGAACTCTGGAATTTCTGCTTCTTTATCATAAACCTTATTTTCAGCAATATAAGCATTATGTGAAAGAATAACTTCACCTGTCTCTAGAACATAAAACCTGTATCCTTTACTCTCAATAGGATATCCAATAAAAATAGATTTCTTTGCCTTTACATCTAGTTTGCCTTGGTCCTTTTTCTCAATATGTACATAAGAAAGTGATCCACACACTCTAAAATAACTCACATTAGGTTTTCTACCATAATAAGCTTCATAAGGTGTGATTACCTTTAAAGCTTTTGTAGATGACCTGTTCAAAATGTGATTAGCTTATGTACTGCATCAAACTAGAATTTTGATTAAAGCTTCTTGGATGCCATCATGCTCCGCATCATTTCAACAAGTATTCTATTCTTTCTTTGTGCAACACCATTTAGCTGAGGAGTATAATCAATAGTAAGGTGTCGAGTAATACCTTTCTTATCAAGAAATGTCTGGAATTCTTTTGACAAGTATTCTCCACCTCTATCACTTCTGAGAATCTGGATTGTTTCTTGACTTTCATTTTCAACCATACCTACAAACTTCTTGAACATAGGAAAGACTTCTTACTTCAACTTAAGACCATAGATCCATGAGTATCTCGTAAAATCATCAATGAATAGAACAAAATACCTGAAGCCCTCAATAGAGACTGCTCTCATAGGTCCATTATATCTGAATGAATAATCTGCAATTTCCTGGTCACTATAATATGACCATGTTTCTTGAAAGGTAGTCTATGCATCTTACCTTCAAGACAACCTTCACATATATCTGAATCATCTAGTAGCTTGAATGAGGGTTAACTCTCAACCATACTCCTGTCTTTGATACTTTTGAGAGCTCCAAAACTAATATGTCCAAATCTTTCATGCCATAGCTTCATATCTTCCACCGGTGATGAAGATTTGACCGCATATGCCTGACTGATTTTTGACAAAACAAAGATCACTCCTATATGCTCACCTTGTAAAATACACTTGTCGTCTTTGTGTGATAAGATCTTACAAAGATCTCTCTCAAATACAACTTTAAAACCATCACCTAAAAATGCAGATATAGATAGCAGATTCTTTTTCATTTCAGGTACATATAGAACATTTGAAATCTGAAAATTACCATCTTCTCTTGACTTTAGGGTTACTCTACCTATTCCCACAACATTCAAATCATTTCCATCTGCAATAGTAACTCTTCTACTTGAAGAGTAGGAAAGAGAAGAAAACACATCTCTGCAACCTATCATATGCTTTGTAGCACCTGAGAAGACTTCTCTTAGATGTACTAGAAATAGAATTTGAAGTAGAAGGTGACACGGACCTAGTTTCCTTTTTGGATTGCTTTTCCTTCTTATCCTTCTTCTTCTTTTTAGCCTTTGATGAAGATGAAAGTGCTTCTTCATTCTCTTCCATTTCCTTCAACTGATCTTCATCTTGAAGTAACAAGAACTCTAGCTCTTCAAATGTAACCTCTCTATCTCTTGTGGTAAGGGTAAGAGTGGTTATAAAAGATTGATATGAAATAGGATGTGAATTAATCAGTGTATTTACCATTTCTTCATCTCATATCTCAACTCCTACATTTAGAAGTTGATCTCTCAATTCAAGGAGTCTTGTAATGTGGGTTTGAATTGACTCATCAGCCTTCATCCTTGTATTTGCTAGTTGTCTCCTCAAGTGAGCTTTCCTAGTAGGATTTTTGCTCTGAAAAAGATTCTCAAGCTTCAACCAAGCTTGTCTATAAACTTCTCCAAGATCTGATCTATGGTAGAATATGCTTTTTAACACTCATTGCTATGAAGGAAAGTGCTAAAGCATCTCTAGCATCCCACCTTGTCTGATCTTCAGTGGAAGGAACTGTAGGTAAAGACCTACCTGTGACTCTTGCATGTCGAAGTGGTTACCTCTTCTTCATTTGGTTCTTCAATAGTAATTCTAGTACCTCTTGAAGCTACTGTAGCTCCTTCTTCGCCTTCTCATCTGGGTCTTGTTAAGGATCCATTGACGATACTCCATAAATCCTTTGTCCCTAAAATATTCACCATCATGAAACTCCACATGGGATAATTAGAAGATCCATCCAACTTGTCCTCAATCTCAATTCTAACCTCACTCATCTTAACTAAGTGTGTATGTCAATTATGCTCTGATACGAAGTTTTGGAATTTGGGGCCCCAGGATCATTCCAAACTAAAACCTTTTGAGCATACACACTTAATTAATTAAGATGATAAGTGAGAGATAGAAAGAAAGAGATCTTGAGACAAGGATAGGAAACGTAAGCTGGATGCTTACTCACTAAGAAATAGATGTCCAAATTACAACATGGGAGTACTACTCAACCATATAAAGTGGTGCACTCACTAATGGAAGAATATCCAAGAAGATGATGATACAAAGTTTAGATTATGTTGAAATAATCTAAGTGTGTGAAGTGAATGAGCAATGAAGCTAACCTTATTCTCATAAAATAGTGTAAATAAATTGTAAATCAACCAATCCTAATTTTGAGATTAGGGTAGAGAAACCTTAAAAAAAAATATAAGGTTAACTCACAAAAGATAGTTACCACCACCTTGTAGAAGACTTCTTGCGAATTTAAAGTAGAAGGTGACACGGACCTAGTTTCCTTTTTGGATTTCTTTTCCTTCTTATCCTTCTTCTTCTTTTTACCCTTTGATGAAGATGAAAGTGATTCTTCATTCTCTTCCATTTCCTTCAACTGATCTTCATCTTGAAGTAACAAGAACTCTAGCTCTTCAAATGTAACCTCTCTATCTCTTGTGGTAAGGGTAAGAGTGGTTATAAAAGATTGATATGAAATAGGATGTGAATTAATCAGTGTATTTACCATTTCTTCATCTCATATCTCAAATCCTACATTTAGAAGTTGATCTCTCAATTCAAGGAGTCTTGTAATGTGGGTTTGAATTGACTCATCAGCCTTCATCCTTGTATTTGCTAGTTGTCTCCTCAAGTGAGCTTTCCTAGCAGGATTTTTGCTCTGAAAAAGATTCTCAAGCTTCAACCAAGCTTCTCTATAAACTTCTCCAAGATCTGATCTATGGTAGAATATGCTTTTTAACACTCATTGCTATGAAGGAAAGTGCTAAAGCATCTCTAGCATCCCACCTTGCCTGCTCTTTAGTGGGAGGAACTGTAGGTAAAGACCTACCTGTGCTCTTGGATGTCGAAGTGGTTACCTCTTCTTCATTTGGTTCTTCAATAGTAATTCCAGTACCTCTTGAAGCTATTGTAGCTCCTTCTTTGCCTTCTCATCTGGGTCTTGTTAAGGATCCATTGATGATACTCCATAAATCCTTTGTCCCTAAAATATTCACCATCATGAAACTCCACATGGGATAATTAGAAGATCCATCCAACTTGTCCTCAATCTCAATTCTAACCTCACTCATCTTAACTAAGTGTGTATGTCAATTATGCTCTGATACGAAGTTTTGGAATTTGGGACCCCAGGATCGTTCCAAACTAAAACCTTTTGAGCATACACACTTAATTAATTAAGATGATAAGTGAGAGATAGAAAGAAAGAGATCTTGAGACAAGGATAGGAAACCTAAGCTGGATGCTTACTCACTAAGAAATAGATGTCCAAATTACAACATGGGAGTACTACTCAACCATATAAAGTGGTGCACTCACTAATGGAAGAATATCCAAGAAGATGATGATACAAAATTTAGATTATGTTGAAATAATCTAAGTGTGTGAAGTGAATGAGCAACGAAGCTAACCTTATTCTCATAAAATAGTGTAAATAAATTGTAAATCAACCAACCCTAATTTTGAGATTAGGGTAGAGAAACCTTAAAAAAATATATAAGGTTAACTCACAAAAGATAGTTACCACCACCTTGTAGAAGACTTCTTACTCCAAGAGAGTAGTCTCTCCTTCACCAAATCCTCACCTCCAAAGCTTCAGAATCTTCAAACTCTAGCTTGAGATCTTTGAGTGTTCCTTGAGTGATTGAGTGATTGAATAATGAGCAAGGATCTTCTTTTATAGTATTGATGCTATGTGAAAAGCAATACTAAAAGCTACGATCATGCACAAAAAATGTTACTATCGGAAAACAACTTCGTAATCTGTTCGCAAAAAATGTCGTTGTTAAAGTGCTTTTCAAGCAAGCATATTCTAAAAATATATCTTTATTGCTCGTTGCCGCTATCCACGAGAATGGAACCCGGGTGTTCTCTTTGAGAGAGTTTTGTTTTAGCCATGCTACCCACGTGGTTTTCTTCTGGAGGATATAAAAAGGACCTATATTAGATGGTCTTCTCAACAGTTTTGGACCATTGTTGGACCATATGATATTGACTCCAATAGTCATATAGCCTCTCAATTTTCTCTCCCAACATCATGTGTCTCCCTTCCAACTTCCTGATTCTATCTTCATTTTTTGACTCATTTTTATCAACCTTCTTCACCAAAAGACTTATCTCTTCTGATATTCCTCTCCCTAGATTGTGTCTATCTTGATTTCTAGCTCATCCCCCCTTTGATTCTACTTCTCCGACTCTTCTACTTACCTCTGGAAAACTCTTCTCTAATTGATCAGCTAGGGCTACTACAGTCCCCCTCAAAACGTTCGTCTTTTTTGTTTCTCCTCGGAACGCACTCACCTTATCTACCATCATCTTCAACTCATCTTCAATTCTATCGATCTTTTTATCTTTCTCCACAACCCTCTTTCTTTCATATTCTCTTTGTCTCACCCATCCATCAAGCTCCCCTTTGAATCTCTCATTATCTTTTCCAAATTCGTCCATTTTCTTATCGCTCACATCCTGAGCATGTTTTATCTTCTTTAATTTTGATAGAAGGTCATCGTTGATTCTATCCGCTTGGTCATTGTACCTGCAAATAACTTCTTGCACTCTCTTGATTTCTTGCTGTCCTTGCTCAATCCGTCTCACCAAGTCATCCTCCTCTTGCTTGAATTCGTCTTCGATTGTAAACCCATAGCAATCTACTATCACTAAATAAGAACTGCTCTCAAGGACCTCTCTTTCTATTTCCTTATCCTTTCTAAAAATCTTCCCACTCTCGAGTCTGGCAATCTTTTTTTTTTAAGTTTTTTTTTCTATCTTCAACTCTTTATTTTTGTTTTCCATAAGTCTAAATTGCTCCTCCCATTTCTCTAAAACCTCCTTTATTTCAGTTTGATTTTTATTGAATCTGTCCACTTTGGCCCTAAAATTTTGTCTTGTCTCAATGTATATGTAGGGAATCATCTTTTCATTGTATGTTTAAGATCTCATACCATTAAAAATAGGTTCTTTTCTTTACGATTTCCATGTAGATGGAGTCCACAATCTGTAACCCATCTGTCTATCATCATACCCAATAAACACATACTTCTCTACTTTGGGTTCTAGCTTATGTATTAATTGTGAAGGAACATAAGCATATGCTAAACATCCAAATACCTTACAATGATCAAGAGTAGGCTTCTTACCCCACCATGCTTCATAAGGTGTTCTACCATCCAAAGCTTTACAAGGTAACCTATTCACAAGGTATGTTGCAGTGTTGATAGCTTCTGCCCATAAGTAATTTGGACAATTCTTCTCTTTCATCATTGATCTTGCAAACTCTACAAGAGTTCTATTTCTTCTTTCTACAACTCCATTTTGTTGAAGGGAGTACCTGCAAGCTACTTCTCTTTTTATACCTGCATTCCACAAATAATCATCAAACTCTTTAGAAAAATACTCTCACCCTCCATCTGATCTCAACCTCTTGAGCTTTTGTCCTGTAACCCTTTCTGCATAAGCATGATAATGATTGAATGTCTTGAACAATTCTGATTTGTCCTTGATTACATATAGAGTAATCCACCTGGTTGCATCATCAACAAATAACACATAATATCTGGATCCATTTATGCTATAGTCCAATGAAGGACCCCACACATCTGTATGAATCAACTCAAGCATGTTTGAGTACTTTTATCCTGATTTATTGTAAGAACTTGTATGTGCTTTACCTAATTGACAAGCTTCACACTTGTACACCATGTGTTGACCTTCAACATTTGGCAATCCAAGCAGTACATCATTCTTTGACATTTCCTTTATGGCTCTCTCATTGAAATGACCTAACCTTTTATGCCATAGGTCTAACTCAAACATCTTTTGACTTCCATAAGTGAATAATGCATGTCCCACATTACCTTGGACCTTGAGCGTAAAATGACTTCCTTCCTTTTTACCTGCAATAATGCTTCTATATCCCTGATTTGGATCTTGCACATAGACACCATCATTTGTGAATCTAACTTCATATCCCTTCTCCACAATTTGTCCTACACTTATCAAGTTTTTAGGAACAGTAGGAACATAAAGTACCTTACTTAAGAGTGTGCTTCCACTCTTTGTCTTCACTGATCCAATGATTTCCACTTTATGCTTGGTGTTATCTCCTGTTTGAACTGTATGTTCATTCACCTTTGTTACCACTTAGATGATTGCTACATCCTGAGTCAATATAGAATACCCTTTGATCTTCTCCTACTGCTTCATGTGTTGCATTTAAGTTAAGAGTCATGTCATCCTTCTGATCTGATGCATAGTTATAATAGTTCTTATTATAGGACTGAGGTTGAAAGCTTCTTCCACCTCCTCTAGCATATGAGGTCTTACCACCTCTTCCTCTGAAGTTACCTCTTTGATTTCTGCCTCCTCTTCCTTTCTGATTGAAACTCTGATTATGACTTCCACCATTTTGATTGTTATACCAACAATCATTTGCCAAATGATTTGTTCTTCCACAATTACAACATGCTCTAACATTATCTTTATTCTTACCTCCTCTTCCTTTACCTCTTGAATTCATCTTTCCTCTTGTGAAATTAGCTTGGCTTGAAGATCCTTCATCATCAGTTGACTACTTCCCTTTGGCATTCTTTTTCTTGTCCTTGGAGTGCATAGCTTGATTATCTCCCTTAATGTCCTGCTCAAAAGTTAGCATGTGTCCTAGCAATTGATTAAGATCAGGAGTAAAATGATCTAATGACAATTCTTTGGACAATATGAAAGGCTTCCATTTCTCATCTCCTCTCAGACCTGTAAGTATTTGTCTTAACAACTTATCCTCTTCAATATCTTCATCTACTGCTCCCAAGCTATCTACAATATCCTTCATCCTTGCCACATAATCAGAAATTGATTGTGAGCTCTTCTTCTTGAAGGTTGTGAACTCAGCCCATAATGAGGACTTCCTTGACTTGGTTGTATTTTGAAAATGCTCTTCCAAAGCATTCCACACATCTGTTGCATTTTCTAATCCTCTAATATGAGGTAGAAGATAATCATTTACAGCCATGTAAATGATGCTCCTAGCTTGAGCATCCTTCTTCATCCAGTTCTTCAAATATGTAAGCTCTTCGCTAGTTGGAACACTAGGATCTTCAAACTCAGACTTTTCTTCTTCTCCTATGATGAATGCCATCAAATCTTTGCTCATGAGGTGTGTTGGAGTTAGACGTCTGAGGAAGCACGCAAACAGCACAAGGAAGAAGAAGAAGCTTGGAGCACAACACACAAGACTGAATGTATTACTAGATAACGTACAAAGATGAGTAGCCCATTAGGGCAATAGGCGTATATACAAGCTGGGGAAAAAAAAACCTCCTAAAGAGGGAAAAAAGTGCCCCGGCAGTCCTAGAGTGTTCACACACATCACTACCTAAATATATCAACAAATTCCCCCTTGGAGTGATGCGGTGAACAAGGAGTTGGCACTCATGTATAAGGAAGTGCCAAGCTATGTGGAAATCACTCCACGAAAGGAAGTAAGCCCAAAGCTTTGCAGAAAGCTTCAAACTTCTCCCTAGGCAGAGCCTTCGTGAAAAGGTCTGCAATGTTCTCTTGCATGGGCACATATGCCAAGCTCATCTCCCCAACAGAGAACCTCTCCCTGACATAATGATAATGCACCTCAATGTGCTTAGTGCGAGCATGGAACACAGGGTTCCTAGCAAATGCCAATGCGCTCTGACTGTCAGTGAAGATGGTGGTGGCAGAGGACTGACCAACACCCAAATCAGCCATAAGGTGTCTGAGCCACACACACTCAACAGTAGCTGTGAAAGCTGCCCTATACTCAGCCTCACAATTGGAAGTGGCCACAGTAGGCTGCTTCTTGCTCAACCAAGATATACATTGGCTACCAAGCATGAAGCAAAATCCACTAGTGGACACACGAGTGTCATAACAACCATCCCAGTCTGAGTCAGAAAAAGCATGCAAATCTGGCGGTAGTGATCCCCCCTTAGGATAAAAAAACCCAAGTAGCCGAGTACCACTCAAGTAGCGAAAGATGCGCTTAACCGCCTGCCAATGCTTGACACCTGGGCAATGCATAAACCTGCTCATCTCTGAGACAACAAACTAAATATCTGGCCGAGTAATGCATAAGTAAATTAGGTATCCAACAGCCTACTGATAGAGGACAACATCAAATGCATCTTCAACATCATGAAGACTCAATCGTAAACCTGTCTCCATAGGAGTGGCAATAGGCTTACAATCTTCAAGGCCCAACCGCTGCAATAATGTGTCAATATATTTTGTTTGACACAAAGCCAATCCACCATCAACTTGCATAAACTAAATGCCCAAATAATGATGCAAATGCCCCAAATCAGGCATCTCAAATGAGGCATGCAAATCAGCCTTAAAGAAGGCAATATGCCTCTCATGAGGACCAGTGAGTAGCATGTCATCAACATAGACAACAATGATCAGAAGCACATGATTAACACGCTTAACATATAAGGTGCTCTCAATTGGACTATTCACAAAACCATGTGCAATCAGATAGGCATGTATCTTCTCATACCAAGCACGTGGTTCTTTCTTTAAACCATATAATGCCTTCTTTAACCTGCACACCTGGTTTTCATGCCCTTTTTGCACAAAACCACGGGACTGAAAAACATACACTTCTTCATGCAAGTCACCATTCAGAAATGCAGTTTTAATGTCCAACTGATGTACATTCCAACCATGATGGGCTGCAAGTGCACAGATGCTCCGAACAGTAGTCATACAACACGTGGGTGCAAAGGTCTCATCAAAATCAATGCCTCTTTCCTGTGCATAACCCTTTGCAACAAGCCTAGCCTTATACCTGTCAACTGTACCATCAAGTTTACGCTTCAGCTTGTATACCCACTTAGTACCCATGGCTTTCTTGCCAAGAGGCAAGTCACATAAAGACCAAGTACCATTCTTCATTATAGCATCATATTCAGATTGCATAGTAGCCATCCAATTTTCTGAATTTTGTGCTTCATCAAAAGAAATAGGCTCATTCTCATCACAGAGACTAGACGCAGCTATATCATAGCAATCTGATGCAAAGGAGGCACTATGAGAGCCTGAACGAGTACAATATGACAAAGGTGCATCTAATTTGTTGTCATGCAAAGTCTGCACCAGCCATTTTGGCATAGTTTTTGCCTCCTCATTCACAGATCTTTCATAGTCTATGAGCTTATACAACCCACGACATAAAATGCCAGAAGCAATAATAACATCGCCATTTGACAGATCATGAACTGTACATCTATCATCAACAAATTTCACAACCAAGCCAATCTTGGCTAATGCAGAAATTGATAACAGATTCTTCTTGATCCCTCGCACAAATAAATCATCTGACAAGGTGAAAGAACTACCATCAGCAGTAGTTAGAATGATCTTACCAACTCCCATAACAGGATAAGAGGAGTTGTTGGCGCATGTGATAGTATTCCCTATAGGGGCAGGCTCGAGTGAAGAGAAGAAACTGCGCTGTGAGGTAATATGTTTGGTCGCCCCACTGTCAAAGTACCAAACATCTGAGTCCACTACAGACATGCATTGCTCATGAGAAGATGGGTCAAAACTACAAACAGTAGTAAACGCCCATTCTTCTTCCTGCACAAGATTAGCACACTCTGTTTTTGGTGTAGAGGCTTCTGCAACAACCATTCCAGCCTCCTTTTTCTTTGCCTCTTTTGCAGCCAGTTTTGGACAGTTCTTTATGATATGATCATTCCATTTAGAGTACTTGCAAAACAATTTTTGCTTTTCTGATTTCTTCTCATCTTTATCCTGTTTCTTCGAATGTGCAGCGTTTGCAGATTTCTGCTTACTAGTAGAAGAGCTCCATTTTCCTTTGCCCTTCTGACTAGCCAGAAAAGCTTGATCTACAACACGCATAATGGACCTATTCTGCCTAGACTGATCTTCCTATAACAGAACAGAAACTAACTCCTCAAATGACAAGGCATTTGGATTGCCTTTCATCATCAATCGAAGAGTAGAAGCAAAACTCTAATATGAATCAGGAAGACCATTCAAAATGGTCTGCACAAGTGAGCTATCTGGTATAACCTCATTAGCAGAAATCAAATGTTCCTTCAAGTCTTTGATCTTTGTTAGAAAACTGTCCATAGAATCACCTTCATTCATGTGCTCACTCTCCAATTGTTTTCGGAGATAAGCAACATGAGCCTCATTCCTATCCTGGTACAATGTGGTAAGTGTATCCCAAGCATCCTTTGCTGTTCTACAAGAGCGAATGTGAGGAATAATAGCACGTTTGACAGACAAAGCTATCAATGCATGTGCTTGAGCAACCATCCCAACGAATTCGCTCTATAGTAGGTGCAACAAAAACAACAGCACGAACAGGAATCTGCAGAATATCATCTTCGACACCATCTCCGCGAGCATCAACACCTATATTTGCAGTACTTGTAGTCGGAGGTGTAAGAGGACGTCTTTCAAAACCTTGCACAATGTTCCACAGTCCTTTTGCAACCAATACATGTTGCATCATATAAGCCCATAATGGGTAGTTGGTACCATCCAACTTATCCTCAACAGCCAACATACGGAATACATCACTGCTTTCAGCCATGGCCGATGACTAAAATACCCTGATGCAAAAAATTGACTGTATCTGAAAAAGTTGAATAGAACTGCCCAGATGAGTTCTGCTAAACCTCTAGCAGACTTTGAGACGCTTATACTGGCGAATCGAAATAGGTATATACCTTTGGCACAAAAAGACAAAATAGCCTACACAAGCACTATGATAGTGCGTTCGGAGGCCAAAACGAGCTCAGAGCACGATTTCGACACCACAAAACGAAGCTGTTTTGATCTCTGAAACACCTTGAGTATGCTCACCAAATTTCGTGCGAATCTGAGACTGCAATCGGAGGAGTGTCGACGATGCCCTAGATGAAGCGGTGACCTGCTCTGATACCAATTGTTTGAGTTAGACGTCTGAGGAAGCACGAAAACAGCACAAGGAAGAAGAAGAAGCTTGGAGCACAACACACAGGACTGAATGTATTACTAGAGAATGTACAAAGATGAGTAGCCCATTAGGGCAATATGCATATATACAAGCCGGGGGAAAAAAACCTCCTAAAGAGGGAAAAAAGTGCCCCAGCAGTCCTAGAGTGTTCACACACATCACTACCTAAGTATATGAACAAGCTGTGCCTCCATCCTCATGGACCAAGCTAGATAGTTCTCCCTATCTAGCTTATGAATCTGCAAGCTTTCTCCCATCTTTGATCTTCTGTGTCTGCAATTACTAAGATTTATGGTGATATAATGTGCCTTTGATATGAAGCTTTAATCCTTCCTGATCCTTTCGAGTTCAATCTTCAGACTTCTTCAGGTTATCTTTAAAACTTTGATCTTGTCCTCCTTCAATTTGAAGAGACTTCAATGTCTGCAACAGTCGGGACTTCCAATGCTCTTTGCTTCACTTATATTGTACTGTTTGCTCTGATACCACTGTTGGAGACCTCTAAATCTCCAAAAGCTTGATCTACACTGATTTAAGAGCACCTCTATATCAGTTATAGACCAAACTTTACACAAATGTTACCTTAATTTATCAAGTCATTCACTATCACTTCTCTGAGTGAAAATTTTCTTCTTCAAGAAGTCTGCTTCAAAGATTGACTTCATTACATGCCCATATCTTCAACTTTCTTCAATCTAATGATATACATATCTCCATGCTACCTTTGTGCAATCATATCAATCATTAGTCCTTCAAAAGAATCATTAAAACTTTGATTTGATCATTAAGATCAAAAGTATGTTAGAAACTATCTTCCTGAACAAACGACTTTGACATGATCAACTTCTAAGATTGATTTCTCATAGCACAAGTCCCATTTTGCTAAATGATTTTAGCCATAGCTTCCTTACCTTCTAGCTTATATTTTGAATGCTCACTCATCAAAAACGTTATACGGTACACTGAGATCCAAGCAAAACAATGTCACGAAAATATGTGCGACCCTAAGAGTTCTATCTGCATACTTTACATATACATGTTCCTATTGCGCATACACACAGCCTGAAATGAATTAGACTATGAAACTTTGAATATATCTTGATTAGCTTCTAGATTAGATGTGTACAAAAGATTTCCTAATCCTCATGATCAAGCTGAGAGAAATTAGAGAAAATCTCGATGCTAACTCCTGAAGATGACTCTCTACACATCTATCTCATAGGCACTTGGCTTCTAATGACTCTCTACTTTTATTTCGTTTCATTATTGACTTATATACATATGATTCTAGACTCGTCCCGCATCTATTACATTTCTCCTTATCATTCTAATGATCATCTACACTCATAGTACACAAATTTTCATCTGTAATGTACATATGTATACAAGCTCCAATTCTGAGATCTTTTCACTATCTTCAATGACTTCTTTGGCTTCATTTTGGATGACCTTGCATGACTCTTAATAGACCTGTCAAAATTCAAATTTTAGACCAATCTTTAACTTTAATGGATGGAATTTTGATTTATACACTTTTAAAGATCCTTTTTCTCTTTGTAAATTCCTCAAAATTGTCCAAAAATCACACCATAATTTCGTGCATTTTAGTCGGATCGTTGTGATGGTCTACTAGGGTCGCAATGGTGAACACAGGCCTCATCACGATGGTCAATCGTAAGAGTGCCACCGTGATGGTCTAGAATGCACACAACATGATGGCTTGAGTCTAACAAGTCGTCGTGATGGCATGAGCCCATTGTGATGGTGTGGTCAATTGTCCCGATGGTGTGAGCCCATTGTGAGGGTCACCAGTCGTTGCATTAGTGTGAGCCAATCACGAAGGTCATAAAGCATGAGGTGTCACGATGGTGTGAGCCAATCACAATGGTGTAGAGTAGGCATGATTGCCATGATGGTCTCAATTCTTCATGATGGCATGAGCCCATCATGATCGTTTTGTCTCATCGCAATGGTGTGAGCCAATCACGATGGTGATGCCTCTCCACAATGGCATGCACCAATCAAGATGGTTCACAAAAATGCAAATTTTTGAAATGCACCTATGGATTCCTCTATTCGCAAGTGCGCTGTATACCATGCCAATGATGTAATCTCAAAAAGGCAAAGTTCTCAGACCACCGTGATAGTCAGAGACTTACGATAGAAACGACAAAAAGTGAAGATTTTTACCTTTTATAGCTCTCTTGATGTACTCGAGCACTTTCCAGCATGAAAAAATCAAAAGCACAAACACATAGTCTTGCTCATGAGCTTTCTCTCTCTCACACAGATTCGCAATTGAGAAAAATGGGGTGCGTAGATGGATATGGTGAATTTTTTGATTTTTTTGGGATGTGAGAAGATGAGCTTGGGGTGAAGGAGGAGTTTAGGGAAGGTGAAAAACACTAACAACAATAGAAAAACAGCCACAAAACTGAAACTTTTCAATGCAAATTTTCACTATACTCTTACCATCACACGTTCGTCCTAGAGCTCATCCCCGACAACAGTGCCAAATTTGGTGTTGTTCTAGATAAGGATAAGCACCACGTCAAGAAGCTCCACCTCCTTAATTGTCAATCCACGAAAGAGATATGTTGATATGAAGATCATGAACGAGTGACATGAGTAATGGTGAAGGTGAGAAGCATGCAAATTTCACACACACACATATACTAACACACACGTAGTAGAGACAAGCGAGAAGCAATGGAAGGTAAAAGATAAGATCTATTACGCAAGAAAACTCTTACAAGCTCTCAACTAATCTACAATCTCTCACAAGCTAACCTAAAAAATGAGCTTGCTAGCTCTTTTATATAGTTTCTAGACTATTTACGATCGGTTTCAAACCTAGTGCTGGCATACTTAAAAATTAGGTTATCAGAGTCATTTGGAGGTCCAAATGAGGTCTAAAAATAACCAAAATTGGTATGATCATTCTGCCTAGGCTCCTCAAGCTTGAAGACTCATAAAGCTATCTTCAGTATATCTTCTATTTTGATTATGATTTGGTGATATCCAGATCTTAAGTCAATCTTAGTGAATACAGTCGCTCCACTTAATTGATGTAATGAGTCGTCTATGTGAGGGAGTGGGTACATATTTTTAATTTTCTTTTATTCAACCCCCTATAGTCAATACATAATCTATAAGAGCCATCCTTCTTCTTCTGAAATAAAATATGTGCACCCCAATATTAATCCTCTATCTTACCAAGTCTTTCTTCAAAAGATCATCTAATTGAATCTAAAGCTCCTTTAATTCATCTATGTAAAATCTCCATGGATACAAGTCAATGGGATGGTTAATCTACTTAGTTGGAGGTATACCAGGTAGGTGATCTTTTGGAAATACATCTATATATTCTTTCAAAAGATTTTCTACATAATTTGGAAGACTTTCATCATTATCTTCCACATGAAGATTGTTCACATACACTAAAAATATTCTATAGCCATCATGTATACCTCTAATTATTTGCATAGCAAAAATAAGAATTGGTCTAGGATTATACGCATCACCTAGAATGTGGATAGATTCACCATCTTGCCTTAAAGTAATTGTTCTTTGTCCGCATTAAATTGTTGTAAAATTTTGAACTAATCAGTCCACACCTATGATTGCATCATTCTATTTCATCTTAATCACATGAAAACTTCCACAAAAACACCTATCAGAGAAAGTAAATATAAGGTTTTCAATGTATCCTTTCACATAGTGTAGTCGTCAATTGGCCATCTAGACAGGTCTTATTATATACATATTTAAAGGGTATGCTGTAGCTCAAGCGTAAGCACCACCTCCTTTACTTGTCAATCCGCGGAGACGTGAGGACCGGTATGAAGACCACGAGCAAGTGAAGGCACAAGTGCGTGAGTGAAAGCACCCAAACATGCACACACATACAAACACGCACACAAGGTAAGATCAAAGAGAGGAACAATGAAAAGCTTTGATTGCAAAGAGTTCTCTTACAAAAGCTCTATTCTCTATCAGGCTAACCTCAAAAATGAGCTCTCTAGCTCTTTTTATAGTTTTCTGACTAGTTTTGGCCTTGTCCAGACCTAGTGTCCAGCCTAGTTAAAAATTAGGTTACAGGGCTTATTTGAGGGTTCAAACGAAGTTTGAAAATTATGAACACAATGGAGTTACAAAAATAGAAAATGGTATTTACAATGGTTTTCAGTGATGGAAATCACTATTTTTGTAGGGGATTCTTCTAAAAATTTGACATACACTTCTTGGAGCTCCCTACTTGCTCTCTCTTCTTCTATGTCCACTTCTTTGATGTGCTTCCATGTTTTATGCTTGACCTTGAGTTCCCTACTTGCTCTCTCTTCTTCTATGTCCACTTCTTTGATGTGCTTCCATGTTTTATGCTTGACCTTGAGTTCCAACACTCCCCCCCCTCTCGAGTCTGTCGTCCCTGACAAACCCTTGTTGTAGTGGTTGTCCCAAGGCGTGCTTGAGAGGTAGTGTCCCTTCTGTATCAGCAAGAGCCAGCGGGCATTCAAATGTGGCAGGGTTGGTTGTCCAATTCTTCATTTGTCGTTGTGAGCCTTTGCAAGTTGTAATCCCTTGGTATGTACTTCTTCGTTGGATTCCAGCATGACTGTGTCGTTGTGAGTCTCCGTTGATGTCCTCTAGATCTTCCAAAGTTGATGTTCATAGTGGTCATGCTAAGTGTGTTCGTGCATGGGTTGAGGAAAATATGTGCCTGATGCACGGCCTTGTAATGTAGCCCTATGCATGCTTACTTGGAAAATGCATAGGAAGAAGTATGGTGCAAAAATTAGGGTTCTTGAGCTAAGTGGTCAAGGGGATCCCGACGAAGAGGTTTCCTAAGCTATCATGGTTATGATGTTTCGAAAGTAAAGATACTTACCATAGAGAAGGTTGATCGATGTTCATCTCCTCGTGTTGTACACTTGGCCTTTGGGATGGAACATTGTTGATGAATGTCCGTGTTGATGGTCCACTGATGAGATCTTTTGAGTGGTTGATCCTGCCTCCTCATAAGAAGGAGTCTTCTATCCAGTATACATACAAAGATTTGCAGGGTACCAAAACTACCTCGTGCAGATATCTACCTGGATGCTCTCGTACATGCAATAGTTAAGCATCACTCAAGTTGCGGACCTTCCAGCTATTCACTCCTACCATGGTAAGAGGAAACCATAGTTGTGGATGCCATGTTCATGCCAAGTTCTTGACATCTACCAGATAAGGTAGCACTTATATCATTTGCTAGCCGAGATACACTTCTAGCTCATTCATGTTTCATGAGCAAAACCTGGTAACAAGTTCTGTCTCTCTCTCTTTTTTTTTTTAGAGGAACAATGTCACCAAACAAGACGACAGATGTTAGTATCAGAAAAAATAATTGACATATGTTAATGTGCTCTTGTGCATGGGACTCTCAAATGTGTCTATGCACAACCATGTAATGTGGCCCTATATTAATGCATACTTTGGAAATGCATGACCTGAATGGTGCAAAAGACAAGGTTGTGCAAGGAGCACATGGTTGTCGCTCGTTGAGGCTTTCGATGTTACTTGTAGATGTTGACGCCGGCTTTGGTAAAGGTATCCTCTGGATCTTGAAATGATGTAATCCTCGGGGTCCATCTTAGAACAACATTTGGCACTGTAGAGATCACCTCAGGCATCTTCATCTTTGGATGGTTTCTTAAATTTTGTATCCCACGTGGTTGGTTCCTTGGTTTTGTGGGGGCTACTAGTGCTTTTGGCTTCCATACCCATACCCTTGTGGCTGGTCTTCTAACCCTTGTTGAAGAGGCGAGTTGATCTGGTTTTAGTCTTAGTGTTTGGTTCTGCCCCTAGCTCCGCCTTGGCTTCTTTGTTGCGACTTTTCTCATGTGGG
Source organism: Ceratopteris richardii (assembly GCA_020310875.1). Classification (NCBI taxonomy): domain Eukaryota; kingdom Viridiplantae; phylum Streptophyta; class Polypodiopsida; order Polypodiales; family Pteridaceae; genus Ceratopteris; species Ceratopteris richardii. Next base: position 64,072,336 of record CM035408.1, on the reverse strand, counting down.
AGAGCATAGATTGTTGTGTATGTAAGAGCTTCTTGGGCACCCATATTTGCAATTGACCTTGTTGAGCAGCAACTAATTTCTTAGGCACCCAAAATTATCGGATATCTTGTGGTTGAGTTTGTTCTAGCTTCTTCAATTGTCTTCTGGCCTGGTGGGGGTCCCTGGAGGGGAATTGTAGGGTTAAGGCCGGTGGTTGCTCTTGTTTTCGTACCCAGATCTGCTTCATGCCCGACACTACTTTCCTTTGGAAATCCCATTGTCTATTTGATATAGCAGTTGCCCTGTTCTGTTGTGCTTGCCTTGTTGGTTGAGTTACAGTGGCGGCATTAGTCCTTGCACCAGAGGAGGAGTCCGCTTGTCTTTGAGTGTGTTCTTCCACGATTGAGTTCTCCTGCAACATGGAGCTTTTGATACATACAACATCTTTTTTGCTAAGATTAGTCCTAGGAGAACTACAAGATGTGACATCTGGATTTGTGAGCATGGCATTCTCTAGTTCTAATGTAAAGCATTGTCCCTGGACCCAAACTTGAAGAAGTTGACTTCTTAGGTTCAAGTTGACTGCATTGTCATAAATCCAATCTTTTCCTAAGACAAGAGGTTATGTAAGGTTCTCATCTTGACACACCAGCACTTTGACGGTCATTGGAACATCTTGAAGGTAGATGGGAAGTTCCACCTCGCCCAAACAAGGGTTTCCACACTTCCTAATCCTATGAGATAAGCTTCTATGGGATTGATGTTCAACTGCAAGTCTTGGTAGTACGAAAGTCTAACTACACTACTTGCTGCACTTGAGTCAATCAATGCTTTCACAGTCCTTGCACCCTTTCCTTGTCCTATCTCTATGGTCACAAAGGGACGTCGGTCAATGACTTGAGAAGTCGCTATGCCTGATTTTTGGCACATATCCATGTGATATTTTGGGGCTTTTGAGTTGACATCTAGGCCTAGTCGCCTTAACTTATTTCGCCTAATACACTCTCTGGCCTCTGCCTGTGCTTCTTCCCTCACCCTTAACTCCTCTTCTTTTCGCTTCTTAGTAGTGTTGAGTCACATAAGCATATCCTCTGTAAGAGGTTCTTGGTATAACTTGACTCTACATCCACTAATATAGTTTGGCAAGATATCTCCTTCTAAAGTGGCCAACTGAACTGCATCGCTAGTGGAAATTCTATTAATGATCATGGGTCCGTATCCTCTTTTTTCCAACTTACGGGCATGTTGCTTTAGCGTATAAACCAGCACTAGGTCTCCCTCTTTCAACCCCTTATCCTTGATGTGTGCATCGAAGTATGCCTTTTGTCTTTTCTTTGCAGCATAGATGCCTGCCGCCGCGCGTAGCCTTGTCTCACCTAAGCGTTCTAGATCAAAGATCCTAGAGGACAACTCATGTCCATTCCACTCATACTCTTGTGCTACTTTTAAAGCGGGGATTAAGAAATATAATGGTAGCACAACATTCTCTCTGAAGACCATCTGAAATGGGGTGGCATTGAGTACCGTTTTGTAGGCAACTTGATAAGCCCAAACAACATGATGAAGTTGTTTGTCCCAATCAGAGCGTTTATTATTTACCAGTTTTGTCAATACGTTACAGAGGATCTTATTGGTGCTCTCGGCTTTTCCGTTAGCTTGTGGGTGATAAGGGGTAGACTTCTTATGTATCACCAAGAATTCTTGGAGAATATTTTCAATGACCTCATTCAGGAAGTGTGTGCCTCTATCGCTCACTAACTCTATTGCTAGCCCATATCTCGTGAACACATTCTCGAATAAGAACTTAGCCATAGTCTGAGCATCATTCTTTGTTGTGGCTTTCACTTCTATTCACTTGGTAAGGTAATTTGTGGCTACAATAATATACTCTGCATGGGAGTTTCTAGTTGGGGGGTTGATAGGACCTACAAAGTCTATACCCCATTTCGAGAATGCACGTCCTCCCATCATTGGCCTCAAAGGCATCTCATCTTTTCTAACTGGATATTGTGCACGTTGGCATGTTGCACATCTCTTCACATAGGTATGTGCATCCATATGGAGAGTGGGCCACCAAAGTCATGAGAATAGAATGGTCTTGATTACTCGATTAGGACCGAAGTGTCCACCTGCAACACCGCTGTGTGCAGTTTCTAAGACCTTTAGATAGTCTGATTCATGAACGCACAGTCTTAAGTAACCATCTTTGCCTCTTCGGTATAGGTTGTCTCCTACTAAGGCATAGCCTTGAGCCTCTTGCTCCATGCTTCGTCTTCTTGCTAGACTAGCCTCTTTGGGTAATCTTCCCGACCTCATAAACTCTACCAATGGAGCACTCCAATCTGGAATTAATGACACTTGATAAAGGGTTGCATGCTCCACTGGGGGTTTTTCCTGGCACACAGGACAATTCTTAATCCACTCATGAATTTGTTTGTCCATGCTAGGCCAATACACTCCTAAACATTTTACATTCTGCAATGTTCGTTGTTTAGAGTAGTGATTTCCTAGCAATCCTTCATGGGCTTGTTGCAGCCAATTACTATGTTCGTCATCCTCAACACAACAATCTAATACACCCTCAGTATCTTGTTTGTACATGTTTCCTGCCAATATGTGATATTTTTGTGATTTTACAATTTCTTCTTGTGATGTTTTCACATTCTTATTTGCAGGTCCGAAGGTTAGGATTGGTACCAACTTATTTGCCCATTTAGGAACAACTTCTAAATTGAACAGATAAGCGTCGGATAGGTCATCAGACACTCCTTGAGGTGACTCTCCTGAAGTAATGCGAGAAACGTGATCTGCTCGGAGGTGGGTTCTACCTTTCCTAACAACGACTTCAAAGTCATATTCCATTAGTAAGAGCAACCATCTTACTAAGCATCCTGTATTGCAAGGTTTATTGACCAAATATAACAAAGCTTAATGATAAGTGAAAAACTTGAACTTGTTGGCCAATAAATAGTGTCAAAACTTCTTCACAGCATAAACCATGCCTAAGCCCTCTCGCTCGGTGGTGGTATAGTTTCGTTCAGCCGCAGTTAGTTGTCTACTAGTGTATGCTATGGGTAAATCTAAATTTCCATCACCTGTGGGTTGTGCTAGCACACATCCTATGGCGTGATTGGATGCATCCACATGGACATGGAATGGTTTATTCCAATCAAGAGTGGTCAGTATTGGTGTTGTGCACAAACGTTTCTTCAGTTCATTGAAAGAATTCTCACATTCGTCGTTCCACTCAAAATTAGACAACAAGGCATAAAGGGGTCTAGCTATGATCGCGTACATGTGGATAAACCTACGGTAATATCCACAATGGCCCATAAAGGCTTGTACCTCTTTAACATTCCTTGGCCTTGGCAGCTCCGCTATGGCTTGTACCTTATCTTCATCCGTTGAGATTCCATTCTTAGAAACAATATGACCTAAGATTTTACCTTGACGCACCATGAACACACACTTTTTTGGGTTCATACACGCTCGATATTCTCTACACTTGTTGAAGATTTGTCTGAGCTCAGGGATGTGAAATCTTCTTTCTTGCAAATGAGCACATAAATCATCCACATACACTTCTAAGCTCTTTCGCAAGAACTCTTTGAAGACATGACACATGAGCCTTTGGAATGTTGCAGGTGCATTGGTGAGCCCAAATGGCATCACATGAAATGAAAAGATTCCCCACTCTGTGGCAAAAGCTGTTTTGTGTTGATCTTCTGGGGCAATGGCTACTTGATTGTAACCTGAAAATCCATCAAGGAAGCTATAAACTTCCTTTCTTGCAACACGCTCCAATAGGTGTTCCATGATTGGAAGCGGATAACTATCTCTAATTGTAGCGGCATTAACTTTTTTAAGGTTTATACACACTCGCAACTTCTCGTTCTTCTTGGGCACCACTACAATGGGGGACACCCATTCAGTATGCTCAATCTCATAGATGAATCGAGCTTCAATCAGCCTATCAATTTCTTCTTTTATTTTGGTTGCATGTGTATCATTATATGTGTAGGGCTTCTGTTTGGTGGGCTTGACATCAGTAGTTATTGGGATCGTATGAGAGCATATTCTTGGATCTACCCCCTTCAAGTCTCTATAGTGCCATGCAAACACATCCCTATATTCCCTTAATAGAGCTACGAGCTCCATTTCTTCTCTTGCACTTAGGTCATCTCCTATATAGGTACATCTCTCTTTGTTCTCCTCAATGGTCACAACAATCTTTTTGGTATTTTCTTTATTATCATATGATTCTCCTATGATGGCCTCTCTCTTAGGCATTCGTACCAAAATTTTTCAGTCGTCAACCTCATATTTCTTGAAATTCTCTGGTACTTCAAACAATGATTCCTCCTCTTCTTGTTTCACTGCTTTTCTTTTCTTTTTCTTTTGACTACTCTCACTTCCATCCTTTGAATTTATTGTTTTAATGCGTGTGAGAGGTTCTTCTTCTTTCTGGTTAAGCACGCACATCTTCTAAATAGTGCTTCTCTGAGTTAAAGCAACTATCCATTACAATGGACTCTAGATTATCGTCCTTCTCTTCTTCTTCTATGACATCACTAGGGTCACATTCTTCTAGCAAGGGTTGACACATGAACACTAAAATATCATAACCCTCCTCATCACAATGAGGTGCCCATTGTTCTTCGTTGACAGCAATGTCCATGGTGGCTAAGATTTTTGGCCAGCCATGAGGCTCAAATTCCTCATCTGGAAAGATCATCGGTGTATAGGTTGGGTCTTTAATTGGTCTATCTCCTGGAGAAGTTCCTTCTTATCTTGCCTTTAAGCATTTTTCCTCTTCCTCTGCAACCTTGCACATCCACAAATGAGTATCTTCATGTAGCCATGATGGATTAGGTGAACTTTCAGAATGCACAGAGATAGAATCTTCTTTCGCTTTGTGGATAGAATTCCACTGTAGGGGTGGTACATCTCTAAAGGTGTAATCCTTCAAATTGACCTTGGTGGTGACCCCTAAGTGTTGTAAGTACAAGGAGTTGGTTCCCCAATCCTGTACTATTTGCAATTGTCGTAGGAAGGGCCTTCCTAGTATCATCTCATAAACATTATTTTTCTCAAAGTCACATATAGCAAATGTGTGCTCAAACTCTACACCACAAGTGGTTAGAGTTATCCCTTCTAGCAATCCTAGAGGTCTTTCAAACTGACCGTGGGCCATTTGAAGCTTCATTCTAGTTGGTCTTAATGTGGGTTGTCCCCATTGCTTCCAGAAGGAGGTGGTTGCAATCACAACACCAGCACCTGAATCTATGATTGCTTTGGTTGTGTAACCTTGGTAGGTGATTGGAAGATAAGTATTACCTTCTTCACCCTCACACATGTCTCCTATTTTATCGAGAGGTATCTCTGGAACTTTTTGCTTAGAGCCCGTTTTTGGCATATTGGACTCAAGTTTTGGAACCTGATCCTTCACATGGTTCCATAGCTCAGGTTTTGCTTTGAGCAGCTCTTCTACCGTGAGATGACATTGAACCTTAGTGTTCTTCACGACATCAGTGTTCCTTGGGACCACTGAATCTTCATGTCTGACCAGTATTGTGGGAGCTCTAATTTCAAGAGATTCAGATTCCCATGGGCCTGGAAATTGAGGCAGTTCTTCTAAGGTATTAGATTCAAAATATAACCTTTCGTCTTCTTGTTTCTCCACTTGATCTCCATAAATGGATGGAATGTCTTGGGGAAATTGATCATGAAGATCATCAATCTCAGGAATAGGAGGGGAGTTACCCTTCTCCTTGGCCCATTTCTCTTCTTGTATTTCCCGCAAGAACTCTTGAGAGTACCGTTGAATTGAAGGAGGTATTCCAGCATCCATGGAATTAGGAACATAAGCTCCCATTGGTGGTGAGCGTCCTCTTTCAATAACTGGTTGAGCCTGTGGAGGTAAAGAAACTTGTGGTTTGTTTACCAACTGCTCTAATCTTTCTAGTAAGCCCTGGAAATGAAAATCTGATTTGACAGAGTTTGTCTGATTGAACTTTTGACTAGTCTCAAGTATAGCTTGAGCTTGTTCTACCATTTTCATGCACATTTTCATCCATTCAATCTCTAAGTCCGCTCTAGGGTCACTCTTGTCTAGGTTTGCAGCTGTAGGCCCTTCTTGAAGTCGAGCCTGGTAGGCCTTGAACATCATGTCCAAGCCTTCTAGGGTTGGATCTGCAAGAACAGACCCTGATTGTGGCCTATTTACAATGGGTGGTGGGGTGGGATGAGGTGGAGTGGATGGAGTTTCAGCATGCGAGGGGTTTTGAGATGCAATGTCTTCTATCTTTGTTTTTGCATCTTTCAAGCTTTCTTCTAGTTCCGATAACTTTTTATTCCACTTGCGATTGGCCTTCTCTCTAGTATCCTTCCATGTTCTTGTTTTCCTCTTACTAGGTTTCTCCCGATTCGCTCGACTCCGATTGCTCTGCTGGTTTATCCTGTTTTAAGGCTTGTGCTCTAGTGACAGCTTGTATAGGAGCCACATTACTGCTACTTGAACTTGAATCCGCCACTAAGCCTACCACATTAATGGGTGTAATCTTGGGTGCACTAGAGGGGTTTCTTGGACAATCTCTGGGGAGATGGTCTTTGCCACAATCAGGACAAAAAGCTTGTATTGTGATAGCATGTCCTTGACTCGGAGATGGTGGGTGGGGACAATCACGAAGGAAATGGTCGCCCTGACATCTGAAACATGGTCCTCTAGGGGCTTGTGGTCTTACTTGTCTCAATTGGGGCCTAGGGTTGGCATTTGCGTACATGACATTGGAGTATTCAGGCTCCCAATTTTGTTCCATAGGTGGTGCCTCATATGGATACGAGTAAATCTCACTATGCTTAGGTGACTCTATGTAATAAGCATGTGGACTACCTTTATGGGAGTAGTCTGAACTATGAGCATGAGAGTCATTTTTTGAGATCAGTGGGGTCACTGGCACCAATGCTCTATTTGGATTTTCTTCTCCCACAGCATACTTGATTGGAATCACATTGGCAGGGGCTGGTGGTTGGTTTCCCAAGACTGGTTGTGGCCTATATTGTGCCTGATATTGCTGTTGTGGTCGATAATATGGATGTTGGTATTGGTTCTGATACCTACCTTGTTGGAAAGGTTGCTGATAAGTTTGTCTAATAGCCTGCCTATTGTAGGGACAATCTTGAGCCGTGTGGTTTGTGTATTTTCTCTCAATAGTGCAATATGGAGCATTCCTTTCTCTAATGTTTTGGTTCTGCATTGGGCATACATTAGCCATGTGGTCCCCTCCGCATGTATAACATCGGTTCAATGAGGTGACTATTTGTGTTTGTCTATTTTGGACTCCCAGCTTCTTGGCAACTTGCTCAGCTATCTCATCTATTTCCGTGGACATTTTTGAAGTATGACTAGTAGAACTATCAGAATCCTTATAGAGTTTGGACAATCCTAACTCCTCACCCAAGTTATCTTCTATGTCAATGCATGTCCGCACACACTCTTCTATGCATCTGGGCTCTTTCAAGTACACATATGATCTTAACTTTGTGCTCAATAAGCCATCTAAGAACAAAGCCACTTGTTTGGCCGGTGTGGGTAACTCTGGAGCAGGGCATCTTTCTAGGTATTGTCTGAACCTTCTACCTGCTAGTCGCACTGTTTCTTGGGGTGTCTGCTTGAAACTGTGGATCAAAGATGATGTGCTATGCCTGATACCACTCTTGGAAAATTCTACAATGAATTTGTCTAGCAGCTGACCTATATCGCGATAGTTTCGACTACTCAGAGGTTGAAACCAAGCCAAGGCAGTGCCCTTAAGAGTCAAACCAAATGCCTCGTACTGGGTGAACAAATCCTCAACCTGTTCAGCTCTTAACACTTGTTTGAACTCAGCCACATGATCATAAGGATCTCCTGATTCGTCAAAATAATTCTTCATTGCCTTGATCACTTGAGTGGGTCTAAGGGTTTTTGCGTGCTCTCGGGGTCTAGGCAATGGAAAATCAGGTTCATCTCTTTGTTGCCTATGTACTTGATGTCTCTCTCTTTCAAGTCTTTCATTTTCAAATCCTACTCTATTTCTGCCCATATTGTGTGCAAAACTTACCTCAGGTCTCTCTCTAGTTCTTTCTCTATGGGCTTCATGGGCTTGGGATGATCCTACTCCTTGGAGGCCATGGGAAACATTGGATCTTGATGGAGGGAAAATCAATTCACTCTTCCACGTATACACATGTCTATCATGTTCTGTTACCAAGAAAATTTTCTCTGATGTGTTATCCAGGTAGACAACTTTGCCTAGTGTCTTTGGCATCCTTGAACTCGTAGATGATGACTATGCCCAATTGGCTAGGTTGATCTGGCTTGAATCTCCAAAAGGCTTCCTTTGTTTCTCTATTCAATGCTTTTGTTGTCTTGAGGGATCCAATCTGGAGTGATCACTCTAGTCAAAATTGACTTGCCTCTAGGAGTCTGGGGTCCTTGTCCTACATTTCCTTGTTCTAGGTCTCCTATCTCTTTCTCAGAAATAATATTTCCAAACTCATCGGTCCTATCTGGTAGGTTGGTGACCACATACATGGTTCCTTCCTTATCAATGTATGACCCCTCTTCAAACTTGACCACTGGATGTTCAAGTCCAAAGGGTTGATCTAGATTTTTGAGTTGTACCACTGATCGCCTCAGGCCATCCTCATAGATGCGAGCACCTAATCGGTTGGTCCGAATATATTCCAATTGTGTCTTATAGGGACCTTCTGGTGTTTGTAGATGGGCAGTTCCTGAGCCACCTGCAGGTTTCCCCATGCTAAAAGACATTTCTGAGTCACTTGTGTCAAAGTTTAGTATGTAAGGACAACCACTTAGTTGTTGTGCCCAACACTTAGTTGTATGGTTGACACTAGACTGAGAAGATCTAATGCTTTGTCTATCCTTGCCTAGGTGTCTACCAGATCTCAGGTTCATAAGCTTTGGTTAAGAGTCCAAAAAATCCCCTTGGTATGGTTCAAAATCCTTTGGAGTCCCCTTGGTCCCCTAGTCCCGCTTGAGGGTCAACTTCAAATTAGTCTATCTGAAAATCAACACATTATTCTTATAAAAAACAGCTGAGCCCGTGTAGAATTTGAAACGAGCTTTCCAACGAGCTATAGAGCTAAAAAAATGGACTTTGGATGAAAAAGTTATGTCAAATCAGGCTCTTGGGGGTCAAAATTGGCAAACAGGGGCTCTTGGAAAGAATTGCGATTTTGTGAATCTCAAGAGAATCACGATACTGTGAATCTCAAGAGAATCGCGATGCTGTGAATCTCAAGAGAATTGCGATACTGTGAATCTCAAGAGAATCGCGATACTGTGAATCTCAAGAGAACCGCGATGCTGTGAATCTCAAGAGAATCGCGATGTTGTGAATCTCAAGAGAATCGTGATGCTGTGAAATTAGAGAATCACGGTCCTGTGAAATTAGAGAATCGCGATTTTGTGAATCTCAAGAGAATCGTGATGCTGTGAAATCAAGAGAATCGCGATTTTGTACCTTGAAAATCGTGTTTTCTCATAATCCTGTCTTTTGACATGAAAATCGCGATTGCCAACAGAGAATCGTGTTTTTGAAAATCATGTTTTTTGAGAATCGTGTTCTGAAAATCGCGATTTTGTACCTTGGATGAAAATCGTATTTTCAGAGAATCGTGTTTTTGAAAATCGTGATTGCCAACAGAGAATCGTATTTTCACAAAATCGTGTTTTCAAAGAATCGTCTTTTCACAAAATCGTGTTTTTGGCTGAAAATCGTGATTTGTGAGAATTGCGATTTTGAGCCCACTGATAATCGTGTCTTCTCAAAATCGTGTTTTTGAGAAATTTAGAGAATCGCGATTTTAAGCACAACCAGAGAATCGTGTTTTTTTTTTTTTTTTTTTTTTTTGGAATCACGATTTTGAGCAGAGAATCGTGTTTTTTGAGAATCGCGATTTTGAGCAGAGAATCGTGTTTGATCACAATCGTGTTTTTGGCTAAAAATTGTGATTTGTGAGGATTGCGATTTTGAGCACAACCACAGAATCGCGATTTTGAGAATGATCTCAGAATCGTGTTTTTGAAAACTTAGAGAATCACGATTATGAGCACAACTAGAGAATCGCGATTCTGAGAATGACCTCAGAATTGTGTTTCCTTCAGAGGGCTTTTAAGCAGGAAATAGAAAATCGTGATTTTCAAAAAAAAAGAATTTTTCACAGAATCGCGATTTTCATCACAGAATCGTGTTTTTTGGCGGGAAATTCAAATTTCTGAGCGTCGAGCAATGGCGAGCTCCGTATGTGCAGAAAATCATGAAAAAACACAGCGCTTGCTCTCCCTTGCACCTCGTAACTCCTTCTCACACAATAATGCATGAAAAATGGTATGAAAATGGTGAAAATGCACTAAAAAACAAGAAATTTCTATGAAGAACAAGATGGATGAAGATGGAGATGATGAAGATGATGAAGATGGAGAAGAAAAATCAGAAAAATAACAGAAATGACAGTTCTTTTTACCTTCCAATGTCGCAAATCTACGATCTTACCATCACAACGCTCGTCCTCGAAGCTCTCTCCCCGACAACGGTGCCAAAATTTGGTGTAGCTCAAGCGTAAGCACCACCTCCTTTACTTGTCAATCCGCGGCGACATGAGGACCGGTATGAAGACCACGAGCAAGTGAAGGCACAAGTGCGTGAGTGAAAGCACTCAAACATGCACACACATACACACACACACGCGCACAAGGTAAGATCAAAGAGAGGAACAATGGAAAGCTTTGATTGCAAAGAGTTCTCTTACAAAAGCTCTATTCTCCATCACGCTAACCTCAAAAATGAGCTCTCTAGCTCTTTTTATAGTTTTTTGACTAGTTTTGGCCCTATCCAGACCTAGTGTCCAGCCTAGTTAAAAATTAGGTTCCAGGGCTTATTTGAGGGCTCAAATGAAGTCTAAAAATTATGAAAATTATTAGGATGATAGTTCTAATACTCCTCAAGCTCAAGGACTCCTTGGCTTGAACAAAATGGAGTTACAAAAATTAGAAAATGGTATTTACAATGGTTTTTAGTGATGAAAATCACTATTTTTGTAGGGGATTCTTCTGAAAATTTGACATACACTTCTTGGAGCTCCATACTTGCTCTCTCTTCTTCTATGTCCACTTCTTTGATGTGCTTCCATGTTTTATGCTTGACCTTGAGTTCCCTACTTGCTCTCTCTTCTTCTATGTCCACTTCTTTGATGTGCTTCCATGTTTTATGCTTGACCTTGAGTTCCAACATATGCCTAGATTTTCTACCAATCAACACATCTAGATCCGTTCACTTGATAGTGAAGCTCCTCACAAATACCTTCAATAAACTTGCTCTTCAGAGTATCACCACTAACCTCCAATGCATATTTGTGAAGACATAGTAACTTCTCTTTGTACTCATCAACAGACAAGCTATGCTTGTCACGAACTCCATCTTCTTTTTCGTATGGTATTGTGGACAACAATAGCGTTATTCTACTTGCTCTCTAAATTTCTTCCATAGAAGGGGACCAAAATGTGTTTGAGTCTGCATATAGGACTTCCACCATAGCTTTGTGATGCCACGTAGGTGGAGCATCCCAACTTTTGCCTTGGACTCCTCACTAAATTGTCGAAGATCAGAGAATGCTTCCAGATCTTTTCCACTCTTCTTCTCACAATTAAAATCATTCAATTTTGTGTTCTTAAAGACTAGTTAGGGGCAAACTCACCTGCTTCCATATCTCTATAATTGTGTTTGTGTCTTCCTCTAGGCATACTAGATGTTCCCGCACCTTCATGTGCTTCATCATTCAGCTCCACCAACAAAATTGTTTTGCCTTATGGTTGCTTTCCACCCCATTCTTTTCATAACTCTCCAAGAATCTTTTGAATAATCTCCTCTTGCTCACGAACATTTTGTGTCAAACCTTCCATAGTTTCCAAGGATCAATTTTTCTCTTATACCACTTGTAGCATTTCCTCAATCACAAGCTTTTGATCATTCAAGAATAGTTGAAGAGAGAAAAATAGAACTTGCAATCACTCTCAATCACAAAATAATTCTCTTATTTTTGCCCCTTCTCTTTGATGCGCAAGTCTTCTTATAACAGATTTGATCACCGCACAAAGAAGTGTGTGATCCACCAAATTTAGAAAAAGCTGATTTTTTGCAAACCTTTTGCAAAAACATGTGTTTGTAGTAGTCAAGTGCTTTCTTTAGTGGTACCTATCCAAAAATAGAAGAAAACCAATGAAAGACATATATGAAGACATCCATAAGTGTGCATGACACCACGTGTGCTATAAAATCATGGATTCAAATACAAATAGAGAAGCCCCCTTTTTCAAGTACTTAAAAAAACAGCACTTTTCCAAGCCCTCTAACTAAAAAATATTGAGGAATTAGCTTAAACTTATGAGAGAAGCTTTTATTCAATTTTCGGATTTGCACAATATTGTTCGAGATGACCTAGGTCCAACTCCACCTCCAAGTATCACTTTTGAGCCCTACAAGTTTAGAAATCCTAGAGAGAGAAAAAAATCAAGGCATTTTCTTATAGTGAAACAAATGTAGAGCCTTAAATGAGGTGCTTAAAACATGATTCACAAAAATTTCAAAGAGACAATTTTATTCTCTTATTTATTCTCTACCTTTCTCTTATACATAATTTTTCCTAATTCTTTCATCTTCATGTTCAATTTTCAACCAATAAAACATGATACAGATAAGTTATTGAGAGAGTATAAGACATGACATGCCAAAATTTAACCTACATGAATAAAATTACCTAATGTTACATTCTAAGCATTATCCCCACAATGTAATTTGGAAAGTTCAGAATGAATTAGCTCACTTGAAAAGGGCGTATTACAATTCTTCCCCGTTTTAGAAACTCTATCTTTAGAGTTGGAAAGAAGGATAATTTACCATAAATCTTTTAAGTTCATCCAAGTGGAATCTTCTACTAGATATGTGTGCCATTTCACCAAAATCTCTACTATAGATCTATTTCTAAGTAATCTTTCCCTCCTACCTAATACTATTTCAAGTCGAAGCTCAAAAGAGGCATCATCTTTCAGCTTATAGTTGTCCTACAAAACATGAGCAACATTAGATACATATCATTTAAGTAAGCTAACATGAAATACAAGATGCACATCTAAATGTTCAGATAATTCCAACAAATAAGCAAGAGATCCAATCTTTTACGAAACTTAAAAAGGACCTATGTATCGAGGAGAAAGTTTATGATATTTCCCTAGCAACAAGTTAGATTTGTGAGGATTGAATTTAAGAAATAACATGTCATCTATTTGAAATTCAAGTGGTCTTTTCTTCAAATCGTAGAAATTCTTTTGTCTTTTCTGAGTTTCTTTTATGTGCTACTTAATTTTTCCAAGTTCTCCATCCATCTCAAGAAATTCTTTAGACACCTCTACTTTAGTTGTAAAACCCAAAAATGAAGGTGGAGTCAAACATTTATAACCATACAGAGAGAGTCATTTTTATAGATGCATGCCATACACTATTGTATGCAAACTCGACTAAGGGAAAATATTCACTCCAATTATCCTGCTCTTCATTCACATACATATGCAACATATCTTCAAGTACTCGATTAATCCTCTTGATTTCCCTATCAGTTTGTGGATGGAAAGTTGTATTCATGCAAATTTGAGTTCCAATTGATTCAAATCTTGCTCTTCAAAACTTTGATGTGAATCTAGAGTCTGACAGATGACTACCTATCTTAGAGAAATCCTTAATATGTGCTCTTTCATATTGCACCAATCCTGGAAAACTTCTAACATCCCCTACAATTTTAGGAATCAACCAATCAACTATTGTTTTAACTTTATCATGGTCTATATGAATTCCCTCTTTAGATATGACTCTTCCTAGATACACAAGTTTATCCTTAGCAAAGAAACACTTACTCTTCTTTCTATACAATTTGTGTTCTCTAAGAGTTTGCAAAGTCTTCTTGAGATGTATAACATGCTCAACATCATCTTTTGAGTATACAAATATATCATCAAGAAATAGTAAGATGAATTCCTGTAGGTAATCATGGAAAACATTGTTCATCAAGCACATGAATGTGGTAGAGACATTTGTTAATCCAAAAGGTAAAACCATAAACTTGTAGTGGTCATAACATGTTTGAAACATTGTCTTGGGTATATCTTTTGTTTTGATTCTAATTTGGTGATATCTAGATCTAAAGTCAATCTTAGTGAATATATGCACTCCACTTAATTGACCTATAAGTCGTCAATGTGAGGAAGTGGCTACGTATTTTTTATTGTTCTTGTATCCAGCCCCCTATACTCAATACATTATCTATAAGAGCCATCCTTCTTCTTCTGAAATGAAACAAGTGCACCCCAAGGTGAAACACTCAGTCTTATCAAGCCTTTCTTCAAAAGATCATCTAATTGAATCTTAAGCTCCTTTAATTGATCTATGTTAAATCCATAGGGTGCTCTAGAATCTGGTTCACTCCTGGATACAAGTGAATGGCATGGTCAATCTCCCTGGATGGAGGTATACTAGGTAGGTCTTTTGGAAATACATCTGCAAATTCTTTCAAAATATTTTCTACATAATTTGGGAGAATTTCATTATTATCCTCCTCATGCAGATTATTTACATACACTACACATGTTTTATAGCCATCATGTATACCTCTAATTATCTGCATAGCAGAAATAAGAATAGGTTTATGATTATACACATCAACTAGAATGTGGATATATTCACAGTCTAGTTGTAAAGTGATTGTTCGCCAATGGTAAAATAGAGAGAGGACATCTATCTATTGTGAAAGCCATATCTAAATCATGTAATGGTGACATTAAACAATGGCTTAGATTCTTACCTTTTGCACTTTGGGTAGATAGAATGACATGCACACGTACCACTAGGTATATGCCTGCTAAACTCATGTACTTTCAAAAACCGTTGTTTCCAATTTAGTCTCATATTTATGCATGGTCAAATTCGCCTTGGTGTGAAAACATGCCTACTGATGATTTTTTGAGTTTGCGCATTAAAGAGTTAGAACAAGTTAAATTATAACTTGATGATGTCATTGAAAAATTAAAAGCATCTAGAATAAAGAATAAGCTTTATTTTGGCAAAACTCATTGATTGCATCCTAAACCCATTGAAGTAGGTGATTGGGTGCTCATTTATGATAGTACATTTGACTCTCAATATGATGCATGCAAAAAGCTCACTCAACGGTGGTTTGGGTCATACATTGTATCAAAAGTCAATAACAATGGTACATATGCTCTTTTGTGAATTAAATAGTGTTGCATTAAAAACTTTGATTGTAGGTAAAAGGATAAAGCTTTTCAAGAAACGTGATGATGATGAGTACATCATAGATGTGGACATTGAGGAAAATGAAAACAACGAGGCCAATTCATAAACAGGAGTATCCATGAATTTTTTTAAACAGAAACTTAAAAAAAAAATCTTTTTCAAGTTCATGTTGCTTTGTTTTTAACAAGTTCATTCCCACGTTTTTTCCCATTCTTGCTTGTTTGCAAGTTCACTTCATGCATGTTTCTTTTCAATCTTTGCATTGCATTGCATATCCACATCACTTGAGTCAATAGGGCAAATGATGACTTCTCTACTTGTGCAAAATTATATCTTAAGTAGTAATTTATCTACTAAGAAATCAGTTATAATATAGGATAATGGAAAGATAGAGCATGTATATTTTGAGGTTTATTTTGGTAACATTACTTTCATATATAAACATGCATATGTATCTTAATCAAAAGCATAATTGTTGAAGCCCTAACTCCTGCTACTACATGTTTCTATAGCCTTAGTCTACCTCACAACACTTGTATCAGAGTTTAAACAACTGTTCTTCGTCATCAAAAATGGTTGTACCTTGTATCGGGGTTTCATTTTTTCCCTCTCATAAAAAAAAAGATAAGTGCTACATGTTACCAGGAAGTTTACACTTTCTTCCACCCCAAAAAAGTGAATGTAACCATAAAGTCACCGAATCATCATTAAAAGAAAAATAGAGCGAGAGCAATCCAAAGGAAGCTAAGGAGGCATAGCAGATTAAATCACAGGCTATATAGGTAGATTTATGCATTATAAGAGTTTAGTTATATTTCCTTGCATGTTATTAGAGAAAGAGCATATTCATATTTATGTAAGAAAGAATTTGATATAAAATAAGCTAAGGATGAAAGATGTCTCTTGAAAATCCTAAATCTTTGTTTATAATCATATTTAAGGAAGATTTCTTTATGAAAAAGGTACAATTTTTCTTCAAGATGAGAGGAATTGATGCCTAAGATGACTCAATACATCCACTTCCACTTCATATTGATGCTTGTTTGTTTTCTTTCTTGTTGTTAATGTTGCTTGTTCATTTGCATATATGTTGCCTATTTGTT
This sequence comes from Ceratopteris richardii, assembly GCA_020310875.1. Lineage (NCBI taxonomy): Eukaryota > Viridiplantae > Streptophyta > Polypodiopsida > Polypodiales > Pteridaceae > Ceratopteris > Ceratopteris richardii. The sequence continues at coordinate 64,055,889 of CM035408.1, read as the reverse complement.
CATGCATACTCATGTTGCATGTTTCAATCCTTTCTTTCATGCAAATTTTGCTTCATGTCATAGTGCCTACTCATTTATGCATATGGTCAATTTTTTTCTTCCATATTTCTTATGTTGCCTATGAAAGAATTTGATGCCTAGAACTTTTTGTTTTCCAGAAAGACTAGAGTGGCGCTTCTATTATCGTTAGTGTCCATGTGAAAGACTAAATGGCCACCAGACACTTCTTTGTATATGTTCTTTAATAAAACATATAGTGGGCTAGTCAGTCATAGATTGTAAGTTTGACCGCATTTGTAAGACCTAAGAAGTCTGTCTTCGTGCTCCCCTATGTACTATGTTGTTCTGCGTATTCTAGCCTCTGTGTGGAGTAGTGTGTGTGGCCTTAGGAGCTTGGTTTTCTACTCTGAGGATATCATTGTGGAGCTCTCTAGAAGGAGAGCGCACTGTGGTGCATCTCCATTGAAATACTTCACTAGTATCAGAGCATCTCAATGCAAAAGATTTGTTCCTTTTGTGCGATTGAAGCAAGCACCCACCCACCCACCCAAGGCTTTGTCCAAGGCTTATGCCCACCCACCCAAAGCTTATGACTAAGGTGGCAAACAAGGCATAGACCTTGTCATCTAAGTCACCGAAGTCACCATTGGTGTCATTGGCTACGCGCAAGGGAGCACCTCAACAATCAAGGAAGATAGAGGTTCGCGGTACTTCAGGGGAGGTCACCCATCCTAGTATTATTCCCCACGGAGCTCAGTTAACCATGGAAATCTCTTATCACTAAGCTACACTCATGTGGTGTGAAGAATGGGAAAGACTAAGGTTAACATTACCTTGAACATGTTTTGGTCCCTCAAAGCTTCATTCTTTGCTTTCTAAGCCTATTTTTGAAGCATTTTTGGGGTGTCTTTTGGAGCCATTTTGGAGTACATTCACACATAGTTCTCTTCACACAGGTCCAAGAACATCAAGAAGAGTGTTTTTTGTACTTATCTAACAATAAATATCAACCTTTGGGGTTGTGTTTTTAGCCACACTCATAAAACTACACGTTTCTCGAAAGGTTTTGAGTTTTGGTGTGAGTAGCCGCTGCAAATTTATGCAAGTTTAGAATATCACAGTTGATAGACACTTGCAGGTGTTGTTGGCTAGTTTTTGGGCTACACACTCAGCCTTTTAGTGTCATTTTACTACAAATATTGAGCACGTACACACCATGTACGCTTCTGTGGATACCGCTTATGTACGTCCATGTGGTCATTGATATAGCGGTTACGTTTTTGCATAAAGCCTTTTATGTTTGATAAAGAGGGTCGTGGTGAGGTTTTCTTAATTGGAAGACAGCTAGATGTTGGGGTCTCTTTGGTGATGTAGGTGCAAGACCTACCTAGCCTCGCCATAGGAGATGTATGATAGTTGTCCATAAGTGTTCGATAAGGCTAGTTGGCTTCTACTGGGTAACTGATTATATGCAGTGCAGTCAGTGATTCACTATGCAGATAAACATGTCAATACTTGTAGTTTTATGATATTTTGACACTATTCATATGCTCATTTTGCAGAGGATACTTTGGCAAAATTTTTCTTGATGTTGGTTTAGTCAACTATACAGTGGTCGATTTACTCCGTGATACACTTATTCATTGGTGTTTGGACTCTTCTAGCTCCACTAGCATTCAATTCAGATTTCTACCATCATGCCATTAGAGGTCTCAAGCACATCCGGTGGATTAGGGTCTAGTCCCAGTGTTTTGAGGAGGAGCTATAACTTGCAGGGCAAAGACCATTTTCATATTTAATTCTTTGATGGCACAAACTTTTCTCTATGGAAGAATCAGATTAAAGATGTCTTGATTCAAAGGAGGAAATGGAAGCTAGTAAATGGAATTTCAAAGAAGCCTATTGACATGGATGAAGATGATTGGGATGATTTAGATGAAATGGCTAGGTCTACCATTCACTTGCACCTGGCAGATAATGTTTACTTTAAAATATTAGACCATGAAAGTGCAAATGAGCTTTGGAAGAAGCTATGCAATACGTATGAAAAACAAAGGGCATCAAATAAAGTGTATCTGATGAGAAAATTATATAAACTTTGTATGAAGGACACAGATAGTGTTGCTGCTCATCTAAACAAGTTTGATGCTATATTCTCCCTTGCTCAAAAATGGATATGGATAATGACATGAACACAATATTGTTGTTATGTACCTTGCCATCATCATGGGATATGTTTTGCACAACTATTAGCAATAGTGCACCAAATGCTAAACTCATCTATGATGACATATGTGGAGCACTCTTGAGTGAGGAGATTCCTAGAAAATCCATGGTTGGCACTTAGATTGGAGATGCATATAATGTTTGGGATTCTTAACAAGGAAAGAATGAGCAACCCGATAGGAGCAAGAACAAGGAAAAGAATGGTCAACGAAATAAGAGTAGAAGTAAATCAAGGAAGAGGGATATCGAATGCCATTATTGTCATCAGAAGGGATACATGAAGAAAGAGTGTTATGCATTAAAGAATGCTCAAGGTAAAGGACAAAATGTTGATGGGCATGTTAAATAGTTACCTACACCATCTACTTCGAATGAAGATTGAAGAAATTAATGCTATTTCTGATAATGTTGATGTGTTGACACTTGATAGTACTGTGCCAACGGAGGCTCTTATGGCTGATTCTCTTTCCCACACATGGCTGCTAGATTCTGGTGCTTCTTTCCATGTGACACCACACAGAGAATGGTTCTCTAATTATGTAGCAAAGTCTCTTCGTACCGTGAGACTTGGTGACTCTTATCAGTGTAATTTTGTGGGGATAGAGATGTGGTTGTGCAGTTCATTGATGGTTCAAGATTTAATATGCATAATGTATGCCATGTACCTCAGTTATCATGCAGTTTGATGTCATTTGGTCAACTTGATGTCATTTGATCAACTTGATGACCTTGGTTACAAGGTGGTTCTCTATGTTCAATCCTTTCGTATATCAAAGGGCAATATGCAAAAGGAAGCAAAGTTGGATCACTTTATCCTTTATTTGTATCACAAAAAGAACACTTGTTAGTTGTTACTGAACAGCCTATGGCCTGTATTTGGCATGGTCATTTGGGCCACATATCTCTTAGAAGAATGGAAAATCTTTCTCATTCAAGCTACTTATGTGCATTTTCCTACTCTGATTTTTCATTTTGTGAGCATTGTCAATATGGAAAGCGGACCAAAAATGTGCATAAAATGCACATTGACTCTTCAATTTAGCCTTTAAGATCTCATTCATACATATGTTTGTGGTCCTATGCCCACTAGGTCCTTAGGTGGTTCTGTTTACTTTGTCACTTTCATAGATGATGCTACTAGAAAAGTTTGCGTATATCCTATCAAATCAAAGGGTGAGGTATTCCCTACTTTCAAAAAATGGCCTGCTTGAGTTGAGATTGAAAAAGGAACTAAGCTTAAGGCTTTATGTTCAGATAATGGGGATGAGTATACCTCACACGAATTCAACCTTTTTTGTCAATCTAGAGGGATTCATAGAGAGTTTACAACTCCTTATACCCTAGTATAGAATGTTGTAGCTGAAAGGATGAATAGAAATGTTCAAGATAGAGTAGTTTCTATGTTGCATCATGCAAACCTCTCACGAGGTTTTTGGGCAGAAGCAGTATTGACTACAATTCATGTGATTAACCTTTCACCTAGTACTACCAAAGGTTTGAAAGTGGCACAAGAGTTATGGACAGGGAAGCCACCATATTTTGATCATCTTTAAGTTTTTGGGTGTGAAGCATATGTTCATATACCCAAGAATCTTAGATAAAAGTTGGACCATAAGTCAAAGAAATGCATTTTTCTTAGATATGGTCAAGAAGGACAATTTTGATATCGTTTATGGGATACTAAAATACGGTCAGTGATCAAAAGTAGTGATGTAATTTTCAATGAGTCTAAGATGCATAAACAGCCTATTAAGGAGGTTGAAGTGAGAAGAGTGGTGTTTGAGGATACTATTCCTCGAGTTAGCATGCATAAAAATGTTGCACGTAGGGATATTCAAGAGAATGTCCGATCAGATCAGTCTGCACATGTTCATGTTCAACAACCATTGAGACACTCTGAACGTGTCTCACATCCACCTGATAGATATGTTCCAGGTTTAGATTTTGTTATGCTAATAGATGTCGATGAGCCTTCTTGCTACAAAGAGGCTATGCAGATAGAGGATCATGTCAAGTGGGAGAGTGCCACGAAGAGTGAGTTGGATTCTATTCACAAGAATGGTACTTGGGATTTAGTACCTTCGCCAAAGGGCAGGAAAGATTTACCATCTAAATGGGTTATAAGCTGAAATTCACATCATGTAGTGCCTCCAAAGTATAAAGTAGGAATTATTGCAAAGGGTTTTAAGCAACAACATGGTGTTGATTTCGAGGAAATCTTCTCTCTAGTGTTCAAGATTACTACTCTATGCATGTTGCTTGGATTCCTTGCAATGGAGGACTTAGATCTAGTCCAAATGGATGTAAAACTGCTTTCTTGCATGGAGATCTTACAGATGAGATCTATATGGAACAACCAGAAGGTTATGTAGTTCCCGACAAGGGAAGTCTAGTTTGTAAGCTCAGGAAGAGCTTGTATGGACTTAAACATCCCCCTACACAATGGTACCAAAGGTTTGATGCTTTTATGAAGTCTCAAGGCTATTCTCGAAGCAATGAGATCATTGTCTCTACACAAAGAGATGTTCAAATGGTAGCTTGATATGCCTGATACTTTATGTCGATGATATGTTGATTGTTGGGAAGTCCTCTTATGACTTGTCAATTATCAAAAAGAAGTTGAGTCATACATTTGATATGAAGGATTTTGGGGATGCCAAACATATTCTTGGCATGCGCATTACTCTTGATAGGAGTAAAAGATACATATACTTGTCTCAAAGTGAGCACATATCCAAAGTACTTCACATGTCCAATATGCAAGGTGGAAAGGCATTGAGTACACCTTTACCCATATATGTGAAATTGAGAAAGGATGATTGCCCCAAATCAAATGAGGAAAAGGAATTCATGAACAAAATTCCCTATCAATCTACTGTTGGTAGTCTCATGTATGCTATGGTAGCTACGACACCAGACATTGCATTTGCAGTGGGTGAAACACTAGGTCTTATCAAGGCTTTCTTCAAAATATCATCTAGTTCAATCTTAAACTCCTTTAATTCATCTATGTTAAATCTATAGGGGGCTCAAGAATATGGTTCACTCCATGGATACAAGTCAGTGGCATGGTCAATCTACCTAGGTGGAGGTATACTAGGTAGGTGTTCTAGAAATACATCTAAATATTCTTTCAAAAGGTTTTCTACATAATTTGGAAGACTTTCATCATTATCTTCCTCATGCAGCTTGTTCACATACACTACAAATGTTCTACAACCATCACATATACATCTATTATCTGGAAATTAGAAATAAGAATAGGTTTAGGATCATAGGCATCACCTAGAATGTGGATAGACTCACCGTCTAGCCTTAAAGTGATTGTTCTTTGTTCGCAATCAATTATTGCAAAATTTTGAATGAACCAATCCATGCCTATGATTGCATCACTCTGTTTCATGTCAATCACATGGAAATTTCTAGATAAACACCTATCAAAAAAAGTAAATGCAAGATTTTCAATGTATCCTTTCGTACAGTGTAGTCGTCCATCGGCCATCTCTACATGTCTTGTTATCTGCATATTTATGGGTATCCCTAAATTGTATACCAATTTGAAAGATAGAAAACAATGTGCACTACCTAAATCGATCACAAATTTGATTCTATGCGTAGAAATAATAACCAAAATCATAATTACAGAAGCTTTGGTGAAAGAAATAACCACCACCCAATATAAACTATGTCGGAGAAAGTCTATGACAAGCCTAAGTATTGGCTTGAGTCCCACGAAGTCATAGAAGAAGCTTTAAAATAAAGACAATGTAAAGTTCACTTGTGAACTACCTCTTGTAACTTTTGAAGAGTTTACTTAATGTAAAAGTGAAAGAATCTTAAGTGGTTGAGTCCACTTGATCAAAAAGGGAAAGAGGAGCCACAAAATCGTGATTTGTGGTAGGTAGAGAATCAAATCAATCACTAATTGATTGGAGAGTGATTGAGGGAAGTTGGCCTCCCAAACTCAACTATAAATAGATGGCAGTTTTAGTTGTGGTTAGAGAGACCTATGTGAAGACCTCCAAGAGCTTAGCTTTATGCCATATCAAGGTGTGATTACAAGGCACACATATGTATCACTAAGTCCATTGTATTCTACAAGCAGTATACTTTCATTTTCATGATCATTTGAGTTCATATTTCCATGTTCTTGTGAAGTGTACTACTCACTACCATATCTCTCAGTTTTCTTAGTCAGATTGCAGAGATGGTTTCTCTGAGCTTGGTGCATCCTTTTCAGTGATTTAACTTGCTAAAGTTAGCTGTATAAGTCTTATACATGCTCATCAAATTTCATTTCATTTGGGTATTGCAATCTTTAGTTATGTTCAATTGATGTCAACCCTATCTGTCATTTTCACTTCTCTCTCAGGTACCCGACTTTTTTACTCATCTTGTCAAAGCTGTTTCTTAGTGTGTACTTATCCAAATTTGATGATTAAAAGCTTGTTAAATTCAGCTTACTGTCTAGTATAAGCATACAATTTTGCGTAATCATTGAATTCTTAAATCTGCAGTTATGCTCATTTTTCTGCTCACTGGTCTCAAACTATAGTAGCCCGTGAAAATCGGGATGATGTCATCACTTGTTAAAACTCATTCTCAGTGTGTGGTTCATTATTTTTTATGGGATTACTCTTGAAAGTTAGCTCTTCAAGTTAACTAGATTCCCCAAGAGGAATTAAGTTAATTGCTGCCGTGCTCAGAGAATTATGCAAAACACTAGACAGGTGTATGAACCAAAATACCAAGTTCTTCACCTCTGAGCTAACTCCAACTTATCTGTATTGATCTATCTTTTTGTGAGTGATCTTCCAAGGTACATAGGGTGTCTAATACATCCATTGGCAAGCTAAAAAGGCCCACCATATACTCCTGGAGTTCATTTGGCTGGTGTAGATCAAGGATTTTGCAACACCTCTTCATCTTCAAGCACATACCTATCCATCTCTTCACAGTGGTATCAGAGCAAGGTTGGACAACATGGCACATGGATTTCCTTCATCAATTGACAAATTGGACAGAGGTAACTACTCAACTTGGTCATTAAGAATGGAAGCTTATCTCCAAAGTAGAAGTTTATATGGTTATGTGGCTGGAGATGAAGTTATCCCAAGTTTCAGGAACAAAAGTCAACCAACACAAGAAGAGCAAGAAAGATTGAGCACATGGTGCTCCAAGGATGCACTTGCAAGGTCTTATCTCCTCAACTCTATCTCAGATTTTTTGTTGCCTCACATTAGAAGTTGTAAGACATCTGAGGAAGTGTGGGATGCACTTGAAGTATTCTTCTCTTCATGTACCAAAGCTAGGAAGCATCAACTATGGCTAGATTTCACAACTCTCAAGAAGGCTCCCAAACAAAATGTGACTGATTTTGTCACAAAGCTCAAGGACATAGAGGATCAGTTGGCAAGCATTGGAGAGGTAATAGATGAAGAGCAAATTGTAAGCAGGTCATCAATGGCTTGAAGGCAGATGAAAAGTGGGAAGCATTCACCACAGCTATGGATTTGTACATGGACATGCATGTACCTGATTTCAATATACTCATTGGACAACTACTTACTGAAGAGGCAAAGCTTATCAAAAATGGAGAAATCTCTAAAGGTAATCAATCTTCAGCTTTATACACCAATAAAAGCAAGTCCAAAGATAACAAAGGAAAGGCAAAGAAAGTGGATGATGAATCAGATACATATCAAGTTAACTATGCAGGTAGAGGAAGACATGGCAGAGGTAGAGGAAGAGGAGGTAGACAAGGCAGGGGGAGATCCCAAGACTCCAACTCATGTTCTATTTGTAGATTAACTAATCATACAACTGAAAATTGCTTTAGGAATTCCAGGAATAAAAGAGGAAGAGGATACAATAGCAACAAAACAGAGAATAACTCCTCAAATGTTAATGCATTTGAATTTCCTTTCATTATTAGTCAAAGAGGAGAAGAAAAACTATGATATGAATCTAGAATACCATTAGGAATAGTGTGCACAAGTGAACTATGTGGCAAGAATTCATCAGCAAAAATCAAGTGCTCCATCAAATCTTTGATCTTTTCAAAAAAATCTCCATGGAATCTCCCTCATTCATGTGCTCACTCTCAACTGTAATTAACAAGAGACTCATTTCTTACTTTTTTATAAGGTTGTAAGTGTATCCCAAGCATCCTTTGTTGACTTGCAAGAGTGAACTTGAGGAATAATGGCACGTTTGATAGATAGAGCTATCAATGCATGTTCATGAGCATCTCTGCCATCCCAACAAAGTTTCTCTATAGTAGGTGCAACAAGAATCGTAACATGAACATGAATTTGAAGATCATCATCTTCAATTTCATATGCATCACCTTCAATAATTGTATTTATCGGTGTAGTGGGGCTTTTTTCAATACCTTGCATAATATTCCACAACCCTTTTTCTACAAATACATGATGCATCATATATGATCGTAATGGGTTATTAGTACCATCCAACTTGTCCTTAGTAGCCTACATTCAAAATACATCATTGCTTTCATCCATGGCCACTGACTAAATACCTTGATGTAGAAAAATATTTGTATCTCAAAAAGTTGAACATAACCACCCTGGCAAAACAAAACCTGTATATATGTTTGGCACAAAAGGATGAAATTGCCTATAGAGGTGTTTGGTAGTGCATTCTTACACAAAAACAAGCAGAGATCAAAATTACCACACAATAGAGTGAATTAGATTGAACTCCTAATCACCTTGAGTATGCTCACCAATTTCTATGCAATTTTGAGATAATGATTGAAGGGGTGTTGAGGATTCCCTAGATGAAGTGGCCACCTACTTTGATACTAATTGTTGGAGTTTGATGTGTGCAAAAGCACACAAACAACAAAACGAAGAAGAAAAATCTTGGAGCACAACACAACACTAAATGGATTACCAAGTGAATGTGCTAGAAGGAGTAACCTGTTAGGGTTATAGGTGTACATAGGTGTTAATGGAAAAACCTCCTAAAGAGGGAAAAAAGTGTCCCAATGGTCCTAAGTGTGTTCACACACATCACTACTAAAATATAGCAACATCAAGTACACTTGCTTTTACATATAGTAGATGAGGTTGCAATAGCAAGAAGTTTACACATAAGATGTACGTTACTTTTAGATCATTTCATGAAGACATTAAAAGGATCTGTATGCCCAAGTAATCAACCCAAAGGAAGTATACTAGAAATTTGGGTGGTAGAAAAAGCATTGGTATTAACAATTGAAATCGCATGAGTGTTAAGTTTGGAGATGCGAGTTTATGGTCTTAACGACAACATCCAAAAGTACCTAGAGAAGGAGCACAAGGTATAGGCATAGAAAGAAAAATTGATGCATGATTACTACAATAGATAATGAAAATAATTTTTTCTAATTCAATCCCAATGCAAAAATGTTTTGATCTATGAAGAAGAGGATAAACAATGTAAGAAGGGTGGACTTCTTTCCAAGTAAGATCAAAGAAAAAGAGGTTTGCCTTATTCAAATCACTTAGCTATGTTACTCGATTTCCCAACCTATGAATGGATTCAAACGACTATTTCCAAAGCTCACACATTAGGTCAAGTCATAACTTTGAATGAAGATGAGCTACTTTGGGATGTGATTGGATGTATCATAGATAGAATGCGCTATGGTCAGATGGAAAACATTTACAGATTGAGAAGAGTAATGAAGTTCATACCACTATGAATTGTGGTGTACTTATGAGCTTCATACAAAAATGTAGAGTAAGTGCATGATAAACAAATGATCAAATCTCTATTTTATATTTATATGGAATGATCAAACATATCTTGAAGATTTCTTTTCATGGATTTGATATATTTTTATTTGATGTCAAATTAAAGTGATCATTGGTGGCCAAAATGCAACTATAGAAAAATATCCTAGAGTTTTGTGCAAATAGATTCAACAAAATCTTGGTCTGAGGATTTTGACATGTTTGCATTTCTTGAAAAATATGAAAATATTTTTTTGCTAGATAATGCTGATTAAAACATGTCAAAATATGTTTTTTGCTAGATAATGCTGATTAAAACAAATATTGAAAATTGGTATATCAAAAGTTATGATATTATATCTCCTTCAAATACTATGCATGACATGATACAACCTAGTCCTTAGCAATCATGTGGGGATACTCTAGTAGACCATGAAGAGGAAACTACTATTTATGATGCTAAAAATTTGATATATTTGGAGAATGATAACAAACTTTGATCATGGAGTCCGATCTTGATGCAAAAATGGAGAGAGATTTATATGATAATTTACTTATATGATATAGTATATGACTTTCATTGTTTATTTTAATCTTTCACAAAGTTTATGTATTTTTTATGCAACATAATGATGTTTCTTTTAACATGGTCCATGATGCACCACAAGCATATTATAGTGATGTAAAGTTGCAAGAGATTTTCCCTTGACTAACTCCTACGTAGATGGTAGTGATGTCATAGATGTTTATTATATCCATGTATCCCATTCCCTCTCATACTCCTTCTCGGCTAGCTCTTATGATTGTCCACCTATAAGAAAGTCTAAACTTGTGGATATTGCATCTCCATAGTATCACAATGATGATTCTAGCTCTGGACTATCTAGTTGATGGTATGACCGTCATTTTGGTGGATTGTCTAGAGCACCATTGATCTCATCACATTGAGCATGAATGCAGTGATCATCAAGTGGCACTAGATCCTATTGTGATGGAACTGATGCATCTACACCACCATGTTCATATCGACCATCACAATCAGCCACTCTGACAACATCCTACACACCTCGTGGTGTGTATGAGCATGAGGACTCCAAAGTATATAAATATGATCATAATGCATTAGTGCATATGGATAGGTGAAATGCACACACCTTCCTTAGAAGGAAGATAAAGACAAAATGAACAATATTATGGATTGCATATATTGATAATGTTGTCGAGTACCAAGATCAATCCCATTTTTTGCTAAATGGACGAAAAATATTTTACTTGGTACTCTCAAACACCTACATGATTCGACCAAGAAAGCTACTTGAGAAGGGTTGAAACCCCCGTATAGCAGTGGGCAAGAGTAGAGAGCACCTATGACATGATTTTTTACAACACAACAAAGAAGATCTTGAATGATATCAACATAGAGAGAGGAGGTAGTTACACATTTGGTAAGTATCAAGATATTTCATTTAGGAAGCAGTGCAATGGACATCCTCCATCATGCATTTATAAGTATAATTTGTGCATTTTAGCTAAATCTATATGCATTTTAAGTAAATCTATAAGTATGGTTCTTTTTTGTGTTACTTGTTTCATTTATTGAATGTACAACGTAGCAATTGAGCATTGTCCAATATGTGTAGAGGATCAAGAGATATACACATGGGATCCTCATGGAGTGCCATTTGATTTGGAGAGTGTGGGTGAGAGGATCCCATTTATCATCAACTTGAATGAGAGCACGTGGATGGTATGAAGATTTCTCTTTTATCACATATGTATTTATACATAGATTCAACATAATTTCATATTCTATTGCATGTTATACTCCCCAATTTGTATCACTATTATCGTAATGGAGTCTTTTGTTTGATAGATCTCTTTCTTGGCATCTTCAAATGCAATGTATCATATATTTCATAGAAGACATGTACTACTTGAACTACCATATTTATAAGTTTATATGTGAGATGCTATATCGACAATCGTATCTCTTTTTTGGCATGTTGGAATGAAATGTATTATATGTTCCATAGAGGATATGTACTATTTGAATTATCATATTTATCCTTTTATACATGAGATGTTTTCTTTCATTTCTAATAATCTCAAGTACTTTTTTTTATACATTTTAAGATTTTTTCCAAGCTTATGCTTCAAATTATGTAATTTCATGGTTATGATTATGGTTATGAACATGACATTTAGTTTAAATTTATGTTATGCTTATGGATTTGATCTTGACTTCATGTTTATGGTTATGTTCATGTAATTTATGGTTATGAACAAGATGATTAGCTTTTATGTTTATGGTTATGTTTATGTAGATTATGGTTATAGTTATGGATATGATGTCGAGTTTATGTTTATGCAATTTATGGTCATGGTTACAGTTCTAAATATGATGTCATGTTTATGTTTCTTTTACATTCATGGTTATATTTATGGAGTTTATGGCTATGATGTTATTGTAGTACATGATTATGCAACTTCATGAGAGCATTTTTATTTTTTTTTCTAATACCAACATGCATATTGATGTGCATATCGATGCTTTGTTTTATTTATTTTTTAATAGTTTTAGATCGTTTGAATTCCGATGCATATATAGATGCATGGAAATTATCCTTTTTTAATTGATCTATTTTCGAACAAGTGCATTGGCACCCATAGAAACATACATACCAACAAAGCTGACAATTATTGATGCATCTTTAGATGTATATTCTCACACCCAAAATATTTTCAATGATTTCACTTCGATGCTTTTTCTTTTTGTGTAGATGGATTACAGCCGTCATATATGTCGAAAAATAGATCAATTTGTTATAGTTCTTCATCAACCATCTACCCAAAAAGAAAAGCTACTTACTTTGCAGGCTATTTTAGGGGCATGTAACAAATAAAAGAGATAGTTTACAATTATATCTTCCATGTATAAGGATTTTTTTCTTGTATGTTAATTAGGATGTGCTTTATCATCCCGAATTTCAATAAAAGCAAAAGTATACTATTGCAAGTTTATGAACCACTTTGCATGATTGATCATATGATTTGAAGTGCCTTAATCAGATTATCAACTCATTTTAAAACACCATTAGAGTACATCATATTCATTGCTACACCATTAGTAGTAAATGCGTAATTGTTCTACTATCTTCTACTACTCTAATTTTCCAATCTACATTCACATTCGAAACTGTAGTTTATCACAATTCAAACATTCTCTACAATTATTACTAGATTCATTGATCATATAGGAGCATCAATCATTTCGGTCATTATATTTTCACATTCTTCAAGCAATGGTTGTGCAATTAACTTCATACTCTTTTCAACAGCCTCATTAGTAAAATCAACACAATCAAATTAACTTTTCTCAATAAATTGTCTTTAACTATATAATCATCATGTGATTTTCTTCGTAAAGTACCACACTTAGGACCCTCAGTCCATATTTTTTCCTCTTTAAGAGGTTTTTTCCCTCCGGCTTGAATATATGCCTATAACACTAATGGGTCAATCATCTTTGTACATTCACTTGGTAATACATTCTATTTTGTGTTGTGCTCCAAGCTTCTTCTTCTTCCTTATTTTGTCTATGTGCTTCTATAGATGGGAAACTTCGACAATTGATACTAGAGCATGTTTCCGCTTCATCTAGGGCCTCATTGACACTTTTGATATATTTAGGTAGTGATGTGTGTGAACACACTAGGACCGCCGGGGCACTTTTTTCCCTCTTTAGGAGGTTTTTTCCCCCCGGTTTGTATATACTCCTATTGCCCTGATGGGCTACTTATCTTTTTACATTCTCTAGTAATACATTTAGTATTGTGTGTTGTGCTCCAAGCTTCTTCTTCTTCCTTGTGCTGTTCGCGTGCTTCCGCAGACGTCTAACTCCAACAATTGGTATTAGAGCAGGTCGTCGCTTCATCTAGGGCGTTGTCAACACTCCTCCATTTGCAGTCTCAGAATCATACGAATTTTGGTGAGCATACTTAGGGTGTTTCCGAGATCAAAACAACTTCGTGATCTGAGCTCGTTTTGGCCTCCGAACACACTATGGCAGCGCTTGTGTAGGCTATTTCGTCTTTTTGTGCCAAAGATATATACATGTTTCTGTTCGCCAGTACAAGCATCTCGAAGTCTCCTACAGGTTTAGCAGAACTCGTCTGGGCAGTTCCGTTCAACTTTTTGAGATACAGTTAATTTTCTGCATCAAGGTATTTTAGTCACCGGCCATGGCTGAAAGCAGTGATGTATTCCGTATATTGGCTGTTGAGGATAAGTTGGATGGTAACAACTACCCATTATGGGCTTATATGATGCGACATGTATTGGTTGCAAAAGGATTGTGGTACATTGTGCAGGGTGTTGAAAGATGTCCTGTTACACTTGTAATAACAGGTACTACGAATACACGTGGTGGAGCTGATGAAGATGGTGTCAAAGATAATATTGTGTAGATTCCTATTCGTGCTGCTGTTTCTGCTGCACCTACTGCAGAGCAGATTTGTTGGGATGGCAGAGATGCCCAGGCACATGCATTGATAGCTTTATCTGTCAAACGTGCCATTATTCCTCATATTCGCTCTTGCAGAACAGCTAGGGATGCTTGGGATACACTTACCACATTGTACCAAGCTAGGAATGAGGCTCGTGTTGCTTACCTCTGAAAACAGTTGGGGAGTGAGCACATGAATGAAGATGATTCTATGGACAGTTTCCTAACGAAGATCAAAGATTTGAAGGAACAATTGATTTCTGCTGATGAGGTTATACTAGATAGCTCACTTGTGAAGACCGTTCTGAATGGTCTTCCTGATTCATATCAGAGTTTTGCTTCTACCCTTCGGTTGATGATGAAAGGCAATTCGAATGCCTTATCATTTGAGGAGTTAGTTTCTATTCTGTTGCAAGAAGATCAGTCCAGGCAGAATAGGTCCATTATGCGTGTTGCAGATCAAGCTTTTCTGGCTAGTCAGAAGCGCAAAGGAAAACGGAGCTCTTCTACTAGTAAGCAGAAATCTGCAAATGCTGCACATTCGAAGAACCAGGATAAAGATGAGAAGAAATCAGAAAAGCAGAAATTGTTTTGCAAGTACTGTAAAGGGAATGATCATATCATAAAGAATTGTCCAAAACTGGCTGCAAAAGAGGCAAAGAAAAAGGAGGCTTGAATGGTTGTTGTAGAAGCCTCTACACCGAAAACAGAGTCTGCTAATCTTGTGCAGGAAGAAGAATGGGCGTTTACTACTGTTTGCAGTTTTGACCCATCTTCTCATGAGCTGTGCATGTCTGCAGTGGACTCAGATGTTTGGTACTTTGACAGTGGGGCGACCAAACATATTACCTCGCAGCGTAGTTTTTTCTCTTCACTCGAGCCTGCCCCTACAGGGAATACTGTCACATGCGCCAACAACTCCTCTTATCCTGTTATGGGAGTTGGTAAGATCATTCTACTACTGCTGATGGTAGTTCTTTCACCTTGTCAGATGCTTTATTTGTGCCAGGGAACAAGAAGAATCTATTATCAATTTCTGCATTAGCCAAGATTGGCTTGGTTGTGAAATTTGTTGATGACAGATGTACAGTTCATGATCTGTCAAATGGAGATGTTATTATTGCTTCTGGCATTTTATGTCATGGGCTGTATAATCTCATAGACTATGAAAGATCTGTGAATGATTCGGCATGTGCAATTCATGATTCTCAGGCTATGTCAGATGCAAAGCTTTGGCATGCACGCTTTGGTCATCTGAATTTTGCTAGTTTGCTACGCCTGCAGAAATCTGATATGGTGTCTTCTTTGTCGAAGCTTGAGGCACCTAGAAAACATGTATGTGAAGGCTGTATTTTGGGCAAAATGCAGCGTTCCTCCTTTCCAAAAGATGGTTCAGTTCGGGCTACGTAGAAATTGCAGCTTGTACATAGTGATGTCTGTGGTCCTATGCAGACACCTTCTCTTGGAAACTATCTTTACTTCGTCACTTTCATTGATGATTTTTTGAGGCATGCATGGGTATATCCATTGAAGGCAAAGTCCGAAGTGTTTTTGTGCTTCAAACAGTTTTTGGTTTTGGTTGAAAATCTGTCAGCATGTAAAATGGGCACCCTCCGTTCTGATGGAGGGGGGGAATATATGTCTTTTGATTTTAATGCATTTCTGGATGAACGTGGGATAAAACACAAGTGTACAGTGCCGTATACACCTCAACAAAATGGAGTTGCTGAATGGAAGAACAGGTCACTCATGGAGATGGCGAGGTGTATGGTCAAGAGTTAGGCTTTACCACATAGTTTCTGGCTTGAGGTTGTCATGTGTGCAGCATATGTACTTAACGGGTATCCCATTAAAGCGCTGCAGTCTATCACTCCATATGAGGCTTGGCATGACCGCAAGCCATTTGTTGCTCATCTGCGTGTTTTTGGTTCTTTGGCATATGCATTAGTGCCTGAAAAACATCGCAGAAAATTAGATGATAAGGTAGTAAAATGTATTTTTGTTGGGTACAGTTCTGAAAGTAAAGGCTATCGTCTATATCATCCATAGACTAAACACATTCTGGTTAGCCGTGATGTTGTTTTTATGGAATATGCTATTCAGCCATTGCTTTCATGTACCAAGGAGACATATGTTAGCTCCAAAGACATGTATGATACTTTGATGCCTCTTTTTATAGGTGAACAGTCTAGTGTTGGTCCTAATGAGGCAACTTCTCAGCCTTTGCAGGTTTCATATGATGATGTAGATCATTCCATTTCTGATGCAGATTTACATGATGCACTTGTTGATGAGAGAGTTGATATTGAGCAGGCAAAAACTATGCCAAAATGGCTGGTGCAGACTTTGCGTGATAGCAAATTAGATGCACCTTTGTCATATCTTACTCGTTCAGGCTATCATAGTGCCTCCTTTGCATCAGATTGCTATGCTATGGCTGCGTCTAGTCTCTGTGATGAGAATGAGCTTGTTTCTTTTGATGAAGCACAAAATTCAGAAAATTGGATGGCTGCTATGCAATCTGAATATGATGCTATAATGGAGAATGGTACATGGTCTTTATGTGACTTGCCTCCTGGCAAGAAGGCCATTGGCACTAAGTGGGTATACAAGCTGAAGCGTAAACCTGATGGTACAGTTGACAGGTATAAGGCTAGGCTTGTTGCAAAGGGTTATGGTAGGAAAGAGGCATTGATTTTGATGAGACCTTTGCATCTACATGTCGTATGACTACTGTTCGGAGCATTTGTGCACTTGCAGCCCATCATGGTTGGAATGTACATCAGTTGGACATTAAAACAGCATTTCTGAATGGTGACTTGCATGAAGAAGTGGATGTTTTTCAGCCCCGTGGCTTTCTGCAGAGAGGGCATGAAAACCAGGTGTGTAGTTTAAAGAAGGCATTATATGGTTTAAAGCAAGCACCACGTGCTTGGTATGAGAAGATACATGCCTATCTGGTTGCACATGGTTTTGAGAACAGTCCAACTGAAAGCACCTTATATGTTAAGTGTGCTAGTGATGTGCTTCTGATCATTGTTGTCTATGTTGACGACATGTTGCTCACTGGTCCTATTGAGAAGCATATTGCTGATTTCAAGGCTGATTTGCATGCCTCATTTGAGATGTCTGATTTGGGGCATTTGCACCACCATTTGGGCATTCAGTTTATGCAAGTTGATGGTGGAATGGCTTTGTGTCAAACGAAATATATTGACACATTATTGCAGCGTTTTGGCCTTGAAGACTGTAAGCCTATTGCCACTCCTATGGAGACAGGTTTACGATTGAGTCTTCATGATGTTGGAGATGCATTTGATGCTGTTCTCTATCAGTAGGCTGTTGGATGCTTGATTTACTTATGCATTACGGCTAGATATTCAATTTGGTATCTCACAGATGAGCAGGTTTATGCATTGCCCAGGAGTCACGCATTGGAAGGCGGTTAAGCGCATCTTTCGCTACTTGAGTGGTACTCGGCTACTTGGGTTGTTTTATCCCAAGGGGGGATCACTACCGCCAGATTTGCATGCTTTTTCTAACTCAGATTGGGCTGGTTGCTATGACACTTGTGTGTCCACTAGTGGTTTTTGCTTCATGTTTGGTAGCTCATGTATATCTTGGTTGAGCAAGAAGCAGCCTACTGTGGCCACTTCCAGTTGTGAGGCTGAGTATAGGGCAGCTTTCACAGCGATTGTTGAGTGTGTGTGGCTCAGACGCCTTATGGCTGATTTGGGTGTTGGCCATGTTGATATATTTAGGTAGTGATGTGTGTGAACACACTAGGACCACCGGGGCACTTTTTTCCCTCTTTAGGATTTCCCTCGGCTTGTATATACGCCTATTGCCCTAATGGGCAACTTATCTTTGTACATTCTCTAGTAATACATTCAGTATTGTGTGTTTTGTGCTCCAAGCTTCTTCTTCTTCCTTGTGTTGTTCGCGTGCTTCCGTAGATATCTAACTCCAACAATTGGTATCAGAGCAGGTCATCGCTTCATCTAGGGCACCGTCGACACTCCTCCGTTTGCACTCTCAGAATCGCACAAATTTTGGTGAGCATACTCAGCGTGTTTCCGAGATCAAAACCGCTTCGCTTTGTGGTGCCAAAATCGCGATTTGAGCTCGTTTCGGCCTCCGAACGCACTATCGTAGCGCTTGTGCAGGCTATTTTGTCTTTTTGTGCCAAAGGTATATACCAATTTTTGTTCGCCAGTTTAAGCGTCTCGAAGTCTGCTACAGGTCTAGCAGAACTCGTCTGGGCAGTTCTGTTCAACTTTTTGAGATACAATCAATTTTTTGCATCAAGGTATTTTAGTCATCGGCCATGGCTGAAAGCAGTGATGTATTCCGTATGTTGGCTGTTGAGGATAAGCTGGATGGTACCAACTACCCATTGTGGGCTTATATGATGCGACATGTATTGGTTGCAAAAGGATTGTGGAACATTGTGCAGGGTGTTGAAAGTTGTCCTATTACACTTGTAACAACAGGTACTGCAAATACAGGTGCTGGAGCTGATGAAGATGGTGTCGAAGATGATGTTGTGCAGATTACTGTTTGTGCTGTTGTTTCTGCTGCACCTACTGCAGAGCAGATTTGTTGGGATGGTAGAGATGCCCAGGCACATGCATTGATAGCTTTGTTTGTCAAACGTGCCATTATTCCTCATATTCGCTCTTGCAAAACAGCTAGGGATGCTTGGGATACACTTACCACATTGTACCAAGCTAGGAATGAGGCTCGTGTTGCTTACCTCCGAAAACAGTTGGAGAGTGAGCACATGAATGAAGGTGATTCTATGGACATTTTCCTAACGAAGATCAAAGAATTGAAGGAACAGTTGATTTCTGCTGATGAGGTTATACCAGATATCTCACTTGTCAGACCGTTCTGAATGGTCTTCCTGATTCATATCAGAGTTTTGCTTCTACTCTTCAGTTGATGATGAAAGGCAACCCGAATGCCTTATCATTTGAGGAGTTAGTCTCTGTTCTGTTGCAGGAAGATCAGTCCAGGCAGAACAGGTCCATTATGCGTGTTGCAGATCAAGCTTTCCTGGCTAGTCAGAAGGGTAAAGGAAAATGGAGCTCTTCTACTAGTAAGCAGAAATCTACAAATGCTACACATTCGAAGAACCAGGACAAAGATGAGAAGAAATCAAAAAAGCAGAAATTGTTTTGCAATTACTGTAAAGGGAATGATCATATCATAAAGAACTGTCCAAAATTGGCTACAAAAGAGGCAAAGAAAAAGGAGGCTGGAATGGTTGTTGCAGAAGCGTCTACACCAAAAACAGAGTCTGCTAATCTTGTGCAGGAAGAAGAATGGGCGTTTACTACTGTTTGCAGTTTTGACCCATCTTCTCATGAGGAGTGCATGTCTGTAGTGGACTCAGATGTTTGGTACTTTGATAGTGGGGCGACCAAACATATTAGCTCGCAGCACAGTTTCTTCTCTTCACTCGAGCCTACCCCTACAGGGAATACTGTCACATGCGCCAACAACTCCTCTTATCCTATTATGGGACTTGGTAAGATCATTCTGACTACTGTTGATGGTAGTTCTTTCACCTTGTCAGATGCTTTATTTGTGCCAGGGATCAAGAAGAATCTGTTATCAGTTTCTGCATTTGCCAAGATTGGCTTGGTTGTGAAATTCATTGATGACATGTGTACAATTCATGATCTATCAAATGGCGATGTGATTATTGCTTCTGGCATTTTGTGTCGTGGGCTGTATAAGCTCATTGACTATGAAAGATCTGTGAATGATTCGGCATGTGCAGTTCATGATTCTCAGGCTATGTCAGATGCAAAGCTTTGGCATGCACGCTTTGGTCATCTGAATTTTGCTAGTTTGCTACACCTGTAGAAATCTGATATGGTGTCTTCTTTGCCCAAGCTTGAGGCACCTGGAAAACATGTATGTGAAGGCTGTATTTTGGGCAAAATGCAGCGTTCCTCCTTTCCAAAAGATGGTTCAGTTCGGGCTACGCAGAAATTACAGCTTGTACATAGTGATGTCTGTGGTCCTATGCAGACATCCTCTTTTGGGAAATACCTTTACTTCGTGACTTTCATTGATGATTTTTCCAGGCATGCATGGGTATATCCACTCACAGGAAAGTCCAAAGTGTTCATGTGCTTTAAACAGTTTTTGGTTCTGGATGAAAATCTGTCAGCATGTAAAATGGGCACCCTCCATTCTGATCAAGGGGGGGAATATATGTCTTCTGATTTTAATGCATTTCTGGCTGAACGTGGGATAAAACACCAGTGTACAGTGCCGTATACACCTCAACAGAATGGAGTTGCTGAACGAAAGAACAGGTCACTCATGGAGATGGGAAGGTGCATGGTCAAGAGTCAGGCTTTACCACATAGTTTTTAGCTTGAGGCTGTCATGTGTGCAGCATATGTACTGAACAGGTGTCCCACTAAAGCGTTGTAGTCTATCACTCCATATGAGGCTTGGCATGACCGCAAGCCATCTATTGCTCATCTGCATGTTTTTGGTTGTTTGGCATATGCACTAGTGCCTGAACAACATCGCGGAAAATTGGATGATAAGGTAGTAAAATGTATTTTTGATGGGTACAGTTCTGAAAGTAAAGGCTATCGTCTGTATCATCCACAGACTAAACGCATTCTGGTTAGCCGTGATGTTGTCTTTGTGGAAGATGCTATTCAGCCATTGCTTTCATGTACTAAGGAGACATGTGTTAGCTCCAAAGACATGTATGATATGTTGATGCCTCTTTTTACAGGTGGACAGTCTAGTGCTGGTCCAAATGAGGCAACTTCTCAGCCTTTGCAGGTTTCATATGATGATGCAAATCATTCTATTTCTGATGCAGATTTACATGATGCACTTGTTGATAAGAGAGCTGATATTGAGCAGGCAAAAACTATGCCAAAATGGCTGGTGCAGACTTTGTGTGACAGCAAATTAGATGCACCTTTGTCATATGGTACTCGTTCAGGCTCTCATAGTGCCTCCTTTGCATCAGATTGCTATACTATGGCTGCGTCTAGTCTCTGTGATGAGAATGAGTCTGTTTCTTTTGATGAAGCACAGAATTCAGAAAATTGGATGGTTGCCATGCAAACTGAATATGATGCTATAATGAAGAATGGTACATGGTCTTTATGTGACTTGCCTCCTGGCAAGAAGGTGATTGGCACTAAGTGGGTATACAAGCTGAAGCGTAAACCTGATGGTACAGTTGACATGTATAAGGCTAGGCTTGTTACAAAGGGTTATGCGCAGGAAAGAGGCATTGATTTTGATGAGACCTTTGCACCTACATGCCGTATGACTACTGTTCGGAGCATTTGTGCACTTGCAGCCCATCATGGTTGGAATGTACATCAGTTGGACATTAAAACAGCATTTCTGAATGGTGACTTGCATGAAGGAGTGTATGTTTTTCAGCCCCGTGGCTTTGTGCAGAAAGGGCATGAAAACCAGGTGTGCAGGTTAAAGAAGGCATTATATGGTTTAAAGCAAGCACCACGTGCTTGGTATGAGAAGATACATGCCTATCTGATTGCACATGGTTTTGAGAACAGTCCAACTGAGAGCACCTTATATGTTAAGCGTGCTAATGATGTGCTTGTGATCATTGTTGTCTATGTTGACGACATGCTGCTCACTGGTCCTATTGAGAAGCATATTGCTGATTTTAAGGCTGATTTGCATGCCTCATTTGAGATGTTTGATTTGGGGCATTTGCATCACTATTTGGGCATTCAGTTTATGCAAGTTGATGGTGGAATGGCTTTGTGTCAAACGAAATATATTGACACATTATTGCAGCGTTTTGGCCTTGAAGACTATAAGCCTATTGCCACTCCTATGGAGAGAGGTTTACGATTGAGTCTTCATAATGCTGGAGATGCATTTGATGTTGTTCTCTATCAGCAAGCAGTTGGATGCTTGATTTACTTATGCATTACTCGACCAGATATTCAGTTTGTTGTCTCACAGATGAGCAAGTTTATGCATTGCCGAGGAGTCATGCATTGGAAGGCGGTTAAGCGCATCTTTGGCTACTTGAGTGGTACTCAGCTACTTGGGTTGTTTTATCCCAAGGGCGGATCACTACGGCCAGATTTGCATGCTTTTTGTGACTTAGATTGGGCTCGTTTTTAGGTAGTGATGTGTGTGAACACACTAGGACCGCCGGGGCACTTTTTTCCCTCTTTAGGAGGTTTTCTTCCCCCAGCTTGTATATACACCTATTTCCCTGATGGGCTACTTATCTTTGTACATTCTCTAGTAATACATTCAGTATTGTGTGTTTTGTGCTCCAAGCTTCTTCTTCTTCCTTGTGTTGTTTGCGTGCTTCCGCAGACGTCTAACTCCAACAGGCCAGTCTTCTGCCACCACCATCTTCACTGACAGTCAGAGCGCATTGGCAGTTGTGAGGAACCTTGTGTTTCATGCTCGCACTAAGCACATTGAGGTGCATTATCACTATGTCAGGGAGAGGTTCTCTGTTGGGGAGATCAGCTTGGCACATGTGCCCATGCAGGAGAACATAGCAGACCTTTTCACGAAGGCTCTGCCTAGGGAGAAGTTTGAAGCTTTCCGCAAAGCTTTGGGCTTACTTCCTTTTGTGGAGTGATTTCCACATAGCTTGGCACTTCCTTATATATGAGTGCCAGCTCCTTGTTCACCGCATCACTCCCAGGGGGATTTGTTGATATATGTAGGTAGTGATGTGTGTGAACACACTAGGACCGCCGGGGCACTTTTTTCCCTCTTTAGGAGGTTTTTTTCCCCCGGCTTGTATATACGCCTATTGCCCTAATGGGCTACTTATCTTTGTACATTCTCTAGTAATACATTTAGTATTGTGTGTTTTGCTCCAAGCTTCTTCTTCTTCCTTGTGTTGTTCACGTGCTTCCGCAGACGTCTAACTCCAACAGACACCCCTCTTGTCATAGTCTCATAATCACATGAAAATTGATGAGCATACCCATGGCGATCAATAGTTCAAAACTCCTTTCGTCTATGGCATTAAAATTTCGATTTAAGTTCATTTTGACCTCCACATGCACTATCACGTTGATTAAGTAGGTCATTTTTTCCTTTTGTTTCAAACATATAAATAGGTTTTAGTTTGCCTGTACAAGAGCCTAAAAGTCTACTATAGGTCTAGTAGAGCTCAATAGGTATTTCTATTCAACTTTTTGAGATAAAATCAATTTTTTTGCATCATGGTATTTAATCATTTGCTATGGATGAACGCAACAATGTATTCCATATGTTGGTTATTGAGGATAAGTTGGATGGTACTAATTGCCCATTGTGGGCATATATGATGCACCTTGTATTGGTAGCAAAAGGGCTGTGGGAAATTGTATTGGCATAATCCTAACAGGAGGTGAATGAACCACACCTTAAGACCATTAGGAAGTAATCTTCAACCATGGCTTTAGGGAAAGTAATTATCCCATCATATTCCTAAGGTGAGAGGTTGTGAGTTCAATTCCCAAAATTGGTATCAGAGCCTAATTGAGGAACTTGGGCAACACAGAGGTAAGGATCCCCAAAAATGGGGACTTGGGAAGTTCTTGACCATGGAAGAGTCTGAAACTAGCCCCAGATGAAGGAGCGTGGGCATTTGGGCACCAAAAAGAGGTTGTATAGGTCCAAAATAGTTCCATGCACTAGAAAATGTGGGTAATGGAAGTGTTCAACCTTGGGAAATTGCCTACCAAGCTAGATAGGGGGTCCATAAGTGAGCATGCAAGACTATGCTCAATCTAAGGGGGAATGGATGTCACATAATTCTAGCAAGAGGTGAATGAACCTTACCTTAAGAGAGAGGTTTACGAAATAATCCTCAACCATGGCTTTTGGGGCAAGTGATTAGCCCATCATACTCTTAGCTGGGAGGTTGTAAGTTTAGTTCCCAAATGCGCTTAGGTGCACTAGGTTTTGGGGAACCTTTGATTACTTGATTAGAGCATAGTTTATGGAATCATGAGTGGTGGACACATCTATCTTGACTATGAGCCTAGTCCGTTATAAACTATGATGAAGCTTAAAAAAAAACATGTGATCCAAAATGTAGTGAACACAATTATGACTCAGTCAAGCAACATGTATGCCCTATGTACTCATGCATCATTTCCACCTCCTTGTGGCTAGAGCTTCCATGTATTGGAAGTGTCTACACAAGGTGGACAACCATACTATTCCTTGGTGCTCCTTTCTTCTCTTCCACCTTACTAAGTGGAAAATTCTATTGTGCATGATTAAGAGACAAAGACCTAAAGCACATGTTTTCACTCTTGGCACTTTCATACTATTCAATGGGTGGTCTTTGTTTCTTTAAGAATTTTATTTTCCCCATTACTATTGTTTTCTTAAATTTTGCGATATTAATAGTTTGAAAGGTTGATTTGTGTCCATAGGAGTATATTAAGGATGGTTATTGTCCTCATATACCTATGTGTACTTGAACTCCTTCTCTAATGTTTTAGGTGTATTCCTCATTATCTCTCTCTCTCTTAATGTCTTTTTCTAACCCTCTCACAAACTCGCTAGTTTTCTAGAAATCATATTCAAACCCCCTAAGCTTCAAGATGATCTCTCTATAATGGGATAAGTAGATAGATAATGTTCTACCTCTCTGTTTGATCCTATCCCACTCAACCTCATGCCTCTCTTCCTCATTCTCAAGAAGAAACTCTCTCAAGAAAAGAGTTTCAAACTAAGTACAATTTGTAGGAATGGTCTCTTCCTCATTCGCAACAAGAAACTCTCTCAAAAAAAAGAATTTCAAACTAAGTATAATTTGTAGGAATTGAGTTCACCTCCTTGGGACTTATCCACAACTTATAAGCTCATGGGACAAGTGAGAGACTTACTTCAAGCACACAAAACTTAGGTAGGGTGCCCTTCAATTTATGCAAGTCATTCCAATTTTGCAAAAAAACTGAAGATTGAATATTTTTTTCTCTCTCGATCATCTCCTATGAAGGTTTGGGGCTTAAGATCTTGAAGAAGGGGAGGCTCACTAAGCTTTCTCCCTTATGTTTTTCTATGTTGGAGATTCGTCTTCCTCGCCATCTTATGTATGAGACGAGTAGGATTTTCTCTTTCCTTCCTATTTAGGAAAGAGCTAGCTTGTGTCTCCAAAGAGACCATTTGGGTCTTCAATTTTTCTATTAGGCAATTCATGCTACCAATGACAATCTCTATCCTATGGGTTTGTTCCTTGAGCTCATCCAATTGCTTGTGTGTAACAAACTCATCATTGAGCTCAGTTTATTGTTCATCTTCATCTTGCTTGACCTCTCTCATCCTTTGATCATAACCCTCTAGATTTTGGCATTTAGGTGGGGAAGTGTGTTTAAATTGCCCATGACCCTCAATTTCCATGTTTGTTTCCCTCCCAAATGTATAAACTAGAGAGCTAAATGAAGATAGAAGTAAACTTTACATAACAAATGAGAGAGAAATATCACAAGAGCACTTGCTTGATGTTCTCGAAGCTATCCAAAGAAATTTTGAAGTGACCCTTGATGTCATAAGGCTCTAATTTGGGGTTCTCACTAGGCCAAAAATAAGATTCAAAATGTCTAGTGGCCTTGAGAAGGGCCTTGGCACCATAGACCACTCAAAACAGCTCCAACAACAATCTCCATTTGCTCAAAAATCCAAAGCAAAACAAATATGAACAAATTTAAGCTTCCCATTAGTCCTTGCAAGTCTCCAAAAAGTACTCCAACACCTGTATATCATGTACATCATCCTAACCCAAGTGAAGAAAGTGAAATCGAACACCAAATGCTCTAAAATGAGGGTCGAAAAGGGTTGATTAGTGCCTATTGAAGTGCTTATGACTATCGAATCTTGACCAAATGATGCAACATTTGTTGCTAACCAATGCTTGAAAGATACTATTCAAATCAAGACCAAGATTCCTTCAATTGGATCTCTGAGCATGGAGATGTGGTTTCGAGAAGACAATGATATGTGTATAGGTAAGTGAAATGGAAAAAATGATGGGAGGGTCACTTTGCAAGCTCAAGATTATATCAAACTACCATTTTTCACCTATATTTTGTTTCCCATCACAATGTCCACATCCCATAGTACATATATACATGCTTATTTCCCCTAGATCTTTCTAAGAGGCTATTGAAATGCCTTCCAAAATTGAAAAAAAAACACAAAACAAACTTCAAATTTTAATCACTTTTTTGGAGTATGACATTGGACTCAAGCCCTCCCTTTAGCACACTGCTCATGAATCAAGCCACATTATCCCATCTAGAAATGCACAATGCATTCTTCCAAGTGTACAATGAGCTTGAGAAATATTATTGATCCACTTAAGAGGGGTGGAGTAGGGAGGAGGGATTGACTCTCTGTGGGTCATGCGCATTCATAGGACCTAGTGTGAATGGTCATGCCATTGGTTTTCCTTCACCTATCGTTT
The DNA here is from genome assembly GCA_020310875.1 of Ceratopteris richardii. Lineage (NCBI taxonomy): Eukaryota > Viridiplantae > Streptophyta > Polypodiopsida > Polypodiales > Pteridaceae > Ceratopteris > Ceratopteris richardii. The sequence goes on along the minus strand of CM035408.1, from coordinate 64,028,954 downwards.
GATTTAGCATGTGAGTCTACTCCATAAGTGCATGTTTGTGTGGTCATTTGGCTCAAATATCACTACTGATCTAACTCTCGATGAGTCCACTCACTTTGGATAGTGGTTAACTCCATGTTGGAAGATGATCTAGTTACTCCAACCTCCTAGTTGTTCAACACTAGACAAGCATGGAGAAAGATGCATTATGTTACTCCCAAACACATACCAACTCATAGGTATAGTCTCTCTCTCTCTCATTCTCTATAATTGGAACCATATGGCCTCTCATATCAATGCCACATGGCACTCATTTGAGATCCTACCTATAAATATCTGAGTAGGTGGGTTTACACACTCATTCTTGTTGGAATTTGATGTCTTTAGAAGCACATGAACAACACAAGGAAGAAGAAGAATCTTGGAGCACAACACAACACTGAATGAATTATCAAGTAAATGTACAAAGATAAGTGACCTATTAGGGTTATATGCATATATAAAAGGTAAGGGGGGAAAAATCTCCTAAAGAGGGAAAAAGTGCCCCGACGGTCCTAAGTGTGTTCAGATGCATTACTTCCAAAATATATCAACGAATCCCCCCTGGGAGTGATGTGTTGAACAAGCAGTTGGCACTCATGTATAAGGGAGTGCCAAGCTATGTGGAACAAGATCAATCCACAAAAGGAAGTAAGCCCAAAGTTTTGTGGAAAGCTTCAAAGTTCTCCCTACGTAGAGCCTATGTGAAAAGATGTGCAACATTCTCCTGTGTGGGCACATATACCAAACTAATCTCTCCAGTAGAGAACCCTGCCCTTAGATAATGATGGTGCACCTCAATGTGCTTTGTGCGAGCATGGAACACAAGGTTCCTCCCAAATGCCAATGCACTCTGACTGTGAGTGAAGATGGTGGTAGAAGAATGACCAAAACCGAAATCAGTCAAAAGGCATTTGAGCCACACAAACTCAATAATCACTATGAAAGCTTCCCTATACTCAGCCTCACACCTAGAAGTGGCCACAATAGGCTACTTCTTGCTCAACCAAGATATGCATGGCTGCCTAGATGTAAATCTGGGCAGAGTGATCTGCGTTTGGGATAAAACAATCCAAGTAATCGAGTATAACTCAAGTACCAAAAGATGTGCTTAATCATGTGCCAATGCTTGACACCTGGGAAATGCATAAGGTCACTTATCTTAGAGATAGAAAGCTGAATATCAGGGTGTGTTATGCATAATTAAAGCAAGCATCGGATAGCATGTAGATAGAGAACAACATCAAATGCATCTCTATCATCATGAAGATTGAACTGTAAATTATTGCATCTCTAGCATCTCTAACCAAAATGTTGCAATAAGTTTTGCAGCCAATTCTAGAAAACTCTTTATGACATGATCATTTCCCTTATAGTATTTACAAAAGTGTTTCTACTTTTCTATTCTCTTCTTATCTGTGTCTTCCTTCTTCGACTATACAACATTAGCAAATTTTTCCTTGCTAGTAGATGAGCTCCATTTACCTTTGCCCTTCTGTCTAGCTAGGAAAGCTTGTTTTGCAACATGTATATTGGACCTATTTTGTCTAGACTGATCTTCTTGCAACAAAATAGAGATTAATTCCTCAAATATTAAGGCATTAGGATTGTCTTTCATCATCAATTGAAGATGAGAAGCAAAATTCTCGTATGAATATGGAAGACCATTAAGAGTAGTTTTCACAAGTGAACCATCCGCCAAGACCATCAGCAAAAATCAACTACTCCAAATATTTGATCTTTGTTAAACAATTACCCATAGAATCTCCTTTGTTCATATGCTCACTCTCCAAATGTTTTCGGACATAAGCAACATTAGCCTCATTTCTTGCAGGAGAGCATTTGAGGGATAATGGCATGTTTGACAGACAAAGCCATCAATGCATGTGTTTGATCATCTCTGCCATCCCAAAAAAGTTTCTCTATAGTAGGTGCATCAATAACCATAGCACAAATAGGAATTTGAAGATCATCATTTTCAATGTCATTTGTATCACCTTCAATAACTATATGTGCACGTGTAGTAGGACATTTTTCAACACCGTGCACAGATCTCTTTTTACCAATAAAGTCACATCATACATGCCCACAATGGGTAATTACTACCATTCAATCTATCCTCAGCTATGCTAAACCTGTAGAAAAATGAAAATGTGTATATATATTTGGCACAAAAGGATGAAATTGCCGGCACTTGCACTATGATAGCGTGTTTGGAGGCCAAAACGAACTAAGATTAAAATCTTGATGCATGAAGCAAAGACCAGAGTATGCTCAACAATTCTTTTGTGATTTTGAGAATGCAACCATAGGAGTGTTGACGATGCCCTAGATGAAGTGGCCACCTTCTTTGGTACCAATTGTTGGAGTTTGATGTCTCTGCAAGCACACAAATAGCACAAGAAAAAGACGAAGCTTGGAGCACAACAGAACCTTGAGTGAATTACCAACTTTATGTACAAATATAAGCAACATGTTAGGGTTGAAGGCATATATACAAGCTAGGGGAAAAACCTCTTGAAGAGGGAAAAAAGTGTTGGAATGGTCCTAAGTGTGTTCACACACATCACTACCAAAATATATCAACAATTCCCTTAGAGATTACAAGCATCGACATAACATCTCTAGGGTGTTGAAAAACATCCTACTACACCTGCAAATATAGTTATTGAAGGTGATGCAGCTAATATTGCAGATGATGATCTTCAATTTCTTGGTAATGATGATCTCATCTACTAGTAAGTGAAAACCTACTAATGTTGCACAATCAAAGAAGGAAGTAAAGATGACAAGAAAACAAAAAAAACAAAAATAGTTTTGCAATTATTGTAAGGCAAATGATAATGTAATAAAGAGATATCCTAAATTGGCTGCAAAAGAGGAAAAGAAAAAGAGGCTAGAATTTTTATTATAGATGCTTATATACCTAAAATAAACTCTACTAATCTTGTTTAGAATGAAGAATGGGCATTTACTATTCTTTGCATCTATGGCCCATCTTCTCATGAGTAGTGTATGTATGCAATAAACTCCATTGGTACTTTGATAATGGAGCAATCAAACATATTACCTTGCAGTGTACTTTTTTCACTTCATTTGAGCTTGCCCCTACAGGGAATAGTATCACATGTGCTAACAAATCCACTTATCCTACAATGGGAGTTGGAAAGATCATTTTGACTATTGTAGACAGTAGTTCTTTCACATTTTTAGATGCTTTATGTCTTAGGTATCAAGAAAAATATGTTGTCATTTTTAGCATTAGCCAAGATTTGCTTGGTTGTCAAATTTATCGATGAGAAATGTACAATTCATGATCTCTTGAATAATGATATTTTTATTGCTTCTAGCATTTTATTTCATGGGTTGTATAAGCACAAAGACTATACAAAATCTATGAATGATTTAGGATGTGTAGTTCAAGATTCTCAAGCTATCTCATATGCAAATCTTGGTTTTGCACACTTTGGTCATTTGAATTTTTCTACTTTGATTCACCTACAAAAATCTAAAATGGTATCCTCGCTGCCCAAACTTGAGGAAGCTTTTTCATAGTGATGTGTGTAGTCCTATGCAAACACTTTCATTTGGGAACTACCTTTACTTTATGAATTTTATTGGTGATTTTTTCAAGCATGCATGAGTGTATCCATTGAAAGAAAATTTCAAAGTGTTTATGCTTTTTAAACATTTCTTGGGTAGAGTTGAAATTGGACACTCTCCATTCTGATTGATTGGAGGACTACGTGTCTTCAAATTTTATTGCATTTCTAGTTGAGCTTGGGATAAAACATCAATGTAGGGTGTGATATACACCCCAACAAACAAAATGGAGTTGCTAAAAGGAAGTGTGGAAATGGTGAGGTGTATGGTCAAAAGTTAGGCTTTATCACATAGCTTCTAGCTTGAGGTTTTTATGTGTCTAGCATATTGCTTAATAGGAGTCCCATCAAAGCACTACAATCGATCACTCCATATGATTCGTGGCATGGCCTGAAGCCATTATTTGCTCCTCTATGTATCATTGGTTGTTTGGCATATGCATTAATGTCTGAACAAAAACATAGAAAGCTAGATGATAAAGTAGTGAAATGTATTTTTGTTGGGTACAATTCTGAAAGCAAAGGCTATCTTCCATATCATTCATTGACTAAATGCATTTTGATTATCAGTGATGTTTTTTTAATGGAGGATGCAATTTAGCCTTTACGGTCATGTATCAAGGAGACATTACTTTGCTCGAAGGATGTATGTGACACTTTGCTACATCATTTTATTGGTGGATAGTCATGTGTTGGTCCAAACGAAGCAAAATCTCAACCTTTATAGGTTTCAAAAGTGCTTCCTTTGCATCAAATTCTTATGCAATGGATTCCTCTAGTCTCTTGTGATGAGAATGTTTGTTAAACTCAGGAAATGATAGGCACGAGGCTGTTGAACCACACCCTAAGAGGAAGGATTAGGAAGTAATCCTCGATCACGTCTTTTGGGGCAAGTGGTTAGCTCATCATACTCCTAGCCAAGCAAAACAGCCTTTTGGCACTAAATGGGTATACAAGTCACTACAACAGATCGATGGTATACCGAGGTTTTTACCGAGGAAAATGAATGCAGCTTTATTTGCCGCGACGCCGGTGTAAAGGTCGGTTTGTGTGTCGGTACCAAAGAGTCAGTATAGGCGTCGGTATATGCATCGGTATATGCATCGGTATAAGCGTTGGTATATGGGTCGGTATAAACGTCGGTATACGCGTCGGTAATCGGCTTTTGCCGCGTCGCCTCCTGGGTGTACCAACGGTTATTCCGATGACACTACTGGGAGTACCGTCGCTTATACCGACGACCATACCTGCAAAATTTTTTTTGGGTAGATTGTTTTGTCTTTTGCTACAGCAACATTACCATGATGTTGCTTAACAAAAGACAATACACTCTGCCCAAAAAAAACCGAGTACATGTGATGTGTACTCTAATGACAACCGAAATATGATTTCATGAAACAGAGTATTATTGTACACAAAAGAGATAATGAGAATGAACAATGAACCATGTACAAAAGAAGTCATATATTTCAATAATGAAGCGTGTACAAGAGTGTGGCAAACCATTGTCATATATGAAGCTTTTACAAAATGTGGAAAAGCAATGTATTGTCATATGGAAATCAATTACAAAATATTGGTCTTCCACTGCCATACACATGCAAAGAACGTTCCATATCAACAGTCCTGCAACAAAGAACATTAATGGAATGAGATAAATTCACATGAAAATTACAAACAAGTAAAAACCAAGTTTATAAATTAATTACCTCATCGCAAATGCTCCCATGAAACTACCGCACCGCGTCCCTCCAAGCAATAGTGCAGTCAACCCATGACTATATCTGTAAGACTCCTCCGTTTGTGTTGGAGGACGACCCATTGCCAGCTCCTGAAATAAATATAAAAAGATCAGAGAAACATATATGAGAAATTTATCACAAATAAATTCAATAAATGAAATGGTACTTACAAACTCATGACGCATCGTGTCATATCCGCCACTGCCGAAATGTGACGGTCCAATCGTGTCTAGACATGTGGCTGCGGCATTTCGCTGCTGGCGATATCGGTCAGGAGTCTGCTGCTGCTCATCACGAATCATGTCCCACTCCTCAGCATCTAACCACACAGGCTTTGGTAAGCCTTTTCTGAATGCATCACGAGCCTCGGATCATCGATGCGACATGACCTCACGTGCGGTGTGCAGAATCCACTCTAAACTGGCGATCGACTGTCCATCGGCTGGTCGGAACTCCTGGTAAATCGTCTGTGTGATATAATTCTTTCGATCTTTATCCTGTTCACTCCATTTCAGCATGATGGAGTGTCCAAACTCGATGGAACAAAGCTGTCGTATGCGTGCACGCATTGCTTTGCCAGCCGCATCCATCACCAGGGCTCCATCTCGGATACTATACACCTTGGAGTCATCATGGTCATGAGCACCCAAGGTGTACGTGGTGTACTGCGTGGTGTACTGCGTGGCATACCTACATCTGAGGTACTCGTCCTAGGAGTAGAAGCGGGCGACACAACGTCCGTTGCACTGCCTCCACAACAACGGCCTCCTCCGCCTCCAGACCTACCTGTAGATCCACTCCTAGAACCTCCTGCTCCAGAGCGTGACCTCGATCTACGAGACAGGCCAGACCTTGTATCGCGCTGAGGTATCGAACGCACATATCTACTAGTAGACCCAGTAGGAGATGGCTGCAAAGATGGTCGTGGTGGAGTCACAAAGCTAGGAGACATACCTCCTACGGGAGTAGCACCACCTGCAGGAGTGACACCGACAGGAGTGACACCGGCGGGAGTGACACCGACAGGAGTGAGGCCAGCGGGAGTGAGGCCGGCAGGAGTAAGGCCGGCAGGAGTGAGGCCGGGAGGAGTGCTACCACGAGAGATCCAATACTGTGATGCAGCGGCCATATACGCAAGAGAAACCTGAGAGATAAACTCCAAAAACTGCTCCTCTGTCATGGAATGTGGAGTGACTGGAGGACTGTCTCCCATCGTGCTCTGTAATAAAAGAACTCAAATAATTAGCATGCGATAAGAAAAAAAATATAGGGAATAAACAAAAAAAAAAACCAAAAATTAGTACGTACAAGTGTTTTATTCAAAAGTCCTCTATTCTAGCATCCTCTTGAAGATCCGATGCACCAAGAATATCTATCTCTATATTGATGGCTTCTAAATCGCTTGCTATGCTGGTTTCCTCCTGATCATCGTCTATTGCTTCGTCTTCTCGAACAATGACCTCTTCTTCAATGACCTCTTCTTCTCGAACAATGATCTCAAACTATCGAATGAATCTATGAGTCCACTAGAGATGGACTTTCTTCTACATCTATGTTTTCAAAAAATTGTCTACTACGTGGAGCGACTTGTAAAACAAATAGCCACTCTGGGTCTTTTGAATCTGGTATAAAAACAACTTGCTCACAGTGTTCGGGAAGTACAAATGTATCCCTTTCATCTGTCCATAATCTTGTGGAGTCGACTTGAAGCAAACCGCTCTTATCTCGTCTCACTGTTGCATTTCTTCCAGAGGTGACTACTTTGAACCATTTCACGTCAAAAACAAAGTAATCAAACTTTCTGAAAGATAGTTTCAAGATGTCTTGAATCACACCACAATAATCTAACTCGCCTTCTAGAGCTATATCATCTCTTGCACTCGCTCTACTTTTTTGCAAAAAATTCACCATCACTCCACTATCAAAAGTAGACCGGTTTTGATCGATTCGTGCGATTCGAAAGTGTCGTCCATGAGACCATAGTGCACCGTATTTAATATACTCCCAATCACATCGTTTTGCGAGTTCTTCTTCTTCTTCAGAGATATCTTCACCCGCTGCCTTTTCTTGTGAAACCGCTGCATCTATGTAGCGGAAAATGTGGTATACTTCTTCTCTCTGATACCACTCCTTGACGACGCGACGAAGGCTAAACCTTAGTAAGCCTGCGGAAATCGCCATGCCCAAGAAGAACTAAGCTAGAGTGATTCAGAACACCTCTGTAATCAATCAATAGCTTAGCAAAGTCTAGCGCTCAACATATAAGACTGCGCTTCTAAATTCACTGGAAAACTTCACCGAAACTTCACCGGACTGTCACTGGACTGACACCGTAGTCGTACCGGAATTGTACCGGAATGAACTTCAATTCTGTTTATAATTGCTTCAAGCAAACATACATGAAGTAAGGAAGTGGCGCAAAAGCTTCCTAAACTTTCTGAACACTTTCTGAAGTTTTAAGAAAAAACTCCACTAGTTCAGACGACCTTTTTCGGTCACACTTTGTACTGTGTATAGATATCTTTTTCCACCGGAAACTTTGATTTACTGAAAGTAGAGATGTCTAGCTACAAGATGAGCTATCTCTCATACAAAACTTCGTATTACTCTGCGAGATCTACTTCGTTCTTCTACCGAAAAATACTTTTACAGTAAGAACTGCAACTGACCGAGAATGCGGTTACTGAGAAAACGTTAACTGTTAACTAACTTTAAAACATACTCTGTTTCTTCCGCACACAAACAATACGCACAAACATCCACATGAACATGTGTTTTCTATTAGAGAAGATGTGTACAAGTAAGCTTGGCCTCTTCTTGCTCAAGCCACAGAAACTCTCCTATACTGAGTAGTTTCTTATTACCATCTCTCTCAGATGAATACCCGATATCTCAGGTTTCTGTTATTCATCTATACATACGCGATCTCTGGCGTCTTCTTCTACATACACTATCTATGGCGTCTTCTGTCTATAACTCTGCGTCTCTGCGCATCTGCTATATCTCTATTCTCTATTCTCGCACATACACACTTCCGCTCTTTTTCTTCTGTTTGTGCTCCTATTTATACTGCACGCTCTTCTTAAGCACGTTCTTGTTCGCACTTCCCTTCAGTTATTCCTTTGCACGTTCTCTCTATGTACAGTTTGATTTGGTGTAACGTATTCTGATCCTGGGAGATTCTGTACTGTACATAACGGTCGTGGATTTATCCTTCCACTAAGGCTTTTGATTTTCTCTGATTCTGCTTCCTTCTTTTTCCTTTTTTTTTGTGTGTTTGTCGAATTCGTGAGTGTTTCTTCAACAGCTCCCCCTCAATCACTAATTTGACATCTTCCGGTCTTTCATATATCTTTCTTTCTTTTATACTTGCCATGTCTTTGAATCTGCTTGTCTTCGTTCCATCCAAACTCTTTGTCAGCATATCTGCAATCTGATCCTTTGTCGGAGTGTATACAATCTCTAACTCCTTCTCCATTACCTTTTCCCTCAGGAAATGATATTGAATTTCTATGTGCTTTGTTCTTGCATGAAATACTGGGTTTGCTGCAAGATATAATGAACTCATATTATCTCCATGTATGATAGGTATACCTTGATCAATTCCCATGCTTTTGAACAAGGTCTGCATCCATATTAGTTCTTTAGCTGCTTCTACAAGTCCTTTGTATTCTGCTTCTGTTGACGATAACGCTACTGTGTGTTGCTTCTTCGAACACCAGCTTACCAGCTTATCTCCTAGGTATATCATATACCAGTGCGTTGATCTTCGGTCATCTTGACTTCCTGCCCAGTCTGGGTCACTATATGCTCTGAGCTTTATATCTGACGTAAAAGGATAATATAATCCTTCTCTTACAGTTCTTTTAATATATCTAAGAACTCTCTGTCCTGCAACCCAATGTTGATCTGTCGGACAATGCATAAACTGTGAGAGAACTCCTACTGCATAACTAAGATCCAGTCTTGTTAGCGTAGCATAGATTAAACTTCCTACTAATGACTGATATTTCTTCATATCTTTAAACTCGGCTCCACTGTATTTGCTGAGTTTATGGTTTACTTCAAGCGGTGTTGAAGCCTCTCTGCAATTCTCCATATTAAACTTCTTCAGTAAGTTTAGGAGATACCCTTCTTGTGTCACATATACACCATGATCTGTGTATGTGATTTCCATTCCTAGAAAGTATGACAACTTTCCTAGGTCACTGATCTTGATTTCTCTTTCGAGTAGTTTCTTCACTTCTGTAATCCCTTCATCTGATGTTCCTGTGATTATTAAGTCGTCTACATAAATACAAATGTAGATCATACCTTCTTCTGTTCTCTTTATGAGTAGACTTGCGTCTGCCTTTGAACTTTGGTATCCAAGTTCGTTTAGATATTTCACAAGTCTGTAATTCCAAGCTCTTGGAGCTTGCTTCAGTCCATAAAGTGCTTTTCTTAACCTGCAAACAAAGTTTGGGTATCTGGAACTTTCGAACCCTTCAGGTTGTTCCATGTACACTTCATCAGAAATATATCCATTCAGAAATGCGTTCTTTATGTCTAGCTGACTTAGCTTCCATCCTTTTGATGCTGCTACAGCAATCACTGTCCTTATGGTTGACATCCTTGCCACAGGACTAAACGTCTCGTCATAATCTATGCCATGCGTCTGGGCATAGCCTTTGACCACCAGCCTTGCTTTGTATCTGGCTATCCTTCCATCTGCAAATTTCTTTATTTTGAACACCCATTTATTTCCGATTACTTTCTTACCATTTGGTTTCGGAACAAGTTCCCATGTCTTGTTCTCCTCCAGTGCGCTGATTTCTTCTTCCATTGCTTCTTCCCATTGTTTCTTGCCTTTTGCTTCATTATAGCTCTGTGGTTCTTCATCATCTTTGACCATATATGCATAGTCTTTTTGAGTTATGTATGACGTATCATACGAGTACCTTTCTGGTTGTCTTCTATTCCTGTTTGACCTTCTTGGTTCAAACTCTTCATGTGTATCTGAATACACGTCTTCATCTTCGTTTCTCATACCTGATCCGTTCCTGGACGTACTTGCCTGCATATGATTTTCATCTCTGTTTACCTGAACAATTGATTTCCCTTTCTCTCTTCTTTTTATTTCTTCTTCGAATTCTTCAGTCGTATGATTTTGATCTGCATACCAGCTTTTCTGTTCATCAAACATAACATCTCTGGACACAGTAAATTGTTTGGTTAGAGGATTCCATAACCTGTATCCCATCTGCTTTTCATCATATCCGACGAACACATATTTCTCTGCTTTCGGTTCAAGCTTATGTCTGAGTTGAGACGGTACATAGGCATACGCTACTGATCCAAACACTTTGCAGTGATCAAGTGTTGGCTTCTTTCCCCACCAAGCTTCATAAGGGGTCATTCCTTCCAATGCTGTACATGGTAATCTGTTTACCAAGTATGTGGCTGTGTTTACAGCTTCAGCCCAAAGATAATTTGGACAATCTTTTTCGTTTAGCATAGCTCGTGCGAACTCGACTAGAACTCGGTTCCTTCTTTCTGCTACTCCATTTTGTTGTGGTGTATATCTGCAGGTTATTTCTCTTTTAATACCTGCATTCCAAAGATAGTCATTGAATTCTCGGGAGAAGTATTCTCCCCCTCCATCAGACCTCAGTCTTTTAAGTTTTCGTCCGGTAAGTCTTTCAGCATATGCATGAAAATGCCTGAAAGCTCCAAATACTTCTGATTTCTCTTTCAGAACATAAAGAGTTATCCACCTTGTGGCATCATCAATGAATAGAACATAGTACCTTGATCCGCTAATTGATCCTTCTTTCGTTGGCCCCCATACATCTGTATGAATGAGCTCGAGTACTTCATCATGTTTGAATCCTTTCTTCTGGAAAGGTAACCTGTGGGCTTTTCCCAACTGACATGCTTCGCACTTATGAATCATATGTTGATTTTGTATATTTGGTAATCCCAATACTGACTGATTCGTTATCATAGCTTTAATTCCTTTTTCATTGAAGTGACCCAATCTCTTATGCCATAAATCAAGTTCTGTAATTACCTTTTCTCCATGTGTGAGCAACGCTTGGCCAATGTTCCCTTGTACTCTTAAAGTAAAGAGTCTTCCTTCTTTCTTTCCAGAAACGATCTGATTGTATCCGTTCTTGGGATCTTCTACAAATACACCTTTATTTGTAAATCTGACCTGAAAACCTTTCTCAACTATCTGTCCCACACTAATCAAATTTTTCGGTATTGTTGGAACATACAAAACATTGGTTAGCAAATCTGCTCCACTCTTGCATTTCACTTTTCCAATTGAGTGTACGCTATGTCTCGTATTGTCACCTGTTTGAACAGTGTGACTAGAACTACCTTTTTCTAGTTCTGACATTAGTTCTATATTTCCTGACAAATGATTAGAGCATCCAGAATCAATGTAAAATACCTTTAGGTCTTCATTTTCCGATGTGCTGATAGAGTTCATCATCAACGATGTATGACTTTCATTCTGCGTGTCGTTTGCGTAGTTGTTGTAGGTGGTGTTGTAGGATTGATTATGTCCCCAACTTCTTATTCCACCTCTACCATAGCCTCCTCTTTGATTTTGTCTTCCTCTTTGATATCTCTCGCTTCTGCTTCTTCTATTACTGTTTTGATTTTGATTTGATCCTTGTTGATTGTGCCAACAGTCATGAGCCAGATGATTACTGAGTCCACAGATCCAGCAAGCTTTCTTGTTGGTATTCTGGTTACTTCTTCCTCTTCCAAAACCTCTTGCTCTTCCTCTACCAGTGCCTTTACCTCTTGCGTAATAGGCCTGAGAACTTGACTCTTCTTCGTCTTTTGTCTTACCTTTGTCTTTCTTTTTGTTCTTCATGAACATTGCAGAGCTTTGTCCTTTATCTGCATCTCCTTTTAGGTCTTGCTCATATGTGAGCATCAAACCAAGCAACTGATTTAAATCTGGCACAAAATGATTTAGAGAAAGTTCAGTTGATAATACGAAGGGTTTCCACCTTTCATCTCCTCTTAAAACTGTGAGCACTTGCGCTATCAATCTATGATCTTCGACTTCTTCATTTATGGATCCAAGACTATCTGCTAGATCCTTCATTTTAGTGACATAGTCACTTATGCTTTGACTCGACTTCTTTTTGAATGTCGTAAATTCGGACCATAAGCTAGCCTTCCTGGCTTTCGTAGTATTTTGGAAATGATCTTCCAATGCACTCCATATGTCCTCTGCTTTCTCTAGACCTCTAATATGCGGTAGTAGATGATCTGTTACGGTATTATAGATGTAGGCTCTTGCCGTTGCATCTTTCTTCTGCCACAGCTTCAGGGCCTCTAATTCTTCTTTTTCCGGTTGACTATCATCTTCAAAAATCGGCTTCTTTTCTTCTCCGGTCACGTACATCATTAAGTCCTTACTCATAAGTAAGGCTTCCATGCGCATTACCCATGCGGGATAATTATCTCTGTCCAGCTTATCAATAGTAACATGGTCTGCCATGATCTTCTTGTCTCTGTTACTTCCGGTGAGCTTTTGAGAATCTTTCTGCTCTTCAGAATCTTTCTCGTTCTGGTTCCACTCGTTGTGGTTAGCTGGCTCTTGTTTCCAATAATGGTGAATACTCTGGGCTCTGATTAGATATGCCTAGCTCTGACTCTGGCTCTGGCTCTGATTAGATACGCCTAGCTCTGATACCACTGTAGCGGAAAATGTGGTATACTTCTTCTCTCTGATACCACTCCTTGACGACGCGACGAAGACTGAACCTTAGTAAGCCTGCGGAAATCACCACGCCCAAGAAGAACTAAGCTAGAGTGATTCAGAACACCTCTGTAATCAATCAATAGCTTAGCAAAGTCTAGCGCTCAACATATAAGATTGCGCTTCTAAATTCACTGGAAAACTTCACCGAAACTTCACCGGACTGTCACTGGACTGACACCGTAGTCGTACCGGAATTGTACCGGAATGAACTTCAATTCTGTTTATAATTGCTTCAAGCAAACATACATGAAGTAAGGAAGTGGCGCAAAAGCTTCCTAAACTTTCTGAACACTTTCTGAAGTTTTAAGAAAAAACTCCACTAGTTCAGACGACCTTTTTCGGTCACACTTTGTACTGTGTATAGATATCTTTTTCCACCGGAAACTTTGATTTACTGAAAGTAGAGATGTCTAGCTACAAGATGAGCTATCTCTCATACAAAACTTCGTATTACTCTGCGAGATCTACTTCGTTCTTCTACCGAAAAAATAATTTTACAGTAAGAACTGCAACTGACCGAGAATGCGGTTACTGAGAAAACGTTAACTGTTAACTAACTTTAAAACATACTCTGTTTCTTCTGCACACAAACAATACGCACAAACATCCACATGAACATGTGTTTTCTATTAGAGAAGATGTGTACAAGTAAGCTTGGCCTCTTCTTGCTCAAGCCATAGAAACTCTCCTATACTGAGTAGTTTCTTATTACCATCTCTCTCAGATGAATACCCGATATCTCAGGTTTCTGTTATTCATCTATACATACGTGATCTCTGGCGTCTTCTTCTACATACACTATCTATGGCGTCTTCTGTCTATAACTCTGCGCATCTGCTATATCTCTATTCTCTATTCTCGCACATACACACTTCCGCTCTTTTTCTTCTGTTTGTGCTCCTATTTATACTGCACGCTCTTCTTAAGCACGTTCTTGTTCGCACTTCCCTTCAGTTATTCCTTTGCACGTTCTCTCTATGTACAGTTTGATTCGGCGTAACGTATTCTGATCCTGGGAGATTCTGTACTGTACATAACGGTCGTGGATTTATCCTTCCACTAAGGCTTTTGATTTTCTCTGATTCTGCTTCCTTCTTTTTCCTTTTTTTTTGTGTGTTTGTCAAATTCGTGAGTGTTTCTTCAACAATCTAGCCATCTGCTCGTTGGAAAAGGTGGGAGAGGTCAAAGATTTTCTGGAAGAGGCAAAAATTGAGTGGAACAATTTCTTCGAAACTGAGCTCTTTCCTTTGCGTCAGTTTCCTTGGCAAGTTCATACCTTTCTAACCACTTTTGCATAGGCTCAGAGTTAACTATGCAAAACTTCATTGCCTTCTCTCTGAAAGCTGCATCCATTTTTCTTTGCAATTCTTTACCTTGTGGTTCATCGCCTACGAGATGAACATCTTCATCATCGCTCCATAAACGAGGCATTTCGGGATCCGATATATGTAGAAACTCAGTTATGAATACAAGAGATTCTTGTACAAGTCATCCCTCTGCCATGCTACCCTCTGGACGTGCTCTCTGTCGAACAAACCCTTTTAATGTCTTCATAAAGCGCTCTAAGAAGAACATCCATCGACTATGGACAGTTCCTGCTATTGCAACTTCATCTACTACATGAACCAGTAAATGAAGTTGAATAGTGAGAATACTTGTGGGAAAGTATTTCTCTACCATACAAATAGCCTCGATAGCATTGAGTTTTGCACTCTCTATGCTATCTCTATTTATCTCTTAAGAAGATATCCACCGTACTAAAGAACTAATTTTTAAATGGTTTTTCGTACATCCTCTGAAAGACAATCTTTTAGGGCTACAAGGAGCACAAACTGTAAAAACTTGTGCCAATCATGAGACTTGAATCCTGCAAGATCGTCGTTTCGTGTGAAAGCAGTCTTTAGACATCTCATGCATCCAGTAGGTATACGAAACTCTAAAATTCTTTTCTTCACTTGTTTCTCTTCGATCCTGCGAAGCACCCAAGGAGCTGTTGGTAACGATACTGTTCCGTTGGGCTTAGTAATTGCCCACAACTCTCGCATACGACCTCGCTCTTCTAAGTCGTCCCTTTGTGCTTTGCTTTCTTTCTTTCCGATCAAAGTTTTCCAAAGCATCTCTCCCACATTCTTGAAAATATGCATCGGGTCTACCAAATGATTGATCACCAATTCACTCCAATAAGGGAGTTCATGAAAAATGGACAACTGTTTCATGCCAGCAACTGGATTTTCTGAATCCCACAGTTGTTTCCAATCGCTAGCTTTCATTTGGTGTTGCGCTTGTCGACCAATTTGTCCTTCACGTAAAACATGCCCATCAGGCAAATATCTATGATGTCCTTCATAGACAATTTTATGTAGTGCTTTGGAATAGCATGCTTCGAGTCGTGGTCCGCATAAAGGACAAGCATGGTAACCTGAAATCGATAAACCTGAACATTCACCATAACCAAGCCAATCATGCATTGTCCACATAAGTATGTCTTGCACTCACACATCTCGTCTTCTTATAGGTTGAGACATGTCACGCACAGTGATCCCATCCCATAAAATGCGCAGTTCTTCCACAAGTGGTGCAAGATATACATCCATGTTTTTTACCTTATACTTACCTGGTACAATAAGAGCTAATAATAAATGACCTTTCTTTGTGGCCAACCATGATGGGATATTATAATTGACCAAACATACAGGCCATGTGCTCCATGAAGAACTGCGTAATCCAAATGGATTCACTCCATCCATAGCTAGGCCTAGACGTATGGACCGAGGCTCACTAGCAAACTCTGGCCACTTACTATCTATGTGCTTCCAAGCATCAGAGTCAGCTAGCACTCGCATTACATTATCTGTAGACCTGCTCTTTGTATGCCATGACATTAACTCAGCTATAGATTTGCATCTAAACATGTTCTTAATTCGTGGAATGATAGGAAAGTGGCGAAGAACCTTTGCGGGAATTGCTTCGCCTACAACGTCTTCTCTAAATCTATTTGCTCCACACTTTGGACATACGTGGAGATGCTCATACTCATTCCGAAAGAGAATGCAATCATTCGGACAAGCATGAATTTTAGTATAATCCATTCCAATGGACTGTAAAAGTTTTTTTGCATCTCCACGTGTTAGAGGCATGTCATTGCCCTCTGGCAAAAATTGATCTTTAAGAAGCATGCAATAAGCAATTAAAATGATATTAGTAATTGAAGTTATTGTGATACAACAATGAAAGCCAATTTGTTCTCCACTTACCTGAACAATTCAGTGACACTAGTATCTGACCATCCATAAATGGATCGCAGATTCAGCATCGCGAGTGAAGCACGTAGTACAGATATCTTTGCTCCATTGTAAAGTGGTAAACGAGCTAATCTTTGCATGTTTTCATATTCTTCATCAACTTCTGATCATGGAATTTCTGTTGTGTCCATGAAACTCTCGACACCTTCTTCACCATCATGATCTTCGTCCATCTCATAAAATGCTTCAAGCATCTCTTCAATATGTTCACTCTGTGTAATATTATTAGTGCTTGCTTCTATGTCTAAGTCCTTTTTTGCTCTCTTTTGTCCACGAGAGGTTACTGGTGCAATGTCGTTTGGGTCAATCTGCTCACCTTGGGGACCATGCGAATGATAGCGTAGGTTTTCCAGTCGACTCCTATCCAAGGATCCATACTCTCTAACATGTGCAGTACAAATCCGTCGTTTCCGATAAATTTGATACTTGCACTGTGTGCAAGGACATGCCATTCTCTCTTCAGGATCCAAAGAAGCCATCTGCTACAATATGGACATTTTAGAACATTTTAGAACTTTTTTTTTTATTAAACCTAAAAATCTAACTCTTAAAGACCTAAATACTTAAATACCTAAAAAAACTTAAAACCAACCATAATTTTAAAGATCTATACCTAAATTATGTATATTTCTATACACATGTGTATATACATGTATATATGTATTATATGTGTATGTGTATGTGTGTATATATGTTAAATAGGTGTTAAAACCCTAAAACCCTAATCCAAATGACCTAGAACTAAATCATGTATATATATGTATGCATGTGTATATATATGTGTATATGTATATATATGTGAATATAGATAGGTATATAAGTATGTGTGTTTGTGTATTATATATATATTCACTCTATTTAAAATGATTAAATTTAAACCTATTTTTATATATATAATCATATATATTTCATTTATTTATTCAAAATACTAGTTCTTATCATATTTTATTATCTATATAATTATCCTACCTTATATATATATTATTTATATATTCAGATTTTTTCCTTACTTAATTATATTTAATTATATATATTTAATTAAATAATTTAAAACACTAGTTCTTTTTATATTTATTTATGTATATAATTATCTTATTTTATATATATATATTTATTTATATATTCAGATTTTTTTTCTTATGTAATCCTATTTTTATATATTTAATTTTATATATTTAATTATAAATATTTAATTAAATTATTTAAAACACTAGTTCTTTTTATATTTATTTATGTATATAATTATGTTATTTTATATATATATATTTATTTATATATTCAGATTTTTTTCCTTACGTAATCCTATTTTAATATATTTAATTTTATATATTTAATTATAAATATTTAAAAAATTATTTTAAACACTAGTTCTTTTTATATTTATTTATGTATATAATTATCTTATTTATATATATATATATATATATATATATATATATTTATTTATATATTCAGATATTTTTTCCTTACGTAATCCTATTTTTATATAATTAATTTTATATATTTAATAATAAATATTTAATTAAATTATTTAAAACACTAGTTCTTTTTATATTTATTTATGTATATAATTATCTTATTTTATATATATATTTATTTATATATTCAAATTTTTTTTCCTTACGTAATCCTATTTTTATATATTTAATTTTATATATTTAATTATATATATTTAATTAAAACCCTAATCTTAAAATTCTAGATCTGAAATACTAAACCCTTAAACCCTAATCTTAAATATCTAGAGCTAAATTATGTATATTTCTGTATACATGTGTATATACATGTATATATGAATTATATGTGCATGTGTATGTGTGCATATATGTTTTGTAGGTGTTAAAACCCTAAAACCCTAATCTTAAAGATTTAAATCTAAAATATGTATATTTTTGTATGCATGTGTATCTACATGTATGTATGTATTATATGTATATGTGTGTTTGTGTATATATGTTATCTACGTATTAAAACCCTAAAACCCTAATCAGAAAAACTTAGACTTAAATCTGAAATACTAAACCCTAAAACCCTAATCTTAAATATCTAGACCTAAAATACGTATATTTTTGTATACATGTGTATATGCATGTATATATGTATTATATGTGCATGTGTATGTGTGCATATATGTTATGTAGGTGGTAAAACCCTAAAACCCTAATCTTAAAGATTTAAATCTAAAATATGTATATTTTTGTATGCATGTGTATCTACATGTATGTATGTATTATATGTATATGTGTGTTTGTGTATATATGTTATCTATGTATTAAAACCCTAAAACCCTAATCAGAAAGACTTAGACTTAAATACGAAATACTAAACCCTAAAACCCTAATCTTAAATATCTAGACCTAAAATACGTATATTTCTGTATACATGTGTATATGCATGTATATATGTATTACATGTGCATGTGTATGTGTGCATATATGTTATGTAGATGTTAAAACCCTAAAACCCTAATCTTAAAGATTTAAATCTAAAATATGTATATTTTTGTATGCATGTGTATCTACATGTATGTATGTATTATATGTATATGTGTGTTTGTGTATATATGTTATCTACATATTAAAACCCTAAAACCCTAATCAGAAAGACTTAGACTTAAATCTGAAATACTAAACCCTTAAACCCTAATCTTAAATATCTAGACCTAAAATACGTATATTTCTGTATACATGTGTATATGCATGTATATATGTATTACATGTGCATGTGTATGTGTGCATATATGTTATGTAGGTGTAAAAACCCGAAAACCCTAATCTTAAAGATTTAAATCTAAAATATGTATATTTTTGTATGCATGTGTATCTACATGTATGTATGTATTATATGTATATGTGTGTTTGTGTATATATGTTATCTACGTATTAAAACCCTAAAACCCTAATAAAAAAGACTTAGACTTAAATCTGAAATACTAAAACCTAAATACTTAAACACCTATCAAAATCTAAACCTCTAATCCTAAAACCCTATTCATATTTTATATATATTTATTTATATATTCATATTTTTTTCTTATTTTTCTCTATATGTGTGTTTTTGTATATATGTTATCTACATATTAAAACCATAAAACCCTAATCAGAAAGACTTAGACTTAAATCTAGAATACTAAACCCTAAAACCCTAATCTTAAATATCTATACCTAAAATATGTATATTCTGTATACATGTGTATATACATGTATATATATATATATATATATATATATATATATATATATATATATATATATATATATATATATATATATATATATATATATATATATATATATATGTGTGTGTGTGTGTGTGTGTGTGTGTGTATGTGTATGTATGTGTGAATAGCGTAAAAACCCTAATCCTATTTTTATATATTTGATGTAAAAAAAAAAACTTCAAAATAAAAATAGGATTATATGTGTGTATGTATGCATGTGTGTATATATGTGTGTGTATGTATGCATGTGTACATGTGTGTGTGTATGTATGCATGTGTATACATGTGTGTGTATGTGTATGTATGTGTATGTAGGCATGCATGTGTGTGCATGTGTGTGTACATGTGTGTATGTATGCATGAATGTGTATGTGTGTGTATGTGTATGCATGTGTATACATGTGTGTGTATGTATACATGCATGTGTGTATATGTGTGTATGCATGCATGTGTGTATATGTGTGTGTATGTATGCATGCATGTGTGTATATGTGTGTATATATGCGTGTGTATGTATGTGTTTATATGTGTGTGTGTATGTGTATGTGTATGTATGCATATGTGTATGCATGTGTGTGTATGTATGTGTGTATGCATGTGTGTGTATGTATGCATGTGTGTAAATTTATGTGTGTGTGTATGCATGCATGTGTGTATATGTGTGTGCGTATGTAAGCATGCATGTCTGTATAGGTGTGTGTATGTAAGCATGCATGTGTGTACATGTATGTGTGTATGTATGCATATGTGTACATGTATGTGTTGTGAAGAGATGGATAGGTATGTGCTTGAAGATGAAGAGGTGTTGCAAAATCCTTGATCTACACCAGCCAAATGAACTCCAAGAGCATATGGTGGGCCCTTTTAGCTTGCCAATGGATGTATTAGACACCCTATGTACCTTGGAAGATCACTCTCAAAAAGATAGATCAAAACAGATAAGTTGGAGTTAGCTCAGAGGTGAAAACTTGCTATTCTTGGTTCATACACCTGTCCAGTGTTTTACATAATTCTCTAAGCATAGCAGCAATTAGCTTAATTCCTCTTGGGGAAGTCTAGGTAGCTTAAAGATCTAACTTTCAAGAGTAATCTCATCAAAAATAATAAACCACACACTGAGAATGAGTTTTAACAAGTGATGACATCATCCCGATTTTCACGGGCTGCTACAGTTTGAGACCAGTGAGAAGAAAAATGAACATAACTCAAAATGTAGGAATTCAATGATTATGAAGATTTGTATGGTTATTCTAGACAGTAAGCTGAATCTAACAAGCTTTAAATCACTGAATTTGGATAAGTAACCACTGAGAAATGGCTCTGACACGATGAGTAAAAACGTCGGGTACCTGACAGAGAAGTGAAGATGAACAGACCCTGTTGACTTCAAATGAACATAACTGAAGATTGAAACACGAAAATGACATGAAAATCTGTGAGCATATAGTAGACTTATAGAGCTAACTTTACCAAGTTAAATCAATGAAAATGATGCACCAAGCTTAGAGAAAACATCTCTGCAATCTGACTGAGAAAACTAAGAGTAATGGCAATGAGTAGTACACTTCACAAGAACATGGAAATATGAACTCGAATGATCATGAAAATGAAAGTATATTGCTTGTATAATACAATGAACTTACTGATACATATGTGTGCCTTGGAATCACACCTTGATCTGGCATAAAGCTCAGCTCTTGGAGGTCTTCACATAGGTCTCTCTAACCACGACTAAAACTGCCATCTATTTATAGTTGAGTTTGGGAGGCTAACTTCCCTCAATCACTCTCCAATCAATCAATGATTGATTTGATTCTCTACCTACCACAAATCACGAATTCGTGGCTCCTCTTTCCCTTTTTGATCAAGTGAACTCAACCACTTGAGATTCTTTCACTTTTACATTAAGTAAACTCTTCAAAAGTTACAAGAGGTAGTTCACAAGTGAACTTTACATAGTCTTCATTTTAAAGCTTTTTCTATGACTTTGTGGGACTTGAGCCAATACTTAGGCTTGTCATAGACTTGCTCCAACAGCTCCCCCTCAAGCCAAGTATGCTTGAGGTCTTCAATCTTCCAAGATTACCTGCAAACCAATCATAGCCTTGAATTTGTAAAGCTTTGTACCATCCAATGCTTTGGTTAGAATATCTGCACATTGTTGATGAGTGGACACATATGATATTTGAATCTCTTTGCTTAGAACCTTCTCTCGTACATAGTGATAATGAACTTCAATATGTTTAGTCCTTGCATCAAAAATAGGATTAGTGGCCAAATGAATAGAACTCATATTGTCACCAAAAATAGTTGGAGTTCCAAACTCCAATCCAAGATCTTTGAATAATGTCTTCATCCACATAGCTTCCTGAGTAGCTATGGCAAGACCTCTATATTCAGCTTCAGTAGAAGAGAGAGCAACTGTGGGTTGCTTCTTGGATGACCATGAAATAAGCTTTGAACCTGCAAAGGTAAGATAACCTGAAGTGCTCCTTCTATCTTCCTTGGAGCCAGCCCAATCTGCATCAGAAAATAGCTTCAAACCTAAATCAGATACATAAGGATAATAAAGTCCTTCATTTATGGTTCCTTTGAGATACTTGAGAATCCTTTTGGCAGCATCCATATGTGGTTTCCTTGGTGTGTGCATAAATTGTCTTAGCACACTCACACTGTAACATATATCTACTTTTGTCAATATGGCATAGTTGAGACTACCCACTAGACTTTGATATGATGTGATGTCCTCTATGATTTCACCTTCATGTGAGCTCAATTTGTGATTGACCTCCATTGGAGTACCTGCAATCTTACAATCTTGCATCTTGAATTTTGCCAACATGTCCTTAATGTACTTTCTTTGAGTGAGAAACAAACCATGATCTTTGTAGACAACTTCCAAGCCTAGGAAGTAGGTAAGTGAACCCAAATCACTTATCTTGAACTCTTCTCTCATCTGATCTTTGATCTTCTTCATACCATCTGCATCATTTCCTGTCAATATAATATCATCTACATATAAGCATAAGTAGATGACCTCAGAGTTACTCTTTTTGATAAAGAGTGAAGGATCTGCCTTGCTTGGTTGAAAGCCTTTGTCCTGCAAGAATGAAACAAGCCTGAAAAGCTCTTGGGGCTTGCTTGAGACCATACAATGCTTTGTTAAGTTTACACACATAATCAGGATAAACTTGATTCTCAAAACCAGGTGGTTGTGCCATATATACCTCTTCTGTTATCCAACCATTCAAGAATGCATTATTTACATCTAGTTGAAGTATCTTCCAATTCTTGGAAGAGGCAATACTAAGAAAAACCCTAATAGTAGGCATCTTTGCCACAGGAGAGAAAGTCTCCTCATAATCAATTCCCTGAGTTTGTGCAAAGCCTTTTGCTACAAGCCTTGCCTTATACCTATTAATGGAACCATCAGAATTCTTCTTGAGTTTATAGACCCATCTTGAGCCTATTACCTTCATGGATGAAGTCTTGGGCACCAAATCCCAAGTGTTGTTTTCCTCAAGTGCTTCAATCTCTTCCTTCATTGCATGCTTCCATTCTGTTTTTGCTTTGGCCTCTTCAAACGATGATGGCTCCTCTTGGTTTATGTCCTGTGCTATGTAGATAGAATGTTTAGTTACTAATGAGGTGTCAAACCCATACCTTTCTGGTTTTTTCTTTTCCCTCATAGATCTTCTTAGGCCATGATGTGATGATTCTGCCTCATGTCCAAGTTCCTGCAATTTTGCTTTACCTTTAGACTTCCATGCTTTGATCTTTTCTATCTGAGATTCTTCATCATCCTCTGAGGTGTCTTGTTCTTCAATCTTTGGTTGTTCTCTACCAAGCTTTGTAAAATCTTCTTCAAGACCATATGGTAAATTGACCTTCCTGCATGAATCTTCATACCATGAATTGTTCTCATCAAAAACTACATCTCTGCTTACCAAGAATCCTTTGTTGGTAGGGTTGTATAACCTGTAGCCCTTTTGATTGTTGTCATATCCAATAAATACACACCTTTCTGCCTTTGGATCCATCTTGCCTCTAACCTGTGAAGGAACATGAGCAAAAGCAATACATCCAAAAATTTTACAATGATCTAAGCTTGGTCTTCTTCCATTCCAAGCCTCATATGGAGTTATCCCATCAAGGGATTTTGAAGGCAACCTGTTAATCAAGTAAGTGGTTGTAGATACAGCCTCAGCCCATAAGTAATTAGGTAAATGCTTTTCATTTAGCATAGACCTTGCAGCTTCAACAATTGTCCTATTCCTCCTTTCTACCACTCCATTTTGCTTAGGAGTGTACCTTGTAGTTACCTCTCTTTTGATTCCTCTTTCTTGAAGAAAAGAATCAAAATCATGGGAGAAGTATTCTCCCCCTCCATCTGACCTTAGGCTTTTAGTGATTTACCTTTTTGATTCTCCACAAGAGCCAAATATCTTTTGAAACATGAAAAAACTTCATCTTTGTGTTTCATAAAGAATAGGATAGTCCATCTGCTACAATCATCAATAAAGGAGACATAATACCTTGATCCAGATATTGAAGCTTCCTTGCTAGGTCCCCATACATCTGTATGAACCAACTCCAAGAGATCTCCATGTATATAACCTTTCTTCATGAATGGTAACCTGTGAGACTTTCCAAATTGACATGCACTACACTTATAAATCATATGTCCTTCCTCTTGAGTAGCCATAACTTCCTCTATTGTATCCTCTTCCTCTTTGATTCCTGGAATTCCTAAAGCAATTTTCAGTTGTATGATTAGTTAATCCACAAATAGAACATGGGTTGAAGTCTTGGGATCTCCCCCTGCCTTGTCTACCTCCTCTTCCTTTACCTCTACCATGTCTTCCTTTTCCTGCATAGTTAGCTTGATATGTACCTGCTTCATCATCCACTTTCTTTGCCTTTCCTTTGTTATCTTTGGACTTGCTTTTATCCGTGTATAAAACTGAAGATTGATTACCTTTAGAGCTTTCTCCATTTTTGATAAGCTTTACCTCTTGAGTAAGTAGTTGTCCAATGAGTGTATTGAAATCAGGTACATGCATGTCCATGTACAAATCCATAGCTGTGGTGAATGCTTCCCACTTTTCATCTGCCTTCAAGCCATTGATGACCTGCCTTACAATTTGCTCTTCATCTATTACCTCTCCAATGCTTCCCAACTGATCTGCTATGTCCTTTAGCTTTGTGACAAAATCAGTCACATTTTGTTTGGGAGTCTTCTTGAGAGTTGTGAAATCCAGCCATAGTTGATGCTTTCTAGATTTAGTACTTGAAGAAAAGAAAGCTTCAAGTGCATCCCACACTTCCTGAGATGTCTTACAACTTCTAATGTGAGGCAACAAAAAATCTGAGATAGAGTTGAGGAGATAAGATCTTGCAAGTGCATCCTTGGAGCACCATGTGCTCAATCTTTCTTGCTCTTCTTGTGTTGGTTGACTTTTGTTCCTGAAACTTGGCATAACTTCATCTCCAGCCACATAACCATATAAACTTCTACCTTGGAGATAAGCTTCCATCCTTAATGACCAAGCTGAGTAATTACCTCTATCCAATTTGTCAATGATCAAGGAAATCCATCTGCCATGTTGTCCAACCTTGCTCTGATACCACTGTGAAGAGATGGATAGGTATGTGCTTGAAGATGAAGAGGTGTTGCAAAATCCTTGATCTACACCAGCCAAATGAACTCCAAGAGTATATGGTGGGCCCTTTTAGCTTGCCAATGGATGTATTAGACACCCTATGTACCTTGGAAGATCACTCTCAAAAAGATAGATCAAAACAGATAAGTTGGAGTTAGCTTAGAGGTGAAAACTTGCTATTCTTGGTTCATACACCTGTCCAGTGTTTTACATAATTCTCTGAGCACAGCAGTAATTAGCTTAATTCCTCTTGGGGAAGTCTAGGTAGCTTAAAGAGCTAACTTTTAAGATTAATCTCATCAAAAATAATAAACCACACACTGAGAATGAGTTTTAACAAGTGATGACATCATCCTGATTTTCACGGGCTGCTACAATTTGAGACCAATGAGAAGAAAAATGCACATAACTCAAAATATAGGAATCCAATGATTATGCAAATTTGTATGGTTATACTAGACAGTAAGCTGAATCCAAAAAGCTTTAAATCACTGAATTTGGATAAGTAACCATTGAGAAATGGCTGTGACAAGATGAGTAAAAAAGTCAGGTACCTAACAGAGAAGTGAAGATGAACAAACCCTATTGACTTCAAATAAACATAACTGAAGATTGCAACATGAAAATGACATGAAAATTTGTGAGCATATAGTAGAATTATAGAGCTAACTTTACCAAGTTAAATCACTAAAAATGATGCACCAACTCAGAGAAAATATCTCTGCAATCTGACTGAGAAAACTGAGAGTAATGGCAGTGAGTAGTACACTCCACAAGAACATGGAAATATGAACTCAAATGATCATGAGAATGAAAGTATATTGCTTGTACAGTACAATGAACTTAGTGATACATATGTGTGCCTTGGAATCACACCTTGATATGGCATAAAGCTCAGCTCTTGGAGGACTTCACATAGGTCTCTCTAACCACGACTAAAACTGCCATCTATTTATAGTTGAGTTTGGGAGGCTAACTTCCCTCAATCACTCTCCAATCAATCAATGATTGATTTGATTCTCTACCTACCACAAATCACGAATTCTTGGCTCCTCTTTCCCTTTTTGATCAAGTGGACTCAACCACTTAAGATTCTTTCACTTTTACATTAAGTAAACTCTTCAAAAGTTACAAGAGGTAGTTCACAAGTGAACTTTACATAGTCTTCATTTTAAAGCTTTTTCTATGACTTTGTGGGACTCAAGCCAATACTTAGGCTTGTCATAGACTTGCTCCAACATGTGTGTATGTATGCATGTGTAAATGTGTAAATGTGTGTGTATGTGTGTGTGTGTATGTGTGTGTGTATGTATGCTCTATTTTCCTATCTCTATCTTCCTTTCTCTTCCCTCTATCTTCCTTTCTCTTCTCTCTCTCTTTCTTTCTCTCTCTCTCTCTCTCTTTCTCTCTCTCTCTCTCTCTCTCTCTCTCTCTCTCTCTCTCTCTCTCTCTCTCTCTCTCTCTCTCTCTCTCTCTCTCTTTCTTTTTCTCTTTCTCTCTCTCTCTCAATAGAGAATAAAAGAATCACTTACAAGTATGTCCCTCTTTTGAATCGTTGTCGTCAAAGCGTAATGTAGGTCATCTATCGTCCAATTCCAAACAATCGACGCCAAAGAACTTCTCCAAAATCAAAGAAAAGAGAAAATTACAAACCTAAAGCATAGAGAAACACAAATGCTAACAGTACGCGCAGCACTTACCAAGATGTGAGATCTAAGCCGAGAGAGAGTGTGTGTGTGTAGAGAGAGAGATCGGCGTGTGTGTGTGTGCACAGAACAATGCAGGTCGCAATTCGGTTCGCGCGCAAAAGTTCGACAAAAGACCAGCAGTACTCAAACACGCGCAAAAATGTGAAGTTTTTCTCTCGGGCTCACGGTATGTTTAAAACTCACCGCCGGTATAGGCGACGGTATGGGCATCGGTATATGCACCGGTAGTTCCCAGTAATTTACCGACGCTCATACCGACGCTTATACGGACGCCTATACCGACACATATACCGACGCTCATACCGGCGGCTGCGGGCCACACCGAAGATCCGTTTAAAACGGTCATATCGACGGTCACTTGACCGTCGGTATCTCTTAGTGAGATTTTCTGAGGCCTATACCGATGCCGACTGTGATTGTTGTGAAGAGATGGATAGGTATGTGCTTGAAGATGAAGAGGTGTTGCAAAATCCTTGATCTACACCAGCCAAATGAACTCCAGGAGTATATGGTGGGCCCTTTTAGCTTGCCAATGGATGTATTAGACACCCTATGTACCTTGGAAGATCACTCTCAAAAAGATAGATCAAAACAGATAAGTTAGAGTTAGCTCAGAGGTGAAAACTTGCTATTCTTGGTTCATACACCTGTCGAGTGTTTTACATAATTCTCTGAGCACAACAGCAATTAGCTCAATTCCTCTTGGTGAAGTCTAGGCAACTTAAAGAGCTAACTTTCAAGAGTAATCTCATCAAAAATAATGAACCACACACTGAGAATGAGTTTTAACAAGTGATGACATCATCCCGATTTTCACGGGCTGCTACAGAAATAGACCAGTGAGCAGAAATATCACCATAACTCAAACTTTAGAGATCCAATGATTATGAAACTTTGTATGGTTATACTAGACACTAAGCTGAATCCAACAAGATTTAAGTCACTGAATTTGGATAAGTAACCACTGAGAAACACCTCTGACAAGATGAGTGAAAAACTCGGGTACCTGACAGAGAAGTGAAGATGAACAGACCCTGTTGACTTCAAATGAACATAACTGAAGATTGCAACATCCAAATGACATGAAAATTTATGAGCATATAGTAGACTTATAGAGCTAACTTTACCAAGTTAAATCACTGAAAATGATGCACCAAGCTCAGAGAAAACATCTCTGCAAGCTGACTGAGAAAACTGAGAGTAATGGCAGTGAGTAGTACACTTCACAAGAACATGGAAAGATGAACTCAAATAATCATGAAAATGAAAGTATATTGCTTGTACAATACAATGACTTACTGATACATATGTGTGCCTTGTAATCACACCTTGATATGGCATAAAGCTCAGCTCTTGGAGGTCTTCACATAGGTCTCTCTAACCACGACTAAAACTGCCATCTATTTATAGTTGAGTTTGGGAGGCTAACTTCCCTCAATCACTCTCCAATCAATCAATGATTGATTTGATTCTCTACCTACCACAAATCACGAATTCGTGGCTCCTCTTTCCATTCTTGATCATGTGGACTCAACCACTTAAGATTCTCTTACTTTTACATTAAGTAAACTCTTCAAAAGTTACAAGAGGTAGTTCACAAGTGAACTTTACATAGTCTTCTTTTTAAAGATTCTTCTAAGACTTTGTGAGACTCAAGCCAATACTTAGGCTTGTCATAGACTTGCTCCAACAGCTCCCCCTCAAGCCAAGTATGCTTGAGGTCTTCAATCTTCCAAGATTACCTCCAAACCTATCATAGCCTTGAATTTGCAAAGCTTTGTACCATCCAATGCTTTGGTTAGAATATCTGCACATTGTTGATGAGTGGACACATATGATATTTGAATCTCTTTGCTTAGAACCTTCTCTCGTACATAGTGATAATGAACTTCAATATGTTTAGTCCTTGCATGAAAAATAGGATTAGCAGCCAAATGAATAGAACTCATATTGTCACCAAAAATAGTTGGAGTTCCAAACTCCAATCCAAGATCTTTGAACAATGTCTTCATCCACATAGCTTCTTGTGTAGCTATGGCAAGACCTCTATATTCAGCTTCAGTAGAAGAGAGAGCAACTGTGGGTTGCTTCTTGGATGACCATGAAATAAGCTTTGAACCTGCAAAGGTAAGATAACCTGAAGTGCTCCTTCTATCTTCCTTGGAGCCAGCCCAATCTGCATCAGAAAATAGCTTCAAACCTAAATCAGATACATAAGGATAATAAAGTCCTTCATTTATGGTTCCTTTGAGATACTTGAGAATCCTTTTGGCAGCATCCATATGTGGTTTCCTTGGTGTGTGCATAAATTGGCTTAGCACACTCACACTGTAACATATATCTACTCTTGTCAATGTGGCATAGTTGAGACTACCCACTAGACTTTGATATGATGTGATGTCCTCTATGAGTTCACCTTCATGTGAGCTCAATTTGTGATTGACCTCCATTGGAGTACCTGCAATCTTACAATCTTGCATCTTGAATTTTGCCAACATGTCCTTAATGTACTTCCTTTGAGTGAGAAACAAACCATGATCTTTGTAGACAACTTCCAAACCTAGGAAGTAGGTAAGTGAACCCAAATCACTTATCTTGAACTCTTCTCTCATCTGATCTTTGATCTTCTTCATACCATCTGCATCATTTCCTGTCAATATAATATCATCTACATATACACATAGATAGATGACCTCAGAATTACTCTTTTTAATAAAGAGTGAAGGATCTGCCTTGCTTGGTTGAAAGCCTTTGTCCTGCAAGAATGAAAGAAGCCTGAAATTCCAAGCTCTTGGAGCTTGCTTGAGACCATACAATGCTTTGTTAAGTTTACACACATAATCAGGATAAACTTGATTCTCAAAACCAGGTGGTTGTGCCATATATACCTCTTCTGTTATCCAACCATTCAAGAATGCATTCTTTACATCTAGTTGAAGTATCTTCCAATTCTTGGAAGAGGCAATACTAAGCAAAACCCTAATAGTAGGCATCTTTGCCACAGGAGAGAAAGTCTCCTCATAATCAATTCCCTGAGTTTGTGCAAAGCCTTTTGCCACAAGCCTTGCCTTATACCTGTTAATTGAACCATCAGAATTCTTCTTGAGTTTATAGACCCATCTTGAGCCTATTACCTTCATGGATGAAGTCTTGGGCACCAAATCCCAAGTGTTGTTTTCCTCAAGTGCTTCAATCTCTTCCTTCATTGCATGCTTCCATTCTGTTTTTGCTTTGGCCTCTTCAAATGATGATGGCTCCTCTTGGTTTATGTCCTGTGCTATGTAGATAGAATGTTTAGTTACTAATGAGGTGTCAAACCCATACCTTTCTGGTTTTTTCTTTTCCCTCATAGATCTTCTTAGGCCATGATGTGATGATTCTGCTTCATGTCCAAGTTCCTGCAATTTTGCTTTACCTTTAGACTTCCATGCTTTGATCTTTTCCATGTGAGATTCTTCATCATCCTCTGAGGTGTCTTGTTCTTCAATCTTTGATTGTTCTCTACCAAGCTTTGGAAAATCTTCTTCAAGATCATATGGTAAATTGATCTTCCTGCATGAATCTTCATACCATGAATTGTTCTCATCAAAAACTACATCTCTGCTTACCAAGAATCCTTTGTTGGTAGGGTTGTATAACCTGTAGCCCTTTTGATTGTTGTCATATCCAATAAATACACACCTTTCTGCCTTTGGATCCATCTTGCCTCTAACCTGTGAAGGAACATGAGCAAAAGCAATACATCCAAAAATTTTACAATGATCTAAGCTTGGTCTTCTTCCATTCCAAGCCTCATATGGAGTCATCCCATCAAGGGATTTTGAAGGCAACCTGTTAATCAAGTAAGTGGTTGTAGATAGAGCCTCAGCCCATAAGTAATTAGGTAAATGCTTTTCATTTAACATAGACCTTGCAGCTTCAACATTTGTCCTATTCCTCCTTTCTGCCACTCCATTTTGCTCAGGAGTGTACCTTGTAGTTACCTCTCTTTTGATTCCTCTTTCTTGAAGAAAAGAATCAAAATCATGGGAGAAGTATTCTCCCCCTCCATCTGACCTTAGCCTTTTTAGTGATTTACCTGTTTGATTCTCCACAAGAGCAAAATATCTTTTGAAACATGAGAAAACTTCATCTTTGTGTTTCATAAAGAATAGGATAGTCCATCTGCTGCAATCATCAATAAAGGAAACATAATACCTTGATCCAGATATTGAAGCTTCCTTGCTAGGTCCCCATACATCTGTATGAACCAACTCCAAGAGATCTCCATGCATATAACCTTTCTTCATGAATGGTAACCTGTGAGACTTTCCAAATTGACATGCACTACACTTATAAATCATATGTTGTTTTGACAAATTAGGAAGTCCAAGTACACTTTGGTCCCTGCACATTTGCTTTAATGACCTTTCACCAATATGTGCTAACCTTTTGTGCCATACTTCCAATTTTGTGAGTGCCTGACTACCATAATTAAAGAGAGCAATGTTTCTAGTGTCCTGTAATTCAAATGTGAACAATCTACCTGTCTTTTCACCTTTTGCAATTCTTCTGAATCCTTGACTTGGATCTTCAACAAATGCTCCTGCTTTTGTGAACCTGACTTGCAACCCTTTCTCTACTATGTGCCCAACACTTATCAAATTCTTTGTAATGGTAGGGACATAGAGTACCTTACTGAGTAGGTTGATATTTCCATCAGGTGCTTTGACATTGCCTATTTTCTCCACAGGATGTTTTGTATCATCTCCTGTTTGTACCTCATGCTTATTCCTTGGATCTTCTAAATCTGATAGGAGTGCCACATTTCCTGCCACATGATTTGAACAACCTGAATCTATGTAGAAAACATGCTCATCAGATTTACCTTGTGGCATAGCCATGTTCATGATCAATAATGAATCCTCTTTGTTTGAGTCTTCTGTGTAGTTATTGCAGTCTCTCCTTCCTTTGTAGCCTCCTTGATAGTTTGAATGATTGTAGTTGTTGTAGTTGCCATGGTAGTTGTTGAACCTTCCTCTTGAGTAGCCATAACTTCCTCTATTGTATCCTCTGCCTCTTTGATTCCTGGAATTCCTAAAGCAATTTTCAGTTGTATGATTAGTTAATCCACAAATAGAACATGAGTTGGAGTCTTGGGATCTCCCCCTGCCTTGTCTACCTCCTCTTCCTCTACCTCTGCCATGTCTTCCTCTACTTGCATAGTTAGCTTGATATGTACCTGCTTCATCATCCACTTTCTTTGCCTTTCCTTTGTTATCTTTAGACTTGCTTTTATCCGTGTATAAAGCTGAAGATTGATTACCTTTAGAGCTTTCTCCATTTTTGATAAGCTTTGCCTCTTGAGTAAGTAGTTGTCCAATGAGTGTGTTGAAATCAGGTACATGCATGTCCATGTACAAATCCATAGCTATGGTGAATGCTTCCCACTTATCATCTGCCTTCAAGCCATTGATGACCTGCCTTACAATTTTCTCTTCATCTATTACCTCTCCAATGCTTCCCAACTGATCCGCTATATCCTTGAGCTTTGTGACAAAATCAGTCACATTTTGTTTGGGAGCCTTCTTGAGAGTTGTGAACTCCAGCCATAGTTGATGCTTCCTAGCTTTGGTACTTGAAGAAAAGAAAGCTTCAAGTGCATCGCACACTTCCTGAGATGTCTTACAACTTCTAATGTGAGGCAACAAAAAATCTGAGATAGAGTTGAGGAGATAAGACCTTGCAAGTGCATCCTTGGAGCACCATGTGCTCAATCTTTCTTTCTCTTCTTGTGTTGGTTGACTTTTGTTCCTGAAACTTGGCATAACTTCATCTCCAACCACATAACCATATAAACTTCTACCTTGGAGATAAGCTTCCATCCTTAATGACCAAGCTGAGTAGTTACCTCTGTCCAATTTGTCAATTGATGAAGGAAATCCATCTGCCATGTTGTCCAACCTTGCTCTGATACCACTGTGAAGAGATGGATAGGTATGTGCTTGAAGATGAAGAGGTGTTGCAAAATCCTTGATCTACACCAGCCAAATGAACTCCAGGAGTATATGGTGGGCCCTTTTAGCTTGCCAATGGATGTATTAGACACCCTATGTACCTTCGAAGATCACTCTCAAAAAGATAGATCAAAACAGATAAGTTAGAGTTAGCTCAGAGGTGAAAACTTGCTATTCTTGGTTCATACACCTGTCCAGTGTTTTACATAATTCTTTGAGCACAGCAGCAATTAGCTCAATTCCTCTTGGGGAAGTCTAGGCAACTTAAAGAGCTAGCTTTCAAGAGTAATCTCATCAAAAATAATGAACCACACACTGAGAATGAGTTTTAACAAGTGATGACATCATCCCGATTTTCACGGGCTGCTACAGAAATAGACCAGTGAGCAGAAATATCACCATAACTCAAAATGTAGAAATCCAATGATTATGAAAATTTGTATGGTTATACTAGACAGTAAGCTGAATCCAACAAGATTTAAAGCACTGAATTTGGATAAGTAACCACTGAGAAACACCTCTGACAAGATGAGTGAAAAACTCGGGTACCTGACAGAGAAGTGAAGATGAACAAACCCTATTGACTTCAAATGAACATAACTGAAGATTGCAACATCCAAATGACATGAAAATTTATGAGCATATAGTAGACTTATAGAGCTAACTTTAACAAGTTAAATCACTGAAAATGATGCACCAAGATCAGAGAAAACATCTCTGCAAGCGGACTGAGAAAACTGAGAGTAATGGCAGTGAGTAGTACACTTCACAAGAACATGGAAAGATGAACTCAAATAATCATGAAAATGAAAGTATATTGCTTGTACAATACAATGACCTACTGATACATATGTGTGCCTTGTAATCACACCTTGATATGGCATAAAGCTCAGCTCTTGGAGGTCTTCACATAGGTCTCTCTAACCACGACTAAAACTGCCATCTATTTATAGTTGAGTTTGGGAGGCTAACTTCCCTCAATCACTCTCCAATCAATCAATGATTGATTTGATTCTCTACCTACCACAAATCACGAATTCGTGGCTCCTCTTTCCATTCTTGATCATGTGGACTCAACCACTTAAGATTCTCTTACTTTTACATTAAGTAAACTCTTCAAAAGTTACAAGAGGTAGTTCACAAGTGAACTTTACATAGTCTTCTTTTTAAAGCTTCTTCTAAGACTTTGTGAGACTCAAGCCAATACTTAGGCTTGTCATAGACTTGCTCCAACAATTGTCAGTATATGAAGCGTCGGTAAGCCCCTCACATGTTGTAGTGAGTTGAAATATAAGGTTGTTGGAATAGTTGATATGTATAAGACTAGGCTTGTTGACAAAAGTTATGGTGAAGAGAGAAGCATTGCATAACATCTATGCACTTTCAACTCATCATGGTTAGGATGTACATCACGTGGGCATTAAAACTACATTTCTAAATGGTGACTTACATGAAGAAGTGTATGTATTTCAACCTCGTGGTTTTGTTCAAAAAGGGCATGAAAGAAGAGTGCACATTGAAAAAGGCATTATGTGGTCTGAAGCAAGCACCACATTCTTGATATGGAAAAATAAATGCCTACTTCCTAGCACATGGTTTTGAGAACAGTCTTACTAAGAGCACATTATATGTTAAGCATGCAAATGATGTACTTATAATCATTGTTTTATATGTTGATCCCTGGCCCTAATGAAAATCATATTGCTAAAATTTTGGGCTGATTTTCATACCTCTTTTGAGATGTCAAATTTAGGGCATTTGCATCATTATTTGGGCATTCACTTTATGTAAGCTAAATGGGGTATAGCCTTGTCTCAAAAAAATAATATTGACACATTATTGCAACATTTTGGCCTTAAAGACTGCAAACCTAATGCCACTCCCATGAAAAGAGGTATAGGATTGAGTCTTCATTGTTAGACTCAAGAAATGACAGGAAGGAGATGGTTGAACCACACCCTAAGAGGGAGGATTAGGAAGTAATCCTCAACCATGGCTTTTGGGGCAAGTGGTTAGCCCATCATACTCTTAGCCGGTAGGTCATGAGTTCAAATCCCACAATTGGTATCAGAGCTTAGGAAGTAGACTTGGGCAAGGCGGATGGAAGGCGTGTCGATTTCAAAGGTGCATTTTACAAAGATTTGAGTATATCTCCCAATCTGTAGGTCGGATTTAGACATGTAAGATACCATTGGAAAGCTCTCGAAATGACGTTCCAATGGAAGCACTAGATTGAGGATCCAAGATACCTAGCATGGGTTCAAGATACTGGGGTTGAGAACAAGGGGCTCAAGATACCAAGGTTGCGAACAACGCAAGTCCATAGGCAAGTGGACAAGAAACAGAAAGGCAAGGCTCAAGAGACCAAGCTTGAGAAATAGGTTCAAGATACTGGGGTTGAGAACAAGGGGCTCAAGAGACCAAGGTTGCGAACAACGCAAGTCCATAGGCAAGTGGACAAGAAACAGAAAGGCAAGGCTCAAGAGACCAAGCTTGAGAGAAAGGGTTCAAGAGACCAATGTTGAGAACAAGAAGGTTCAAGAGACTATGCAAGGGTGAGGAGATCAATTCAAGGGGAGATCGAGGATTGATCATTGAGGACAATGATCTTTAGGAGGGGAAGAGAGTGTTAGACTTAAGAAAAGAGAGGCAGGAAATGGTTGAACCATACCCTAAGAGGAAGGATTAGGAAGTAATCCTCAACCATGGCTTTTGGGGCAAGTGGTTAGCCCGTCGTACTCTTAGCCGGTAGATCATCAATTCAAATCCCACATTCATGATGTTGGAGATGCATTTGATGTTTTTCTCTCTCAACAGGTTGTTGGATGCTTGATTTACTCAATCATAACTCGGCTTCATATTCAATTTTTTGTCTCTTATATTAGCAATATTATGATTTGCCCAAGTTTCAAGAACTAGTAGGCAAAGCACATCTTTTGCTACTTCAGTGATGTCTAGCTACTTGGGACTGTTTTTTTCCCAAAGAGGGATCATTGCTTCCAAATTTACATGCTTTTTCTAACTCAAATTGGAATGGTTGCTATGACACTCATGTTTCCTCTAGTGGCTTTTGCTTCGCACTTGGTAGCTCAAGCATATCTTGGTTGAGCAAGAAGCAACCTACTATGGCCACTTCTAGTTGTGATGTTGAGTATAGAGCAGCTTTCATAGCGACTATTGAGTGTTTGTGGCTCAAAGACCTTTTGGTTGATTTGGGTGTTGGTTAGTCTTCTTCCACCACCATGTTTACTGATAGTCAGAGAACATTGGCAATTAGGAGGAACCCTATGTTTACATTCTTGCACAAAGCACATTGAGTGCACTATTATTATGTCAGGAAAAGATTCTCTACTGGAGAGATTAGTTTGGCTTATGTGCCCCTAGAGGATAATGTTGCAAATCTTTTCAAAAATGCTCTACCTAGGGAGAAGTTTGAAGTTTGAATCTTGGCACTTCCTTATAGATGACTGCTAGTTCTTTGTTCATGGCACCACCCTCATGGTAGATTTGTTGATATATTTTGGTAGTGATGTGTGTGAATACACTTAGGTCCATCTCGACACTTTTTCCCCTCTTTAAGAGGGTTTTCCCCTTGGTTTGTATACACTTATAACCCTAATGGGTCCCTCATCTTTGTACATTCACGTGGTAATCCATTCTGTTTTGTGTTGTGCTCCAAGCTTCTTCTTCTTCTTCCTTGTGTTGTCGGTGTGCTTTCGTAGACCTCGGACTCCAACAATCATCACCTTATTGATTAAATATATATTCTCTTTCTCAATGGTTGAGTAATTGACTTTATATTCTTTTTAATAGTCTCACACTTCATCATTTATGTATGTGGCTTTTGTTTACCATGCACTTTGAGCCAATTGGTCGGACCCTTGCCTCTTGAGGCGGGGGTGGGGTTTGAACCCTTCCTAGCGATCGGTCATCCTTTGGGACTTAGATCATGGTTAAAGTAGATTGGTTTGACCTTTGCCTTCAATTTGTCTTCTTGTGCATCGACTTTGGGTATGTGGTATCTTCTAACCACTCTGTGTTTGAGAGATATGAGAGTCTCATGAGTACTATAATTGCATTCACTTGTACTTTCAATTAATTCAAGCATATAAGAGAGTAAGCTTCAACCAAATTTCCTCTTTAAAAAAAGATATATTTTTTCCAATACATTCTTTTACTCTTTTGAGACGAACGAACACTATTTTTAAAGACGACACAATTATTCACATCTACTTCAAACACATTAAAAAATACGGAACAAGAACTCAATATATTCTTTTTTAGTACATCACACACTCATCAACTTCCCTAAAAATGTATTGAAATTGAAAAGGTATTTCCTCCTAGTCTCCTCTCTCATCAAAATAACCTTATAGGGTGGCACTGTCCAATTTTTTTCTCTTTAATACAAAGAGAAACGAAAAGCAGCCTCCATAATGGAGAGAGAGAGATTGTATACAATGTTTTCATTGTATGCACTAGCGATCGGAAGTTTTTTTTATAAAAAGGAAGTTGGACTATGGCCTAATCTCCCAGACTTTAATTAAAATAATGAAGAAAAGTTACATGTGAATGGGATTAGTGCCCATGGGACCCCCCAAATCCCACAAAGCAAGGGACGAGTTCGGTAAGCTAGAGGGCGTTACAAATGAGGCGTACAAAACTATCATCTCTTTTATGGGGGACCCATTTGAGTTTCAGCTTGTTATCTATGAGGAGATAAATACACTGGTGCCTAAATGGAGGAGATCTCTTGTCTCGGGAGATTCTTTTACCTAGAAGAAACAAGGATTTCTCAATCGACCATTCCTTTGGGGTTTGGCCAAAGTTGACAGCACATCGCTCCCTCCAAATTTTCCAAAGAGTCTCACCTCTGATGGCATTCCACAGCCTAGAAGAGCAGCCAACCGCCTCACCCAACAACGCCTGTTGCCAATTGATTTGGTATGAGAGACGTAGAATCCATGTCACGTGATGTCAGATAACACA
Organism: Ceratopteris richardii; assembly: GCA_020310875.1. Lineage (NCBI taxonomy): Eukaryota > Viridiplantae > Streptophyta > Polypodiopsida > Polypodiales > Pteridaceae > Ceratopteris > Ceratopteris richardii. The sequence continues at coordinate 63,990,942 of CM035408.1, read as the reverse complement.
TGACTTGGGGCAATCGAAGAAGATAACACAGGACTTGGGGCAATCGAAGAAGAAGTGAACAAGGTCTTAGATGCATCGATGACACCGCTTGCACCATGGAAGCACACCACAAATTTTGTTGGCCCTTGCGATCGGAAGTTGGAATGCGGAAGCAAGCGAACATTGAGCCATATTCAGTGTCACGACGTTGGACCATACAACAGCTAACAGCCTACTAAAAAAAACTGCCCATGTGATTGCCAGGAGCACTAAAGCAACTCCATGTGCGCTTTGACGCATAACGGGAGCGAACTCCTCTTCCATGGCATTTACTCATTTGCAAAATCTTATGGATGGCTGCTTTTGACGCAGACGCCCATACGTTTACCGGTTCCTGCGTTGCAAAACGGATAGCTCATAGCACTTGAGCTTTCTACGCATCCGATCTATTACTGTAGTAACGTAGCGTTTCTGCGTGTTTCCTGGGAACTGATTCGTTCATTGTCTTTTATGAGTACTTCTCATTCACACATGAATTTATTCTCTTCGACCCTTGGAGGAATTTGATTTCAACCTCATGCCATTTTTGCTAAGGGCTTTCAAGGCAATTTCGATAAATACAGTTTCCAAAGCACAAAGTTAGATGAGATGGACTACTGCGTCGGATATCTTACATTAAGAACAGATGCGATGGAGACTTGAGTCGGATAGACTATCTGTGCACTCAATCTTTGGGCTGCCAAGAATTAACATAATGAGTAGACGTTCAAATACACCCTCAGATGTTCCCTTAGGCGAATGTGAAAATGGAAAAGACAGTTTATTCGAAATTCTTAGGTGAATTATGCCGTACCTTCACACAATGCAATGGTTATTTGTAGGTCAAGCTACTATGGTGAACATCATGAATGAACACCTTGTCAATGGTAGATTCAGTTAAAAGCTTCTCCCTTTATACCATCTTAAACATACACAGAAAGAAACCATAAAACGAAATCAGTTACTCGACCGTAAAGTTTCGGTAAGGGTAATATTATGCAGCGCACCGGAATCAAAACACTTTACAGGTATACGTTGTTCACGATGTAGTAGTACCCTTGGGTTCTCTATTCTACTGTTTATCCACAGCAGTCTGTGCATATGTGGAGTTTTAGAAGAACATTTATTTCAGAGAAGTTACTGAAGGAAGATGGTGTTGTGGTGTCATGATATGACACCACAACCCTTGGGTTCTCTATTCTACGGTTTATCCACAGCAGTCTGTGCATATATATGGAGTCTCAGAAGAACATTTATTTCATGGATGTTAGTGAAGACTCCTGCATTGCATACTGACAATGCCGCTTGTACCAGCAAAAGGATTACCGAGATGTCCCCTCCTTGCTTTTTGTCTTTCATTGGCATGCACGCTTTCTTTCAAATCAGATAATAAGAGTCCAGAGATGTACATATCATTATAATTGTTTGCAGACTGCCAAGACATATTTTGGCCATCACCATCGGCACTGTCTAATTTAGCTGGCGAATTCGAAAGCGGAATCTGATCATCGAAGCAAGTGTCGCCTTCCTCAGTTACATCCACAGTACGACAATGTTTTGAGAATATATCTTTCAAACCACATAAAGGCCTGGAGTCCACAAATGATTCGCTTTGTATGTCGCGTGCACTGAAAACATAATCATTTTTGCAATATGATTCGGTAACGAGAGCTGTGCCATGGGATTGTACGCTCTCTTGTCTGTGGATGATTTCATGCTTGGACTCTTTACAAGAAGGCTCAAGTATTGCTTTAAGGGCAGCTTCCTCTCGACCTTTGATAGTCATGAGGACGAGAGACTTCAAAAGGTTCATTATCTCTACAACGTGCACGAGAGCCGTCAGAGGATCGGATTTCTGCATCACGTGACAAGTTCAGCTCGGAAATCGTTATGCATAATGTATGACGCATGGAAAGAATACAATCAGTGTAGTATCAACCTATATTCTTGGCGTAGAAAGGTACAGAAATCAGATGGAAAAGGGCGAATCAAAAAGGGAGAAAAGAAAGACAGACACCTTTATCATATTTGGAGCGAAAACCATTGCAATATTTCTAGCATTCATTTTGTTAAACTGTTCATGTTGCACCACGTCCGCCATCAAGTTTATTGTCCATTTCAGAAGAGCAGATTCAGTTTGGGGTAATGCTGACACTAACGAAATGCATTGCTCTTCTGCGTTGCACTTCGATACTCGATCGAGTGAAAGACTATCCAGCACGCCTTTTGGTAACTCCCGAAACCATGCCTAAATATTTTCAAGGCCATAGCAGAAAACTTATTTTTCAATGTATATTCATATAAGAGGGAACGATCAATTCAAAACGTTGGCAGTATCATTCATTTCGGAAAATTAATTATAACCTTGATGAGACCTGCCAAACAATGGACATCAATGTTATCAGGAATGATTCCCTTGTTCAATTGATCTCTGAGATTTTCTTCCTCGCCAGATTCAGCGTTGATTCTAAAGATCCCTTCAGCCTGGACACAAATAGAAGATATGATCAAAGGCACGTTTATGAACCAGCTTGAGTAGTATGCATCTATGGATCGAACAACTATTTTGGCTTTGAATCAGATCTAGTTCTAGCACAGACGCATGTTCGTGCTTTTCTGTGAGTACATGGGCGTACTAGCTATCTTTCTTTGCAACCATATGCCACCATTTGCATATATTAATACCTTTAAACCACCTTGGTCGTAAAGCCGCTCCTGAAGCAACAGCAAAATTGTGGGAACACTATTTCCTCTCTGATCGTAAGAGCATTGCATCGAGTCGGTTGAAACTCCGAACACGCTTGCACTGCACAACAGTCATAGCTCGTAGCTTAAAGGGATTTGATCCAAAAAAACTTGAAAAGATACATCATAACAAATTCTTCTGGTGAAAAATCAATGACCAAGATTGGAATACATAACGCTATCACTGCATGTAAATGAAATCAAGAAAGAACATGGTTTCGTACATGAATAAACCTATGTACATAGTGCATAAACGCAAGCACACACGATTGTAACCTGATGCGGCCGCGCACGCAGGTACACGCAAGTACGCACCCACACACCATAACACCCAAGTTGGTAGTTTAATGAACTCTTAATTTCTTGCAAGAAGAATCGATTCTCAATTTTCAAAACTTCGATGTATTCGAAGATAGAATACCAACAACAGGGTTTACACACTGTCTGTAGCATTCTAATAGATTGATTCACGCTGCATTCTAATAGATTGATTCACGCTTAAAAGCTGATGAGGTTCATGTACGAATATTCACAGTCCGTCACAGCACTGTCTCGAATATATATGAGTTCGAACACAACTCACATTCAGTTATCTACCTGGCACTAGGTACTCTCTGAGGGACCTCCAACTCGAATTCGACAGGAAGACCCAAGAAGCCATTGAATCGATCGAAGGTAACGTGCGTAATATGCCGAACGTCAGTAGGCCAACCGATGTCCATTTTTGGAATTTTATTACACAGACCAGCGCCTCTCCAAGAAAGCTTGGTCTGTTTGGATACAGAGAGGAGAGTAATGACGGGCACTTCTAGAGGCAATGTCTCCACACCACCATGCAAGGAAGACTTGGGGAAACCGGGATAATGATGCTTCCCACTGACGGAGGGCAAGCTCAATGGGGATACCAGTGGAGTAGATGAATCAGCAATTGAAGGAGATAAATGACATAGATCTTCGTGGAAATCCTCGGATGTTTCACAGTTCACAGATGCACCAACATCTGTGAAAGGGACCAAGCCATGTGCTGCACCATTGTTGTTTTCATCATCACAATCATGACAGTTTTTGCAGGTTCCTGGACGAGAGGACAGCTGTGTCATGACTCATGCCTCAATCTATGGTCTTACAGACGGAAGGTGGGACAACTTCAGTTATATCGAGATTCGACAGTGAAGAACGGCCTTCTGATTCTCCATCCCTAAACACATTCATTGATTGCCTGTGCATTCAGGCCTTTCTGAAAAGCACGATATCGTCCTTGTTTGGCGTTTCGACTTCTCCACAACACCGCTTGCAAACCCTGCATGAGGGAATGCTTTGAGTTCAGATTTAAGAGAATCGGAAACAGCCATTTCTGGAACACCGAAGGTGACTGGTTGGAAAACAATGCAAGCAGAAATCCTCCTATGAATACTAAAGGTCGCATGTTACAGAAGACAGACAAAAGATATGCATATATGATTAAAATACAAGTAAAAACTTTTGTTTTCCAATCTAGTAGCATAGCGGCACGCCGACAGCCATTGATTTCTGTTACCCGCTTTTCAATTTGATTTTGAACGTGGAGGGGCGGCTGCTACTCTCGTAAACAACACAATTGGGGTTGACCCGTTGAGAAACATAGTGCATTATCCGACTTTCGAGAACAGACAAGAATCGCACCAATTTTACCAACAACTCGCATCTCCACACACACTTCATTGACAATACAACACATGAAAGACGCAGAAAGATAGATGGTAATTCTGAAATCAAGATTTACGGGGATGAGTCCAAACTTTTCAGTACCCGTTCAGATTCTCAATGACATATTCGAAGTCCACACTAAATGAGTTACCTTCGTCGGAAGTCCCTTACAGTTACATAACTGCTCTTTATGCACGTACATAGTCTCCACTTATAGGTTGGTAACGTGTGCTGGGTACGCAATTCTGTCGTTTCTGGCTATGTGTATAATGAATCATTCTTCTGTGTGTGGAAAACCTTCTTTCATGCATGTTCTTTGCGCTGTATGGGAGCTCTTGGGCATGGATCAGGGTTCTGACCATGAGGGAAGATGATGGTCTTAGAAGGAAGCCAGAAAGAAGCACCCTTCGCTATGTTGCTCAGAGGGCCCGGGCCTGCCGGCTTCATCCTCGCTTGCAGTAAAAGAGAGGCGAATGACGACATCCACCTGTATCGCAGGTGTCTGTCAATCCGATAACTTAGAGAGAGAGAGAGAGATCAACCATCCCCATGGCCACGCTCAATCTCCGTGCGCTAATCTGTCTTTCTCAAATCCTTCCCAGTACTACACTTTACCTCCAACAGGAAGGAGCACACAATGTCGGCCTTGTCTTTAGAAATGGCTGTCCTCCAGGGGGATTATACCATTTTCCAATCAATCTTTCCTTTGTCCGACTTCCGTTTAGGACAGTATGTAAATAATTCGAGAAAGACAGGGGGAGCTTGACCTGATCTACGCTTACAGTGAACTAGGAGGACACTGTCACTTGTCATTCGACCAAATATATCTAGTGCGCTGACGATCATATCCGTGCATGTTAACTAGTAGCCACCGCCGTACCAAGGTCGATGTTTCCTCAAAAATTGAACATGAGTTCTCGAATCTGTAAGGGCTGAAGATTGAAGTACCTTGGGAGAGAGAGAGAGAGAGAGAGAGAGAGAGAGAGAGAGATTCTGAACTTTGAAGAGCCGGAAGCCTGCGAGTTTGAGCCGCTGAAGTTACATCCTTGCAGAGAGAACCAGAGAAAAAAAGATCACAGATTCCAGAGGCCGCTGCTACCTTGATGCCCGTCAGTGAAGTACCTGTAACCAGATATTAGCAGACATAGAGAAACCAACAAGGGATGATCACGGGTACCCGCAGATGAACGTGGGTGTGTGTATGTGTGAGTGTGTGTGTGAGAGAGAGACTTCAAAGTTCAGGGTGTACTGTGTGAGTCGTGATGAAGTAAGTACTTTGTGACGTGCTGGCAACCCAACGGGAAGCAATCACGGGGAACTGTAGAGAGTGGATTAGAGAGAGGGGGGGAGGATCGACTCAAGTGGGAGATAAGAGTGTAGACTTGAACTCTAGAAATCGAGGCTGTGCCCGATGCCAATACAATGACATGGAATTTAAAAAAGGCGAGCCTTTTTTAATTGCTTTCACTTTTATCAGCACTCAGATTAGCTGTTGATACAAGGAGAGCCCTCAGATCAGTATTTTAATCCTTATTGAGCATCCAGAAATGTTTTATGTTTTGTTGTAGTATTGATCATCGATTTATCGATACATGAGTGTTCTAGTGGATGGATGAGTCTTTGGTTTCTTTAGGTGGAGATGTAGAGTTCAATCTTCGGCTTGGACATGTAATGGCTTTGGCTATTTTAAACCAGTTGAAAACATATGTAATATTGTTTAACCCTTGCTAATTTGTCGGATACAGGGGTCATGTGGGTACTATGCCCATTCTCTTGTATAGTTGTTCTTTCAAAGTTAAATCTCGGGGGACTAGGTATTTGCTGAAACTCCATTTTTTTTTAAATATTGTTGTCAACAATGTTATGATTTGTATCTTCTTCACTTGATAAGGCTCATAGAATCCTTCAATCCTCGCTCATGATATAGAAAATTATAGAGACATATACGGAGGCCAACACCTTATGAATTGAAATCAAATTTTGAGGTTGAAAAGCTGCATGGGTATTGAGTCATTCATTCCACCATTTTCCTTTTCATTCCACCATTTTCCTTTTCAATATAAAGTTTCAAATGGGATATGACGTTTGAACAAGAAAGTCAAATCAAGCCTTTTCGGGACACATAAATCCTCTTGAAAGATAAACCCCACAATATTTTCCCTTTCTCGACAAAGAATCGAGAGTAATATTTCTAGCAATAGGGATATGTTGATGAAACTAAGCTAGATAACTATAGAAATTTTAACATCCAAAGAAAAATGAGTGGCACTACCAATAAGTATCTCTTAAAAGGTCATTGGTCTTTGAAACTAAAATTGTACAGGTGAATGGGCATAGTACTTGCAGGGCCCCCTGTATCCCACAAAGCAAAGGTTAGATTGGATGACAAAAAGTAGGCTGGGTTACAAGTGGTTTAAACTAGGCAAAGCTATTACATGTCTAGCCTCGGGGTTGACTTTCGACCTCCAACTCAAGAGACCAAAGCTTTACCAAACCACCTATGGGATGTCGACAAAGATCATTCCTAGTTATTGTAGAAAAGACATACATCATGTGCATGATTTCAACCAAAAATAGGGAAGTTCGCTATTCCAAGGATGGCTAAACAGATGGAATCTTATTAGTAATCGTAATCTTCTATTTTATGGGTGGATCGTTAGCAAGTATGGGATTGGGTAGTGGTGGGAGAATGTACAATTAAGAACATAACTTTGGGAGATGGTGAGTCCCCATAGATAGATTTCAAGAGTACTCATTATAGAAAAGTAGAAATCTATTAAGAGTCACTCAAAGATTATTCTCAAGGATTTTCATGCATGCATTAAGTAGAACTATTGCCTTCTTAAAATGCTTAGAATCAATATACATGTATGCAATAGAGAGAAGAACCATCAAGCACAAGTATGACTACTTAGACTTGATCTTTCCTATCTATGTGCAAAGATATGGTTGTGGGAAGTAGAGGACTAGTTAAGAAACAATTTTGCTTAATGAAAGGGGTTTTCGCTTGGATTTCACTCACTCATGCAAAAGCTGGTGGTCGATTTGAATCCATTGATTGATGTGATAGAGATTAATTTAAGGGTGAAATTTCTAATTTTCAAGTCCTCTCATTGGTCCAATTATCCTCATTAGAGTATGATTGAAGCTCGTAAGGCTAGATCTTGATTTCTAACACTCCCCATTGAGCTTCAACCTTGCCATCCGATGTTCTTCATAGCTTTTCATTGCTTGATGTTAGATTGTGAGAATACCACTACCCAACCATCTCCCAACCATCTATTATATAACTACAAGGGAAAGTCTACACGTGTGTGACATATGTGTGAGTTCTCTTGAGCCCACTAAGATGTGACTCAATGATATGTCCCACTCTACTCAACTTAACTCAAGTTAACTTAAGTTGGATGTTTCTAGAAGGTTCTACATCCCTTGGGATAAAAGGCTCTTGCACACCACTCCTGGGATTTGAACCCAAGAATTCCTCCTTTCCATCCATAGACTTAACTATTATGCTAAGATTCATGCTTGCCTATGACATAGACAATCTTACCCTTATCTCCAGCTTTGCAAAAGTTTAATTTATAACATTCTTCTCCCCTTGAAGAACATTTCACCCTTGAAAATATGCTTCACGTTATAGGCTATATAACAAATTTCCCTCAAGTCCCATGGTATACACTAGAGAGTGTAATAAAGTAAGTATGTGATCTAGGGGTCCGACAGGTTCAGACGGATCTGAAATCGGACACCGTTTGGTCATCTGTGTGTATGACCAAAGATCTCGAGTTTAGCCTTACTAGGAGGTCTTGTGCTCTTGTGAACAAGTGATCCACTTAGCCTAGTGGTTAAGACTCAAGGATGTGAAGGAGGAGGTCTTGGGCTCAACCCCCATGGGGGACATGGGGAGAGTATTTTGCCCAAAGAGATCTAGAGCCTTCTAGAAGCATCCACTTGAGTTAACTCGAGTTAACTGGGATACTTGGCGCACATGCAATTACATAGCCGACATGGATGGTTATCGACCTACCCAAGAAGGTAGTCCCTTGGAGAGAGCTATATATAGAGGCATTTGGTTGGGAGGGGAGTCATCTCTCAAGCATGTGGTGGTTGTAATCCTCATAGTATCTCAACATATTTCAAGATCAAGGTAATCCTCATAGTATCTCAACATATTTCAAGATCAAGGAAATAGAAGATATGAAGTAAGTAACTTCCAAGATCTTCTTGGAACACTTCAAGATAAAGTGTTGTTAATTCAGAAATATTTCATTAATTTTTGAAAAAAGTTGGACTTTGATTTTCAGTTGATCTTTTCAACAAAGGATTTGATTGACTAAGTCAAGCATCAAGTTCCTAGTGTAACTTGGTAAATTCACTCTTTTGACTCAAAGAATGCACAAGAATTGCATTCTCAATAAGGAGTCAGAAAGATTGAATGTGACCTGAACTTAGCCTCAAGAGAAGCATTATTTGACTACAAAATTCATCAACAGAACTTCAATGGGTCGACACACTGATGTTGGTTACCACACTAGTACTTTGTGGTTGGATGATGTTTTTTATTTGCTTTGAATCTTTTTGAGAATCCGGATTATTTCTCTTAAAGATAGAAAAAAAATGCTTCAATATCCTGTTGAAACATATCTGTGAGAAGTTAAAGTCCTGAGTCATCTAGACTTTGACTCATAGCAAGTTTATGTATCTTCGAAGTTTGAATTAGTTGTATCGAGTTTTAGTTATTTCTTTCCGCTTTTCAAATCTTTTGGAATTGGCTCAGATATGGTATCTGATTCCTTTTGAAAAAGCCTAGGGTTAGCCGGTTAGAACTAGATAACTAAATTGAACATCCTAGATAGATGTGATGTACAAGAACCTTTTCAAATCTTCAACAGATAATAAGTCTACGTGGACTTATTTATTTGAGTTCGCTTCAAGTTATAGCACAACTAATTTCATAGAGTTTAGTATACTCTAGAATAGAGAAGTTAGGAATTGCTCAGCAGATTGACAATTCCGAAGAACTTTTAGCTGAAGTCTTTGAGAAAAGTGTCCTTGATTGGATAAATTTTCATTTGAATTTAAATTGGTCAATTTATAGTATGGTTTACTCAAAGAAAATGGTAAACTTTCTCCTAGAGTTTACATAGGATTTTTAAACTCATTAGGACAAAGTAGTCCTTTCGTCGGGTGAAAAAATCAAGTAACTGTTGGAAAGAAGTTAACCATTGTACAAACATCTAAGTTAGATGTTTGGGATAACTAGAATTCAAGTTCTTTAAAATAAATTCAAGTGAATCAAAAGTTCTCAAAGTCTTGCAAGGGATAAGAATCCCACCTTCATTACTAAGTCCATGCACCAGTTATGCCTAGAAATGGACTAGTAATTTGAATCCACCTAGTTCACATGTTTGTGCCTAGATCGCACCTAGTAAAAACAATGAATTGGCTAGGAATGTTTTTAGATCCACCCTTATTATTCATTCACTACTTTGTACTTTGACTAGTTCATCAAGGTGCAAATCCAGTTAGTGTTTTAAATCATTTGGGTAGGGATACCACTACAAAGATTAGACATGTTCTTCCAATTTTAGAACATAACCATGTTCTTCCAGTTTTAGAACATGAGGCTCGAGGGTTGCCTACAGTAGATATATAGATCTATTTTGGAGGAAGAAAATATTTTCCAAGGGGGGGAGAATATAATAAAGTATGTGATCTAGGGGTCCGACCGGTTCAGACGGATCTGAAATCGGACATCGTTTGGTCATCCGTGTGTATGACCAAAGATCTCGAGTTTAGACTTATTAGGAGATCTTGTGCTCTTGTGAACAAGTGATCCACTTAGCCTAGTGGTTAAGACTCAAGGATGTGAAGGAGGAGGTCTTGGGTTCAACCCCCATGGGAGACATGGGGAGAGTATTTTGCCCAAAGAGATCTAGAGCCTTCTAGAAGCATCCACTTGAGTTAACTCGAGTTAACTGGGATACTTGGTGCACGTGTTTGGGAGGAGATTCATCTCTCAAGCATGTGGTGGTCGTAATCCTCATTTTGTTGCAGAGAGCATGGTCAACATGTCTTCATTGAATCACCTGCACATTCAATTTAGGATCTTATCCATCAAGTGAATCAAAAGGAGAGGAATTTATGATACTGAGTATCGATCGCTACCCAAACCACTTACTCTTGTATTCTCAACTGGGCATTTGTACACTGTGTTCCTTATACAAGGTTCTATTTCAACCCCCATGCAATGATGAAGCACAAATTACCTCCAGAGGTACTATACTTATTTGAACAACTATGACCCAAAATTTCTCTTTCTCATAGTTTATAAGAGAGCTTTAATGCTCTTTTGTGGACTTGTAATAGACTAAAAGAACTTCGTAAGAAAATAGATTTCACTCAAAATGGATGTGTACACTAAGAGAAAAAGTTTCTACAAGACGACCTAGTTAATTGCATACAATAGTTAGGCAAACAATGAATACACTTCACTGTAGTAGACTTTCATCAAAGACTAATGAAAGAATAAACCTAAAACCTAGCTCAACTTTAGAGAAACTTTGGGGCACTATATGAGAGACCAAATGAAGCTTGAAATCAACCAATATTAGTACAATGATAGAGCAAATAATGCTCTCCAATCTTGTTTGTCTTGTACAAACAAAATTGTGATTGTCTGTTGATATATTTAGGTAGTGATGTGTGTGAACACACTAGGACCGCGGGGGAACTTTTTTCCCTCTTTAGGAGGTTTTTTTCCCTTTGCTTGTATATACGCCTATTGCCCTAATGGGCTACTTATCTTTTGTACATTCTAGTGGTAATACATTCAATATTGTGTGTTGAGCTCCAAGCTTCTTCTTCTTCCTTGTGTTGTTCATGCGCTTCCGTAGACGTCTAACTCCAACAATTGGTATCAGAGTGGGTCCCTGCTTCATCTAGGGCATCGTCGACACTCCTCCAGTTGCAATCTCAGAATCGCATGAATTTTGGTGAGCATACTCATCATGTTTCCGAGATCAAAACGGCATTGCTTTGTGGTGTCGAAATCGTGATCTGAGCTCGTTTCGACCTCCGAATGGACTATCATAGCTCTTGTGTAGGCTATTTCGTCTTTTTTTGCCAAAGGTATTTACCAATTTCGATTCTCCAGTATAAGCGTCTCAAAGTCTACTACGGGTTTAGCAGAACTTGTCTGGGTAGTTCCGTTCAACTTTTTGAGATACAATCAATTTTTTGCATCAAGGTATTTTAGTCACCAGCCATGGCTAAAAGCAGTGATGTATTTTGTATGTTGGTTGTTGAGTATAAGTTGGATGGTACCAACTACCCATTGTGGGCTTATATGATGCGACATGTATTGGTTGCAAAAGGACTATGGAACATTGTGTAGGGTGTCGAAAAACATCCTATCACACCTGCAACTGTTACAACTGCAGGTACTGAAGCTGATGCAGAAGGTATCGAAGATGATGATATTCTGCATATTTCTGTTCGTGCCTCGGTTTCTGTTGCACCTACTGTAGAGCAGATTCGTTGGGATGGCAGAGATGCCTAGGCATCTGCATTGATAGCTTTTTCTGTCAAACGTGCCATTATTCCTCACATTTGCTCTTGCAAAACAACTAAGGATGCTTGGGATACACTTACCACGTTGTACCAAGCTAGGAATGAGGCTCGTGTTGCTTATCTCCGAAAACAGTTAGAGAGTGAGCACATGAATGAATGTGATTCTATGGATAGTTTTCTAACAAAGATCAAAGACTTGAAGGAACAGTTGATTTTTGCTAATGAGGTTATACTAGATAGCTCACTTGTGCAGACTGTTCTGAATGGTCTTCTTGATTCATATCAGAGTTTTGCTTCTACTCTTCGGTTTCAGAAAAGCAAAAATTGTTTTGCAAGTACTGCAAAGGAAATGATCATATCATAAAGAACTGTCCAAAACTGGCTGCTAAAGAGACAAAGAAGAAAGAGGCTAGAATGGTTGTTGCAGAAGCCTCTACACCAAAAACAGAGTCTGCTAATCTTGTGCAGGAAGAAGAATGTGTGTTTACTACTGTTTGCAGTTTTGACCCATCTTCTCATGAATAGTGCATGTCTGCAGTAGACTCAGATGTTTGGTACTTTGACAGTGGGGCAACCAAACATATTACCTCGCAGTGCAGTTTCTTCTCTTCACTAGGGCCTTCCACTACAGGGAATACTGTTACATGCACTAACAACTCCTCTTATCCTATTATGGGAGTTGGTAAGATCATTTTGACTACTGTTGATGGTAGTTCTTTCAATTTGTTAGATGCTTTGTTTGTGCTCGGGATCAAGAAAAATATATTATCAGTTTCTACATTAGCCAAGATTGTCTTGGTTGTGAAATTTGTTGATGATAGATGTACAGTTCATGATCTGTCAAATGGCGATGTGATTATTGCTTGTGGCATTTTATGCCGTGGCCTATATAAGCTCATAGACTATGAAAGATCTGTAAATGATTTGGCATGTGATCTACATGATTTTCAGGCTATGTCAGATGCAAAGCTTTGGCATGCATGCTTTGGTCATCTGAATTTTGCTAGTTTGCTAGGCCTATAGAAATCTGAAATGGTGTCCTCTTTGTCCAAACTTGAGGCACCGAGAAAACATGTTTGTGAAGGCTGTATTTTGGGCAAAATGCAACGTTCTTCCTTTCCAAAAGATGGTTTAGTTCGGGATACTCAGAAATTGCAGCTTGCACATAGTGATGTCTGTGGTCCTATGTAGACACCTTCTTTTGGAAATTATCTTTACTTCGTGACTTTCATCGATGATTTTTCGAAGCATGCATGGGTATATCCATTGAACGCAAAGTCCGAAGTGTTCATGTTCTTCAATCAGTTTTTGGTTTTGGCTAAAAATATGTCAGCATGTAAAATGGGCACCCTCCATTTTGATCGAGGGGGGGAATATATGTCTTCTGATTTTAATGCATTTTTGGCTGAACGTGGGATAAAAAACCAATGTATAGTGCGGTATACACCTCAAAAGAATGGAGTTGTTGAACAAAAGAACAAGTCACTCATGGATATGGCAAGGTGTATGGTCAAGAGTCAGGCTTTACCATGTAGTTTCTGGCTTGATGTTGTCATGTATGCAACATATGTACTTAACAGGTGTCCCACTAAAGCGCTGCAGTCTATCACTCCATATGACACTTGGCATGACCGCAAGCCATCTGTTGCTCATCTGCATGTTTTTGGTTGTTTGGCATATGCATTAGTGCCCGAACAACATCGCAGAAAATTGCATGATGATGCAGTAAAATGTATTTTTGTTGGGTACAGTTCTGAAAGTAAAGGCTATGGTTTGTATCATCCACAGACTAAAGCATTCTAGTTAGCCGTGATGTTGTTTTTGTGGAAGATGCTATTCAACCATTGCTTTCATGTACTAAGGAGACATCTGTTAACTCCAAAGACATGTATGATACTTTGTTGCCTCTTCTTTCAGGTGGACAGTCTAGTATTGGTCCTAATAAGGCAACTTCTCAGCCTTTGCAGGTTTCATGTGATGATGCAGATCATCCCATTTCTGATGCAGATTTACATCATGCACTTGTTGATGAGAGAGCTGACATTGAGGAGGCAAAAACTATGCCAAAATGGCTGGTGCAAACTTTGTGTGACAGCAAATTAGATGCACCTCTATCATATCATAGTCGATCAGGCTCTCATAGTTCCTCTTTTGCATCAGATTTCTATGCTATGGCTGCATCTAGTCTCTATGATGAAATTGAGCTTGTTTCGTTTGATGAAGCACAAAATTCAGAAAATTGGATGGTTGCTATGCAATCTGAATATGATGCAATAATGAAGAATGGTACTTGGTCTTTATGTGACTTGCCTCCTGGCAAGAAGGCCATTGGCTCTAAGTGGGTATACAAGCTGAAGCGTAAACCTTATGGTACAGTTGATAGGTATAAGGCTAGGCTTGTTGCAAAGGCTTATGCACAGGAAAGAGGCATTGATTTTGATGAGACCTTTGCACCTACATGTCGTATGACTACTGTTTGGAGCATCTGTGCACTTGCAACCCATCATGGTAGGAATGTACATCAATTGGACATTATTCCTGAATAGTGACTTGCATGAAGAAGTGTATGTTTTTCAACCTTGTGGCTTTGTGCAAAAAGGGCATGAAAACCAGGTGTGTAGGTTAAAGAAGGCATTATATGGTTTAAAGCAAGCACCACGTGCTTGGTATGAGAAGATACATGCCTATTTGACTGCACATGGTTTTGAGAACAGACCAACTGAAAGCACCTTATATGTTAAGCGTGCTAATGATGTGTTTCTGATCATTGTTGTCTATGTTGACAACATGCTACTCACATGTCCTATTGAGAAGCCTATTGCTGATTTTAAGGCTGATTTGCATGCCTCATTTGAGATGTCTGATTTGGGGCATTTGCATCACTATTTGGGCATTTATTTTATGCAAGTTGATGGTGGAATGGCTTTGTGTCAAATGAAATATATTGACACATTATTGCAGTGTTTCGGCCTTGAAGACTGTAAGCCTATTGCCACTCCTATGGAGACAGGCTTACGATTGAGTCTTCATGATGCTGGAGATGCATTTGATGTTGTTCTCTATCAACAGGCTGTTGGATGCTTGATTTACTTATGCATTAGTTGGCCAGATATTCAGTTTGCTGTCTCAGAGATGAGTAAGTTTATGCATTGCCCAGGAGTCGAGCATTGATAGGTAGTTAAGCACATCTTTCACTACTTGAGTGGTACTCGACTGCTTGGGTTGTTTTATCCCAAGGGGGGATCACTACTACCAGATTTGCATGCTTTTTCTGACTCTAATTGGGCTGGTTGCTATGACACTTGTGTGTCCACTAGTGGCTTTTGCTTCATGCTTGGTAGCTCATGTATATCTTGGTTGAGCAAGAAGTAGCCTATTGTGGCCACTTCCAGTTGTGAGGCTGAGTATAGGGCAGCTTTCATAGTGACTATTGAGTGTGTGTGGCTCAGATGCCTTATGGCCAATTTGGGTGTTGGTCAGTCTTCTACCACCACCATCTTCACTGACAGTCAGAGTGCATTGGCAGTTGCAAGGAACCCCGTGTTCCATGCTCTCACTAAGCATATTGAGGTACATTATCATTATTTCAAGGAGAGATTCTCTGTTGGGGAGATCATCTTGGCATATGTGCCCATGTAGGAGAACATTGGAGACCCTTTCATGAAGGCTCTGCCTAGGGAGAAGTTTGAAGCTTTTCGCAAAGCTTTGGGCTTACTTCCTTTCATGGAGTGATTTCCACATAGCTTGGAACTTCCTTATACATGAGTGCCAACTCTTTGTTCACTGCATCACTCCTAGGGGGGGATTTGTTGATATATTTAGGTAGTGATGTGTGTGAACACACTAGGACTATTGGGGCACTTTTTTCCCTCTTTAAGAGGTTTTTTTTCCCCTGTCTTGTATATACACCTATTGCCCTAACGGGCTACTTATCTTTTGTACATTCTAGTGGTAATACATTCAGTATTGTGTGTTGATTTCCAAGCTTCTTGTTCTTCCTTGTGTTGTTTGTGTGCTTTCGCAGACATCTAACTCCAACATTGCCTAACTATGCCTCTAGATAGAGAGGAGCAAAATCATGTCAAAATGAGATAATCAAACGAGGGGGTTGCTCGCTAGAGTTTACCACCTCACCAAACTAAGATGGAAACTTGTGGAACTCATACAAATCAAGAAACAAAGGTGATATGATGCTTATATAGAAGTTTTAATTTTCCTAAAACCTATGTAACCACCCACCAATCATGATGTAGGTGCACTTCTTGCTGGTTAATTGAGAAAATTTGAACTTGATTGATTTTGGTCGAATTTCTTACTTGATTCCACGACTTTTGGTCCTCCCTTTTTATTGTTCCGCTCACAAAACTCATGGATGAACCCTTTTTTATGTTTAAGACTTGATTTTCAAAACTCCCCCTCAAGTCCAAATGGCTATTTTGTTCATTCCAAGGTATACCTTGAAGTGGTTGCACCTTTACATCCTTTGACATGATCTTCTCTCTAATAAAATGGTAATGCACTTTTATATGCTTGGAACTTGCATGAAACACAAAGTTTTGAGCCAAGCATGTAATAAAGTCATAGGAAGGAGATGATTGAACCACACCCTTGACAGATAGGAGATGGTTGAACTACAACCTAAGATAGAGGATTAGGAAGTAATCCTCGTGGCTTTTGGGGAACGTGGTTAGCCCATCATATTCCTAACCAAGAGGTGGTGAGTTTAGTTCCTTACAAAGCATATGCTACTTATCTTGTGAAAAAAGTAGGTACTTGCTTAACATGCACATCAAGATCAATAAACACTTTCTTGAGCCACATAAGCTCATATGAGACTTGTGCTAAGTCTCTATTGAGATTCCGTTGAGGAGAGATCCATTTTTGGTTGTTTCTTTGACATTCATGAGATTGTCTTATTTCCTAGCATGATGATATATCCATTAGTGCTCCTCCTATCATTCTTGGAACCTATCCAATCAGCATCACGATAAGCTTGTACATGTAATCCAACATCAAATGGATAATAGAGCCCTTCATTCACTAATCCTTTGAGGTACATAAGTACCATTTTAGCCGCAACAAGATGAGGAAATCTTGATGCCTACAAAAATTGAGATATTACTCCAATCACATGTGCGATATCTAGTCTTGTCATAGTGGCATACAAGAGAGTAGCAAGTATTGAACTATACATGGTCACATCATGTACTTCATCACCCTCATGAGCACTTAGTTTAACATTTACTTCTAATGGATTTGAAATGGACTTGCAATCATACAAGCCAAACTTCTTCAAAAGATCTAGAATGTATTTGCCGCTCAAGTATATACCTTCTTCCTTACATAGTACTTCAATCCCAATGAAGTAACTTGAAATCACCAAATTAAAGATTTTAAACTCACATCCAAGTTTCCTCTTTACGTCCTTGATGTTGGCTTCGTCATCCCTTGTAATGATCAAATCACCAACATATATTGTATCCAAATTTTACCAAGTAGTCCACAAGTCTTTGGTTGCAAGCCCTTGGGGTTTCCTTCATTCCATAAAGAGCCTTCTTAAACCCACATACATGATGACATTGTGGAAAACTATCATTTTCATAACCTTGGAGCTGCTCCATGAAGACTACCTCTTCAAGTTCTCTATTTAGGAAAGCATTCTTCACATTGGCCTCATACATCTTCCATTATTTTGAGGTTGAAATAGCAATAAAATTTCTTTTGGTATCCATCTTAACTACTATACTAAATGTCTACAAAAATTCTAGGACACAGGTTTGAGAAAAATATTTGGCACCTCACTTTATACCCAGAGATGCTCCCATTTGCATGTGACTTTACCTTGTACACCCATTTTTTTTAATGACTTTTGTATCCTTTGTTCTTGGAACTAATGTTAAAGTATCCTTTTCTTCAAGTGCCTTGACTTACTCCTTCATGGCTTCATTCCATTCGTTGTGCTTATTTGCTTCTTCAAAAGAGCTAGGTTCTTCACAATCCAGCTCTTAACTCATGTAGGCCTAGTGCTTTGTAATGAAGGAATCAAAAGTTAACCTTTGAATTAGGTATTTAGAACTATTGGATGCCCTTAACTCACCATTAGGTGGTAGGAATCTCGTCCATCTTTTTTTGGATGCTTTAAATACTAGGGTTTCTAATTTATCGACATCTTCATCACTTGTAGAGTCCATGTCTACCCATTGATGGTCTTCATTATTTGTCTTTTTTTTTCTTTGTTGCCTCCTTCACTTAAATGATTTTAATTCCTTGTCCTCCCTTGCCAAGCTAATGTGTGGTGGGCTTGAAGTTCTTGGACCAATCATCTCCATGCTTTATTGTTACTCTTTGAACTTCTTTTCGGCTTCATATGCATCTTCAACTTGTAACATGCCTTTGCTACCATATCAACTCAACAACTCATCAAATACTACATCCCTAGACACCTTAAGCCCTTTGTTGTTAGGATTGTAACATCTAAAACCCTTTTGTTGAAATGTACACCTATTTGCCTTCAGGTTTAACTTGTGTCTCGATTCTTGGGGTATATGAACACAACAAATACAACACCAAATAGTTTGAGATGTGAATGTTGGAGTGCAAGATCTATGAAAGCACAAAAACAACACAAGGAAGAAGAAACCTGGAGCACAACACAATATAGAATGTGTTACCAAGTGAATGTACAAAGTTAAGTGGCATGTTAGGGTTATAGGAATTTATATAAATGCAGGGAAATAAACCTCCTAGACAAGGGAATCGAGATGTTTTTAAGTTTGCTCACACATATCACTAGCAAAATATATTAACAAATCCCCCCTAGGAGTGATGTGGTGAACAAGTAGTTGGAACTCATATATAAGGAAGTTCCTCTTAGATATACTCAATACTCCACCCGCACATGACACAAATGATCCATGGTACTCTAAGTTGTATGGCCCCCATTATGAGCAGAAGCCATTATGAGAGTATAGACATTTGTGATGAGGATTGCGTGAGACCAGCAAAGATACTAGATGATGTATGTGAGTCTAGTTAATAGGCTAGGCAAGGCATACACGTCTAACACAACAAAATTTCGGATGATAGTTCAGTAGGCCACTAGTCCAAAATTACGATGACTTCGATGGTACAATAGTTTGGTGGTTTACCCAGTCTGGTAGTTAGGTAATTTGATACGTCCCAAATTACAGATGATCCTGATGGTTATGCCTAGATCATAGCATCAAGCAAACCCAATGAGCATGCCTAAATCATAGGATTAAGTGCCCTGGTTACTATGGTGAAATCTCAACTGTGTGCACTATAAAGCCCTTTGCCTAGAGTCTATCCAAAACACCATTGAAGCTCCATAGTGGGAGTGCACAGGTGGACAGTACCATCGTTGTATATACATTGTTGTTGGCAATTAAGAATCTCCGTTCTCTATCTCTCCTTTTTTGTGTATATTTCAATTAGTGTGTTCAGCTTCTCACTACTCTATCTATTGATCGTATTCTGCTGCATCACTATTCTTGATTATTTTTTACATGGTATTAGAGACTACGAAGTTTTGAGTGTTGTAGAAGCAAAAAATGTAGAATTCCTAGAAGTCTTTGAACGACTTAAGAGAGAAGATGGCAAGCAGTGTGTCATCATCAACTATTGGGAATCAAGATGCTTCATCAGCAGGAGCATGTGGAACACAAACCGAAGTAGTAATGATGCTAGTCTTGCAAACATTACGGATAGGACTACCAACCGTCACAGAAGGTAAACTTGATGGTACTAATTACACCTTGTGGAAGTTTAAAATCACTTTTATCCTTAACTCTTACAAGTTGTTTGAGGCTATACTAGGGACTAATTATGATCCCCAAGAAACACTTGATTCAAATGATCCTGGTCCAATGATTCCTCCCAATTCTGATCTTTTATGTGCTTGGAAGCGTATGAATGCAAATGCACTCTGTACTCTAGTTATAAGTACTTCTGATAGTGTTCTGACTCTTATTCAGCACACCAAGAAGGCGTGTGAAGCATGGAGCATATTTAGAAATCAATATGAAAGTCAAAATCAGACATGCATTCAAAACTTGGAAAATCAGCTCGCAGCAGAGAGGTTTGTTGATGGGGGGACTACTAAAGTGTTTATCACTCGTTTAAAGAATCTACAGGATCAAATGGTGGGAGAAGGTGTACCAAGGTCAAGTGAAGAGCTAGTTGCCGTTGTCTTCAAATTTGTCCACCGAAGTTTGATGGTCTAGTAATTGCCCTCAATACCCAAATCAGACCACAACCACTAACTTTTGAAGAATTCAGTGCCTTAGTCATGGAGGAGGAGCTACAACTCAAGGCAAAGAATGACAAGAGCAAAGGAGAAGCTGCATTCTTGGTAAATGCTAAAGGTGGCAAACCCGATTCTTTGAAACATGGGGCCAAAAAGAAGAACAAAAAGAAGAAGTTCAAGGGAGAGTGTTTCCATTGCAAGAAGAAAGGCCACAGAATCCAAGATTCTCGCATTAAGAAGGTAGAGGAAAAAAGTGGTAAGGACAAGGAGTTTGCAAACATTGTAGAAACCAAGCTTGAATTGTTTGTTATGGTAGAGGAAATGTGTTCCTCAGCTAAAGATGTAGATACAGATGACTCATGGGTATTGGATAATGGTGCCTCTCATCACCTAAGGAGTAGAAAAGACCTTTATAGTTCCCTACAGCCTCTAGAGGAACCCATCATGGTAAAGTTAGGCAACAATGCAAGATGTCCTGCTAAGGGTAGAGGTACGATGTCTTTCATTAACCATAACAAGGGCATTAGAAAGCTTTCAAAAGTCTTGTATGTTCCACAAATCAAATGAAATTTACTTTTGATAGCTTTGATAATTGATATGGGTGATCCAGTGCCTTTCAATAAGATAGGAGCTGAGATTTTGGACCGAAACAACAATGTTGTTGGGACCAAAATTAGGAGGAATAACATGTACAAATTTTCTGCTCCTACAACCATGACAAGTGTGGGTAGAAGTAAGCTTTGGCATGAGAGATTCAACCAGATAGGGTATCTGATACCGAAAGAGATGCACCAAAAAGGTATGGTTGCTCACCTACCTTCCATTGTAGAGATGAAAGAACCATGTGAAGCTTGCATGATGGGCAAGCAGGAGAGGAAGGCATTTCCATAAGTAAGCAAGAACAGATCGAGCAAGCGGTCCTCTAGAGTTGGTGCATGCTGACTTGTGTGGAAGAATGCCTACACAAGCCTTGGTAGGATCTTCCTACTTGATTTTACTCATCAGCAACTATAGCAAGAAGATGTGGGTGTATTTTCTTGGTGATAAGGCTCAAGCTTTCGGTAAGTTTAAAGAATGGCTTCAACTTGTTGAAACTGAAACTGGGAAGAAGATGAAGAAGTTCAAGACGGATGGTGGTGGTGAGTTCACGACAATAGAGTTTGATGTTTTTCGCAAGGGCAAAGGAATCAAGCATGAACTCACAGTGGTGCATATCCCTCAACAAAACGGTGTTGTTGAATGTCGGAATCGAACCTCATGGAAATTGCAAGGTGCATGTTGAAGTGAAAAGGATTGTTTGATCATTTTTGGGCGGAGGCTCTCAACATTGTTGTTTACATCCTGAATTGAAGCTACACTAACGCACTTGATGAAAAGAATCCACAAGAGGCCTGCACTAGTAGAAAACCTTTTGTTTCCCATTTCAAAGTATTTGGAAGTGACTGTTATGTACACATTCTAGATAAAGAAAGGAACAAGCTTCAACCAAAAAGCACCAAATGTATCTTCATAGGGTACAAGGAAGAGAAGAAAGCTTATAAGCTTTATGACCCAGAGGCAAAGAAGATCATAGTGAGTCACGATGTGATGTTCAAGGAGGAAGAACAACATACAATGGAAGAGGAAAAGATGTTGAAGATAAATGTACAAGTTCATTTTCATATGAGCCATGCTTGGATAAATTTACCAAATATAAAGATAAAGGAAAATTAGAGGAAAAAAGGAAAAAATAAGAAAAGAAAAAGTCTAGTCAAAACTTCATGATGAGTAAGAGATACAATATCTTGCCTTGTAGTTAGTAGCATGTAGTGGAGAAAGTGGTGAGTTAAGAAGGAGGCACAAACTTCTTCACATGCTCATTGGTTATAAAAGTGAAGTGGGAGCACATTCAAAACAAGGAGAGATAGAGGCAAGAGCTCCTAGTAGTCGGATCTAGCCATTTTGTCATTTTGGTTTTCCCTTAGACTCCTTCTAGCCGCATGTCAATTTATACATAGCTCTGTTGTAGAGCTCATATCTCAGTGCATATGTAACCATTTTGTGTGTTTAAACATTCATTGGAAAGCTTATCTCATGTATTTTTTGCATATCAAATATCTCTTTGAAAGCTTATGTAGTTTAAGAGATATCAGTGAAAGAGTGAAGTCCAGTTTTTTAGTATACCTATGTAGATAGGTAGTCTATTTTGGTCGGTTCATTTTCCTGACCAAAACATATTCAAATTGCGTGATTTTTGTCTTGTTAGAAAGCCCTTGGCATCTACTTTCACTGTCTCAAATATCTCATTCAGATCGTTCATACTCTGTGAGATATCTATCAGAGAGTAAAGTCCAGTTTTACAGTGTACTTATGTGTGCAGGTGGTCTATGTTGATGAGTTGAGTTTCCTGATCAAAACTCATCCAAATTACTTGATTTTTAGCTTGTTGGAAAGCTATTTGTGTTTACTTTTTTTGTACCAAATATCTTTCTCAAAGGGTATATATTCAGAGAGCTATCAGTCCGAGAGTGAAGCTCAATTCTTCAGCATACCTGTGTGGACAGCAAGCTATCTAAGGTGCAGATGTTTGTCCAAGTGCTGGACATACAAGGGTTCACTACACTCTTCCATTGCGCATAGGAGAACTCATTCTCCACAGTTGGTATCAGAGCAAACTTGGTGCTGAAGCTTCATCAACAGAGCTAGAGATAAAGAAAAGCAAAAGAGGAGCTATAAAACAAGGAGGAGCTTCACAAACGCAAGAGCAAAGGACTATAACTATTCGAGGTAACTCTCAAAGTCTTTGATACTCTTCAATGGCTGACTTGGGCCAACAAGTAGAGAAGTTGGATAAGGATAACTATCTTGTGTGGAGGTTTAGAATGACCAACTACCTAATGGGCAAAGGCTTATGGGGTATTGTGAGCGGCGATGATGCTCAACCTCAAATCAATCAAGCTATGGCCACCGAAGTCCAAAGGAGGCAAGCAAAAGAATGGGAAGAGAGGAATAGGAGAGTCATGTTCCTCATTTCGCAAGTCATTACTAATGCCATGGTAGGGCATATTCAACATCTAGAGAAAGCTAAGGATGCTTGGGAAGCTCTTGAAAGGATGTATTCAACAAATACCAAAGCTAGGAAACTTCAACTCAAGAATGAGTTGAACGCAATCAAGAAAAGTTCGAGTCAATCCATAGCTGAATATACTTTGAAGATTAAGGAGCTAAGCGATGCTTTAGCTTCTATTGGCACAACGGTTGAAGACAAAGATCTTGTGTGTTATACTCTCAATGGCTTGAGAGAAGATGAAAGATGGAAGCCTTTTATAACTTCCATTAACTTGAAAGATGTATATCTAGGTTTTGAACAACTAATCCCTCATCTTGTCACAGAAGAGCTTAGCTTCGGTGGTCCCAAAGGAAAGGACAGCCACAACCAAATGTTATATGTAGGTCGAGGTAAAGGAAGAAACTCAAGAGGAGGCTCAAGAGGAAAAGGAAGAGGTCACAACCACTCCAACTACAATCAAAACAATTCGGAAGACAACAAGGATGCATCAAATGCCAACACACAAGGAAGAGGTCGAGGTAGAAGTAGAGGAAGAGGCCGAAGCTCCTACAATTCTCATAAAGGTATAACATGCTATCATTGTGGTAAAGTAGAACACTATGCTAGTGATTGTTGGCTGAAGAATGGAAGACCAAATGGAGTCAATCAAAGGAACCAAAGCAACTATGCAAGCACCTCAAGTGAAGGAAGCAAGGACACCCTACTTGCAATGAGACATGAGTATAGAAGCTCTTGTGAAGATGACAAAAAATGGTACATTGATTCAGGTTGTAGTAACCATATGTCATGCCAAGGAAGTTTGTTCACTAATCTACAAGTACGAAGTGGAAAAGGATGTGTTGAAACAGGTGATGATACTCAGCACATGATTGAACACATTGGAGATATAAGGCTTGGAGATACAAGCAGAGCAAAGGTACTATCTAATGTTCTTCATGTTCCTACAATTTCAAAGAACTTGATTTCAGTAGGACAAATGGTAGAGAAGGGTTACCATGTCATATTCAATGAGAATGGGTGCTTCATAAAGAATCCAAAGGAAGGCTTCAAGGTCATTTCTCGAGGTCGAAGAGAAGGAAAGTCAACTTACCTTATGACATTGAAGAAGATTTTCCGAAGCTTATGAAGGACAACCCTCCTAAAGTTGAAGAGCAAGATATTTCAGAAGATAATGAAGTATCTCAGATAGAAAGACTCAAAGTATGTAATTCTAAAGGTAAAGCTAAAGCGCAGGAGCTTGGTCATGAAGCAAAATCATCACATCATGGTCCAAGAAGATCTATGAGGGAGAGAAGAAAACCAGAGATGTGTGGATTTGACACTTCTCTTTTTACTAAGCACTCAATCTACTTAGCACAAGGCTTAAATCAAGAACTATCAACATTTGAAGATGTAAAGGATAAGCAAGAATGGAGGCTAGCAATGGAAGAGGAAATTGAAGCGCTAGCAAAACTTGGGAGTTGGTTCCCAAGTCTTCATCAATGAAAGTAGTAGGTTCGAAATGGATTTACAAGTTAAAGAAGAATTTTGATGGTTCGATGAACATGTACAAGGCAAGGATAGTGGCAAAAGGATTTGCACAAAATCAAGGAATTGATTATGAGGAGACCTTCTCTCTTGTGGCAAAGATGCCCACAATCAGAGTCCTTCTAAGTGTTGCTTCTTCCAAGAATTGGAAGATTCTTCAATTGGATGTAAAAAATGCATTCCTTAATGGATGGATAATAGAGGAGGTGTATATGGCACAACCACCTGGGTTTGAAGATAAAGCACATCCTAATTTTGTGTGCAATGCAAAAAAGCTTTAGATGGACTCAAACAAGCTCAAGAGCTTGGAATCACAGAATTGTCACCTTCTTGCAAGATAGGGGTTTTCAACCTAGCAAGGTAGACCCTTCACTCTTTATCAAAAGGAGTGATATTGAAGTTATTTATTTATGTGTGTATGTGGATGACATTATTCTCATAAGAAATGATGCAGATGGAATTAAGAAGATCAAGAACCAGATGCAATAGGAATTCAAGGTAAGTGACCTTGGGTCACTCACATACTTCCTGTTGGAGATAGATGTCTACGGAAGCACGCGAACAACACAAGGAAGAAGAAGAAGCTTGGAGCACAAACACACAATACTGAATGTATTACCAGAGAATGTACAAAGATAAGTAGCCCATTAGGGCAATATGCGTATATACAAGCCGAGGGAAAAAAACCTCCTAGAGAGGGAAAAAAGTGCCCCGGCGGTCCTAGTGTGTTCACACACATCACTACCTAAATATATCAACAAATCCCCCCTGGGAGTGATGCGGTGAACAAGTAGCTGGCACTCATGTATAAGGAAGTGCCAAGCTATGTGGAAATCACTCCACAAAAGGAAGTAAGCCCAAAGCTTTGCGGAAAGCTTCAAACTTCTCCCTAGGCAGAGCCTTCGTGAAAAGGTCTGCAATGTTCTCCTGCGTGGGAACATATGCCAAGCTGATCTCCCCATCAGAGAACCTCTCCCTAACATAGTGATAATGCACCTCAATGTGCTTAGTGCGAGCATGGAACACAGGGTTCCTCGCAACTGCCAATGCGCTCTGTTTGTCAGTGAAGATGGTGGTGGCAGAAGACTGGCCAACACCCAAATTAGCCATAAGGCCTCTGAGCCACACACACTCAACAGTCGCTGTGAAAGCTGCCCTATACTCAACCTCACAACTGGAAGTGGCCACAGTAGGCTGCTTCTTGCTCAACCAAGATATACATGAGCTACTAAGCATGAAGCAAAAACCACTGGTGGACGCACGAGTGTCATAGCAACTAGCCCAATCTGAGTCAGAAAAAGCATGCAAATCTGGCGGTAGTGATCCCCCCTTGGGATAAAACAACCCAAGTAGCCGAGTACCACTTAAGTAGCGAAAGATGTGCTTAACCACCTTCCAATGCGTGACTCCTGGGCAGTGCATAAACCTGCTCATTTGTGAGACAGCAAACTGAATATCTGGCCGAGTAATGCATAAGTAAATCAAGCATCCAACAGCCTGCTGATAGAGAACAGCATCAAATGCATCTCCAGCATCATGAAGACTCAATCGTAAACCTGTCTCCATAGGAGTGGCAATAGGCTTACAGTCTTCAAGGCCAAAACGCTGCAATAATGTGTTAATATATTTCATTTGACACAAAGCCATTCCACCATCAACTTGCATAAATTGAATGCCCAAATAGTGATGCAAATGCCCCAAATCAGACATCTCAAATGAGGCATGCAAATCAGCCTTGAAATCAGCAATATGCTTCTCAATAGGACCAGTGAGCAGCATGTCATCAACATAGACAACAATGATCAGAAGCACATCATTAGCACGCTTAACATATAAGGTGCTTTCAGTTGGATTGTTCACAAAACCATGTGCAACCAGATAGGCATGTATCTTCTCATACCAAGCACGTGGTGCTTGCTTTAAACCATATAATGCCTTCTTTAACCTGCACACCTGATTTTCATGCCCTTTCTGCACAAAGCCACGGGGCTGAAAAACATACACTTCTTCATGCAAGTCACCATTCAAAAATGCTGTTTTAATGTCCAACTGATGTACATTCCAACCATGATGGGCTGCAAGTGCACAAATGCTCCGAACAGTAGTCATACGACATGTAGGTGCAAAGGTCTCATCAAAATCAATGCCTCTTTCCTACGCATAACCCTTTGCAACAAGCCTAGCCTTATACCTGTCAACCATTCTTCATTATAGCATCATATTCAGATTGCATGGAAGCCATCCAATTTTCTGAATTATGTGCTTCATCAAAAGAAACTGGCTCATTCTCATCACAGAGACCAGACGCAGCCATAGCATAGCAATTTGATGCAAAGGAGGCACTATGAGAGCCTGAACGAGTACGATATGACAAAGGTGCATCTATTTGCTGTCACGCAAAGTCTACACCAGCCATTTTGGCATAGTTTTTGCCTGCTCAATATCAGCTCTCTCATCGTCAAGTGCATCATGTAAATCTGCATCAGAAATAGAATGATCTGCATCATCATATGAAACCTGCAAAGGCTGAGAAGTTGCCTCATTTGGACCAACACTAGACTGTCCACCTGTAAAAAGACGCATCAACGTATCATACATGTCTTTGGAGCTAACAGATGTCTCCTTAGTACATGAAAGCAATGGCTGAATAGCATCTTCCACAAAGACAACATCACGGCTAACTAGAATGCGTTTAGTCTGTGGATGATACAGATGATAGCCTTTACTTTCAGAACTGTACCCAACAAAAATACATTTTACTGCCTTATCATCCAGTTTTCTGCGATGTTCTTCAGGCACTAATGCATATGCCAAACAACCAAAAACACGCAGATGAGCAACAGATGGCTTGCGGTCATGCCAAGCCTCATATGGAGTGATAGACTGCAGCGCTTTAGTGGGACACCTGTTCAATACATATGCTGCACACATGACAGCCTCAAGCCAGAAACTATGTGGTAAAGCCTGACTCTTGACCATGCACCTCGCCATCTCCATGAGTGACCTGTTCTTTCGTTTAGCAACTCCATTTTGTTGAGGTGTATACGGCACTGTACACTGGTGTTTTATCCCACGTTCAGCCAGAAATGCATTAAAATCAGAAGACATATATTCCCCCCCTCGATCAGAACGGAGGGTGCCCATTTTACATGCTGATAGATTTTCAGCCAGAACCAAAAACTGTTTAAAGCACATGAACACTTCGGACTTTGCTTTGAGTGGATATACCCATGCATGCCTGGAAAAATCATCAATGAAAGTCACGAAGTAAAGGTAATTCCCAAAAGAGGGTGTCTGCATAGGACCACAGACATCACTATGTATAAGCTGCAATTTTTGCATAGCCCGAATTGAACCATCTTTTGGAAAGGAGGAACGCTGCATTTTGCCCAAAATACAGCCTTCACATACGTGTTTTCCAAGTGCCTCAAGCTTGGGCAAAGAAGACACCATATCAGATTTCTGCAGGCGTAGCAAACTAGCAAAATTCAGATGACCAAAGCGTGCATGCCAAAGCTTTGCATCTGACATAGCCTGAGAATCATGAACTGCACATGCCGAATCATTCACAGATCTTTGATAGTCTATGAGCTTATACAGCCCACGACACAAAATGCCAGAAGCAATAATCACATCGCCATTTGATAGATCATGAACTGTACACCTGTCATCAACGAATTTCACAACCAAGCCAATCTTGGCTAATGTAGAAACTGATAACCGATTCTTCTTAATCCCTGGCACAAATAAAGCATTTGACAAGGTGAAAGAACTACCATCAACAGTAGTCAGAATGATCTTACCAACTCCCATAACAGGATAAGAGGAGTTGTTGGCGCATGCGACAGTATTCCCTGTAGGGGTAGGCTCGAGTGAAGAGAAGAAACTGCGCTACGAGGTAATATGTTTGGTCGCCCCACTGTCAAAGTACCAAACATCTGAGTCCACTGCAGACGTGCACTGCTCATGAGAAGATGGGTCAAAACTGCAAACAATAGTAAACACCCATTCTTCTTCCTGCACAAGATTAGCAGACTCTGTTTTTGGTGTAGAGGCTTCTGCAACAACCATTCTAGCCTCCTTTTTCTTGCCTCTTTTGCAGCCAATTTTGGACAGCTCTTTATGATATGATCATTCCCTTTACAGTACTTGCAAAACAATTTCTGATTTCTCATCTTTATCCTGGTTCTTCGAATGTGCAGCATTTGCAGATTTTTGCTTACTAGTAGAAGAGCTCCATTTTCCTTTACCCTTTTGACTAGCCAGGAGAGCTTGATCTGCAACACGCATAATGGACCTGTTCTGCCTGGACTGATCTTCCTACAACAGAACAGAGACTAACTCCTCAAATGATAAGGCATTCGGATTGCCTTTCATCATCAACCGAAGAGTAGAAGCAAAACTCTGATATGAATCAGGAAGACCATTCAGAATGGTCTGCACAAGTGAGCTATCTGGTATAACCTCATCAGTAGAAATCAGTTGTTCCTTCAAATCTTTGCTATTCGTTAGGAAACTGTCCATAGAATCACCTTCATTCATGTGCTCACTCTCCAATTGTTTTCGGAGGTAAGCAACACGAGCCTCATTCCTAGCTTGGTACAATGTGGTAAGTGTATCCCAAGCATCCCTAGCTGTTTTGCAAGAGCGAACATGAGGAATAATGGCACGTTTGACAGACAAAGCTATCAATGCATGTGCCTGGGAATCTCTGCCATCCCAACGAATTTGCTCTGCAGTAGGTGCAACAGAAACAGCAGCACGAACAGGAATCTACGGAATATCATCTTCGACACCATCTTCATTAGCTCCAGCACCGGTATTTGTAGTACCTGTCGTTACAGGTGTAACAGGACGTCTTTCAACACCCTGCACAATGTTCCACAATCCTTTTGCAACCAAAACATGTCGCATCATATAAGCCCATAATGGGTAGTTGGTACCATCCAACTTATCCTCAACAGCCAACATACGGAATACATCACTGCTTTCAGCCATGGCTGGTGACTAAAATACCTTGATGTAGAAAATTGACTGTATCTCAAAAAGTTGAACAAAATTGCCCAGACGAGTTCTGCTAGACCTGTAACAGACTTCAAGACGCTTAAACTGGCGAATAGAAACTAGTATATACCTTTGGCACAAAAAGACAAAATAGCCTGCACAAGCACTGTGATAGTGCATTCAGAGGCCGAAACGAGCTGAGTATGCTCACCAAAATTCGTGCGATTCTGAGACTGCAAATTGAGGAGTGTCGACGGCGCCCTAGATGAAGCGAGGACCTGCTTTGATACCAATTGTTGGAGATAGATGTCTGCGGAAGCACGCGAACAGCACAAGGAAGAAGAAGAAGCTTGGAGCACAAACACACAATACTGAATGTATTACCAGAGAATGTACAAAGATAATTAGCCCATTAGGGCAATAGGCATATATACAAGCCGGGGGAAAAAAACCTCCTAAAGAGGGAAAAAAGTGCCCCGGCGGTCCTAGTGTGTTCACACACATCACTACCTAAATATATCAACACTTCCTAGGATCATGGGTTATTCCATACTCAAAGAAAATACATTAGAGATATGTTGGCTAAGTTCAAGATGCAAGATGTTAAGGTTGCAGGTACTCCAATGGAAGTTAATCATATATTGAGCTGCCATGAAGGAGAACTTATAGAGGATATTACAGGTTATCAAAGCGTTGTGGGAAGTTTAAATTATGCCACCTTAACTAGGGTGGATATATGTTATGGTGCAAGTGTGCTAAGTCAGTTTATGCACACATCTAGGAAATCTCATATGGAAGCTGCCAAAAGGATACTTAAATACCTCAAAGGGACCATGAATGAAGGATTATATTATCCTTATGTATTTGACCTAGGAATAAAATTGTTCTCTAATGCAAATTGGGCTTAAGGAAGATAGGAGAAGTACTTCAGGATATCTTACCTTTGTAGGGTCTAAACTCATTTCATGGTCATCTAAGAAGCAACCCATAGTTGCTCTCTCTTCCACAGAAGCTGAATACAAAGGTCTTGCCATAGCCGCTCAAGAAGCAATGTGGATAAAAACTCTAGTCATAGATCTTGGTTTGGAGTTTGGAAATCCATACATATTTGGTGATAATATTAGCTCTCTACACTTGGTGGTCAATCCAATCTTTCATCCTAGGAATAAGCATATTCAAGTACACTATCATTATGTAAGGGAGGGAATCTTGAGCAAAGAAATTCACCTATCATATGTATCCACTCATCAACAATGTGCAAACATGATGACAAAAGCATTGGATGGTACTAAACTCAATAGGTTCAAATCAATGATTGGTTTATAGGTAATATTGGAAGTAGTAGTCAGAATGATCTTACCAACTCCCATTTCAGGATAAGAGGATTTATTGATGCATGTGGTAGTATTCCCTATAGGGGTAGGCTCAAGAGAAGTAAAGAAATTGCATTGCAAGGTAATATGTTTGGTTGCCTCACTATCGAAGTACCAAACATCTGAGTCTACTATAGACATAGATTGTTCAAGAGAGGATGGTTCAAAACTGCAAACAATAGTAAACGTCCATTCTTCATTCTGCACTAGATTAGCATACTGTATTTTTGGTGTAGAGGCCTCTGCAACAACCATTCCAGCCTCTTTTTTCTTTGCCTCTTTTGCAGACAATTTTGGACAATTCTTTATGAAATGATCATTTGCATTACAGTACTTGTAAAAGAAAAATTGATTTTTTGTTTTCTTCTCTTCTTTGTCTTCCTTCTTCGATTGTGCAAAATTAGCAGATTTTTTCTTACTAGTAGAAGAGCTCCATTTACCTTTGCCCTTCTGACTAGCCAAGAAAACTTGATCTGCAACATGCATAATGGACGTGTTTTGACTAGACTAATCTTTCTGCAACAAAACAAAGAGTGGATCCTCAAATGTTAAGGCATTTGGATGCCTTTCATCATCAAATGAAGAGTAGAAGCAAAACTATGGTATGAATCGGGAAGACCATTTAGAACAGTATGCATAAGTGAACTGTCAGGCAAGACTTCATCGGTAGAAATTAGTTGTTCCTTCAAATATTTGATCTGTGTTAGAAAATTGTCCATAGAATCACCTTCATTCATATCTCACTCTCCAATTGTTTTCGGAGGTAAGCAACGCAAGCCTCATTCCTAGCCTGGTACAATGTGATAAGTGTATCTAAAGCATCCTTAGCTATTCTACAAGAGCGAATGTGAGGAATAATGGCATGTTTGATAGACAAGGCTATCAATGTATGTGCCTAAGCATCTCTGCCTTCCCAATGAATTTTCTCTATAGTAGGTGCAGTAGAAACTGCAGCACAAATAAGAACATGAAGAATATCGTCATCTCCAACGCCGTCTACATCACCTTCACTACCTGTATTTGTAGGTGTAATAGGATGAATTTCAACACCCTGCACAATATTCCACAATCCTTTTGTGACCAATACATGATGCATCATATAAGCCCACAATGGCTAATTCGTACCATCCAACTTATCCTCAATAGCCAACATATGAAACACATCGCTACTTTGAGCCATGGCCACTGACTAAAATACCTTGATGTAGAAAAATGACTATATTTGAAAAAGCTAAACAGAAGTACCCTGACACGTTCTGCTAAACATGTAGTGGACTTTGAGATGCTTATATTGGCGAACCAAAGCCTCTGTATATCTTTGGCACAAAAAGATGAAATAGCCTGCACGAGCTCTATGATAAAGAATTCGGAGGGTGAAACGAGCTTAGATGGTGATTTCGGCACGACATAGTGAAGCTATTTTGATCTCCTAATCACCTTGAGTATGCTCACCAAATTTCATGCGATTGTGAGACTGCGATCAAAGGGGTGTCGACAATGCCCTAGATGAAGTAGCAACCTGCTCTAATACCAATTATTAGAGTTCAAGGTCTATGGAAGCACACGAATAGCACAAGGAAGAAGAATATGCTTGGAGCACAACACACAATATTGAATGTATTACCACTAGAATGTACAAAGTTTAGTAATTGGTTAGGGCAGTAGGCAAATACACAAGCTAGGGGAAAAAACCTCCTAAAGAGGGAAAAAAGTGCCCCGATGGTCCTTGAGTGTGCACACATATCACTACCTAAATATATCAATAACTTGCATATCTACTGACTTGGATTTTTGCTCATCCTAATTCTATTAAACGTAGTTATATTTGGATACACCTGAAAGTCATGTGACCCTACTGATTGTATTCATGGGTACTGGATAGTTCTTTCTATTTATGAATCAAGTGTGAAGAGAGAGAGAGAGAGATTTATTGAATGTAAGTTATTTTTTCCATACAAAAGTCTATGATATTTCTAGTTTTGTTCTATTATTCTAAATGTGTCATCAATTTGATTATCATTCTATTAGTTTAGTTTGTTATGTAGTGTAGTATTGTCTGTTATGTTTGATTTCAGACGGAGTAGTATATGTGTTGCTCTAGATTAGTAAGTCTTTGATTTTTGTCTTATTTGCATGTGTTTTTGAACCCAAAGACAATCGTTCATTCCTCACATGTGCTCCCTTCTTGAATGGAAATCTTCTTTTTTCCCTAGTTAACAAGCATGTCACAAATGTTGCAAATTTTAAGATATAAGATCAAATATACCACTTACCAAGCCCTTCCTTTTCATATCATCATCCTTTATATATTTATGTATCCAATTCTTTTATGCCACAAATGAATCTTTGCAATCTGTTTATTTCTAATTGACAAGTAGACAATGTGAGGGGTTGATGGCTTTAGCTCCATGGCAAAGAGTCCTCATCAATTCTTTCCTTTTTCTATAACCTTATAATTGTACATGGGGTCGTCAAAAATGCTTCATTGATGATTGAACCTCACCTCATAACCTCTTTCAACCATTTGACCTACTGAAACCAAGTTTTTGTTGATGGTTGACACATGCAACACATGCTTCAACACCTTGAAGCTTTGAGATATGTAACATCTCCCACATGTGTTATCTTGTGCTCAATGTCACCCCTTGTCTCTCCATGACCTAGAGAATTAAAGAAAACATCTTTATTGCAACTCATATGGTTGCTACAACCACTTTGTATGTACTATGTAAAATATGAATTGAATTTTTCACTTGAAACATACATCATAAGCAAGTTCTCATTTTTTGAATTTGTTGTACTAGCACAATTCACTTTTATCATTTTGTATCCTTGATGTTCTCCTCCTTTGGACCAACAATCTCTTGCATAGTGATATTGCAAGAGAATGAGGATTACGACCACCACGTGCTAGAGAGATGACTCTCCTCCCAACCTTATGCCTGTATATATAGCTGCTCGAATCAACGAGGACCACACATGTAACTAGAGTCTACAAGTTCATGTGGAATCTCCTCCACTCCTTTCATATCTCCCACTAGAGTCCACTAGTGGTGGTCGTACTCACCTCTCGAGTAAATTCTCGCTAGACTCAAGTTAACTTACGTTAACTTGAGTTACAAGGCTCTAGAGCTCTTTGGGCAAAACTCTCTCCCCATGCTCCCCATGGGGATTGAACCCAAGACCTCCTCCTTCACAACCATGAGACTTAACCATTAGGCTAAGTGGATCACTTGAACATGTGAACTAGGTGGATTCAAATTACTAGTCCATTTCTGGGCATAACTGGCGCATGGACTTAGTAACAAAGGTGGGATTTTTATCCCTTAAAAAACTTTGAGAACTCTTGATTCACTTAAATTTGTTTTGGATAACTTGAAGTTTGGTTGTCCCAAACATCTAACTTGGATATTTGTTAAATGGTTTACTCTTATCCTTACTTGATTTTTTCACCCGGCTAGAGGACTACTTTGTCCTAATGAGTTTAAAAATCCTATGTAAACTGTAGGAGAAAGTTTACCATTTCGGTTGAGTCAACCATCCTATCTTGACCAATACAAATTCAAAATGAAAATTGTCCAACTTAGGTCACTTTCTCAAAGACTTTAACTGAAAGTTCTTGGGAATTTTCCATCTATTAAGCAATTCCTAACTTCTTTATTCTAGAGTATACTGGAATCTAAGAAATTATTTATGCTATAACTTGAAGCAAAACTTAAATAAATAAGTCAATCTTGGACTTATCATCTTTTGAAGATTAAAAAGGTTCTTGTACAGAACATCCATCTAGGATTGTTCAATTTAGTTATCTAGTTCAAAATAACTAAAACTCTGTACAACCAATTCAAACTTCGAAGAAGATACATAAACTTGCTATGAGTCAAAGTCTAGATGACTCAGGACTTTAACTTCTCAAAGATCTGTTTCAACAAGGTATTGAAGCATTTTCTTTATCTTTAAGAGAAATAAACTGGATTCTCAAAAAGATTCAAAGCAACTCGAAAACATCAACCAACCACAAGATACTAGTGTGGTAACCAACATCACTGTGTCGACCCACTGAAGTTTTATTGGCGAGTTTAGTATTTGAATAATGCTTCATTTGAGATTAAGTTCAAGTCACATTCAATCTTTCTGACTCCTTATTGGGAATGCAATTCTTGTGCATTTCTTTGAGTCAAAAGAGTGAATTTACCAAGTTACACTAGGAACTTGATGCTTGACTTAGTCAATCAAATCCTCGGTTGAAAAGATCAACTCAAAATTAAAGTCCAACTTCTTTCAGAAATTTATGAAATATTTCAGACTTAACAACACTTTATCTTGAAGTGTTTCAAGAAGATCTTGGAAGTTACTTACTTCATATCTTCTGTTTCCTTGATCTTGAAGTTATCTTGAAGTATCTTAGGATACTACTTTCATCCTTCTTGAATTAAACTCCTTCTTTGAAGTTTTAACTTCCCTGAGGATCAAACATAACTTCAAGATCTAATCTAGGACTAAAAGATAATTATCATCGCATGGTCCGATGTCCCATACCATCTTTCCTACATCAATCTGAGTATAAAATCTAGTGTCCCATACCCCCCTATTTTATATTCACATTAATGTGTGGGTGATTTTTATCCTAAAGTCTAAACATCTCTTGATAGAGTTCCTTGTTGTTTCAATTCTTGACAAGACTTTTGAAGTTTCAGGCATTATCTCTAACTAAATTTTTTAGGTTTTGATTCCTTCATATGATCGTCTCACAATCTTGTGCTTTTCCTTGGAAACTTAAAAACCTTTTGATCGAATATCCATCCTTCTTTGCTAGGGTTTTCAAATAAAAGCCAATCAGAATTCCAAGTACTTGAATTTTCTCAAATTCAAGTTCAATTGGTTTATCCTTGACCAATTTTACAGTGATAAGAGCTTTTTGACTTCTTGTCTTTAGATTCCTTTCTTACTAATGCTTTAGGTACCTACCCCGGGGACTTTATAGGAATCTTTCTACTGCCTAAGTCTTAAGCATCTGCTCATGCTTTCTGGATTTGTACCAAAATCCCTTTAAGGATAGGCAAACATTATGTTTTACCTTCCACAGACTTAATTACCATCGACATGGTTGTAGACTACATACTTGGAATATCTATTCTATTCAAACTTGGAATAGCTTATTATTTTGATCGCCAATACTTGGACAAACTTCATAATAGTTCCAATCGCAATTCTTATGGACAACCATGGTCAATATTTATCAAGTCTTGTTGATCATGTGATAATAATAAAGACTTTTTCTTTATCATTAAAGATCTCCATAATTATCTAAAGCTTCTTTGCTTACCTGTAGGATTTTTAGAGATCTTTCCCTTAAGTCCAAGCATACATTAATGCCTCTCAGATTCCAAAGCTAAGAATCTTTGATATACCTCTAGGTTATATCACCATTTGGACTTGAGTACCAATACTTGAGGTTTGGAATTGCTAGGGAACTACTCACTGACTAAAGAGTATGAAGAACTTCATTCTTAATACTTGGAAGAATGTTATTCTTCAAAGACAAGATTCCTACTAGGGGATCAAATAACTTGAGCAAAATGATTTATCATGGAATCTTTTGCAATGCTGGATTCTTTCAAACAAGATCCAGAAACTTTATTGAGTCAATTTTATTCATTTCTTGAGTATCAAACTAGAGACTAAAGATCACCTTTTGGATATGGTTTCCCACACTCTTATGAAAGTTTACACTTGAACTTTCATTTATGTGATATTGACTCCTATTCTTGAGTTTGATAAAAGATTCATTATTATTGGTCAATCTTTAGATGTTACTAGAGTCCTTTAAGCATATTTCACCAATCAAAATTATGTTTAAAGTCCAAGCATCTATTGATGATTGATCCATTAGTAATGCAACTATGAACACATAACTTTGAACTTTATAGCTTGTTTAGGAAAAGTTCCTGGATTGGAGATCCATTTCTTGGAACTTCTATTCCTAAATGAAAAGTTCACACTTACTTCAAGTCATTAGGAACTTATCTTATTTCCTAAAGATTGCTTAGCTAGTTGAATCATTTATCATAGATGCAACTATAGAACAAAACCCTCTTATTGTCGTCAAAAATCAGTTGATTTTGAGGTTCAACCTTTGATTTCCATCACTACTTGGGATGAAACCAAAAAAGCTTCATAGTTTTTTCTTTGCATCTTTATTAGAAGATCGTCATGTTCTTGATCCTATCATAAAGTATGAGTTTATGTGTATTTTGGGAAGAGTCCATGAATCAATTAAGAGCCTCTACTTGGAACGTCTACCTTCCCAAAAATAAATTCATCTTGAACATGGTAGGAGAATGATCTCACATGAAATAGAAGGCTTGACTATTTCATTTTAGTGTTTCTCTTTTAGGAAATATCTTTATTCCAAAAGTCACTTACCGAGGTTTCATCGTGAGATATGAATCTTGAAACCACAAAGAAACTTCTTAAAACTTTCAAAATCTTCTAAATAGAAGAGTGCTCATGAAACTTAGAAACATAGCTCAAGTTATTATCCAATCTTGGGATGCTTGAGAAGGTACATAAATTACGTAACTAATCAACTAAAGCTTATCCTCATGACTTTCTAAATATCATCTATACTTAGAATAATCATTATAAGCTTATCTTCAAGACTCTAGTGCCTACTTATACCTAGCAAGACATCAAACATACTTAATGGTCTTTAAGTATTTATTTTTGATAACAGAGTATCAACTTGGGAAGGAATCGACTAATTACTTGAGCTGCAAACTAGAACTAGTATGTCTTTGCAACCAACTAGTCCTCTGTCTTCCCTGATGTCAAGCTGTGAGCTTTATAAAGTAAGCTAAATACTAAGAGAGTACATTTTCATATCCACTTGCAAACAACATCCCGTTCTAACATGCAAATGCATGTGCCTACATGCAAATCCATATGCTCACATGCATATGTATGCATGTTCTTTGCATGCCCAAAAATAATGCAACAATCATGCATGAGCTTGGTGCATGACTTTTCCTTGTACTAAGAATATATATCATGCAATCTTGATGCATGTATATCCTTTCCTTTGTCCCAATGCACTATGATATAAAAACATACCCTTGAGGTGCAATAAAAAACTTACTCAATGGAAAGGAAATCAGGAATTAAACTACTAACATACATTCTTTGATGCACAAGGATCCTTTTGAAACATTCAAACTAATGCTTGGAATGAGAAGTGGAATTTTTTCATTATCCTTATCTATACTTAATCAATTGAAATCTAGGATTAAGTGTAGAATAATGAAAACAAGATAAATCAAGCATTAAGGCCAAGTAGAAACTGGAAAATACTTAGCTTTGATCATAGCTTTGTCTATCCTCTGATCCTTGCGAGGAGTCAACCTTCCATCCTCTTGAGCTTGATGAGTCTCTCAACATTCCTTGATAAAAGAATCTCCTATTCACTTAATTTACAAGCTCCAAGAACGATCGATGTATGTACTCCGTTGAATACTTAAAGAAATTGAAGAAAAATATTCAGTGTAGATGGAACTCCTTTGCTCTCTTCTCGCTCGCGATCGGAGCTTCTCCTCTAACACTCAACGGCTATGAGTGCATGGGTTGTGCTTCATCATTGATTGTTCTACCCATGAGCCATGAAAGGGTATTGCGTACATGTAGATATAGTAAGAAATGAAGGAGAAAATCGCCTTGCTGCTGTGGATAGAACGGACACCTCCACACATGAAGCTCGTTGGTTTGAATCCCATCTGCCTTCTGTAGTCCTTCTCCTTTTTGAAGTGATCTTTAGGCTGCTATAGCGTCCGAGAAACACCTATAAAATTTTTTATGGAGAGTCTTATTACGCAAGAGGAAAGATGCCACGAACGGGAGGTCACGTGTTCGAGCCTGAGCGCTGCCATTTTGGTAATCTCCTCAATCCCCAAAAATCTGCAGCGCCAGCTGAGAAAAGTATGGTATAGACTTATTTTTAATAAGAATTAATTCTCATGAACATGGCTTGTGGTCTTGGATAGAGGAGAACTCCACTTTGATAAGGTTGTGAGTTCGAATTTGGGCAGCAGCCTCCGCGTACAACATCTTTTTTTGCTACACGGAAGAATTCACGACAGTTACATTGAAGATACAAAGCTACACGCGGACTCGGGTGGAGAGAGCACGCGTATGAAAATCGATCCTAAATGTATGACATATGAAGAATATAATGATGATGAAAGGTCTCAATAAGATCTCCAAGAAAGTTGTACATCAAAGAAGTTGATGATGAACCTCCAAGGTCACCATGAAAGCTTGCCTATTGCTCTGATACCAATGCAAGAGAACAAGGATTACGACCACCACATGCTAGAGAGATGAATCTCCTCCCAACCTTATGCCTGTATATATAGCTACTCGAATCAAGGAGGACCACACATGTAACTAGAGTCCAAAAGTGCATGTGCAATCTTCTCCACTCCTTTCATATCTACCACTAGAGTCCACTAGTGGTGGTTGTACTCACCTCTCGAGTTAAGTCTCCCTGGACTCAAGTTAACTCATGTTTACTTGAGTTAGAAGGCTTCAGAGCTCTTTGGGCAAAACTCTCTCCCCATGCTCCCCTTGGGGATTGAACCCAAGACCTCTTGCTTCACAACCATGAGACTTAACCACTAGGCTAAGTGGATCACTTGAATATGAGAGCACATGAACTTAGGCTTGAGTCTATTCTTGAGATCTTTGGTTCTACAGACAAGTGACCAAACGGTATCTGATTCCAGATCTGTTTGAAGCAGTCAGATCCGTAGACCATAGACTTAGTTTATTACAGATATCATTTTCCACAATTGTAGCATTCTCCATTTGATGCTTCTTTTCCTTGTGATCTCCTTCCTCTTCCTCTTCTCCTTCCTCTTCAAGCAAGTGTTGGGACTACTGCATGTTCATGGGCACAACAATTGAATAGTTACCCTTACGAGTTGGGCTCAGATACTAGTGAATCGGAAATGGCTTTTAGCACGGAAAGACTAGAAAGAGGGTTAAACATAGCATACTTGGAAAGACCCGAAGGACCCTATAGAACTCAATTAGAATATGTCCTTAGGTGCTTGCATCTATGAGGATGGTTTGCAAAGAGTCGTGTTGCAATTGCACAATCCTGACCAACCTATTGGATTGGATCATCCAGTAGTGAAATTTGAGAGAGACGCATACATCGACAAAGAAGGAACAATGTACATCATAAGTATTCAGCCAAATCATACCAATGAGTTTGGTGTGGTTCAGCTAGATACAGAAGCGAGAACCCAAGGAAAAGAACCACTAGGAGATGAACCGAGGACACCTAGAGGGAAATCGGTACTAACAAGAGTACTTAGGACAATAGAAGCATCGAATTTGTTTCTAAACAAGGAAACTGATGAAGCATTTTGAAGGTACAGAATGGAACAACCTAGTGAGGTAGGGTCCATCATGGTTTACGCGAATTCAAGGACCCTGATACTCTTGGAAAGGTTGTATACCTGGACGATACTTCAGAACCAGTATTTGTAGTATCACACCACACGGTACTCAAAGGGAAAAGAACAAAGAGAGATCAGAAGTAAGTTTCATTCATCCCATAGAGAGAGATAGAACCACCATGGACACCGATAGAGTGGAAAGACAAAGGGAACCTAGAATACCAGGTGGTAGAGATGATTTTCCTCTACCTAGACCACGTGAACACCCCAGGATATTAAGACCCACTCAATTAGTAAAGTCAATGAAAAACTACTTCGATAGGACAGGAGATCCCTATGATCATGTTGCAGAATTTAAGCAAGTGCTCCAAGCAGAACAAGTAGAAGACATGTTCATGCACTGATATAATGCATTTGGACTAACGTTAAAGAACAGGACTTTAACTTGGTTCCAACCATTGCAACAGAGGCAATTTAGAGACATCCATCACTTGTTAGAGTCATTCATCATGGAATTCTCTAAAAGTGGAATCAGGCATGATATGTCCTTCTTAATTCATAGCTTCAAACAGACCCCTCAGGAAACAGTTAGACTTGCAGGACGTAGGTTTAGACAATATGTTGAGAGATGTCTGATGCAAGAGTTACCCTCACAGGCCAAGCAAGTGTCAATGTTTTTAGATGGCCTCTTGAGCTCTAAACTACGCTCCTATGTATACTTGAAGGAACCCAGAACATTGGAGCAATGTGTAAGAATTTATTATAGACATTGAGGACAACCTTGGAGATGAGTTGGAACTTCAAGGTCTATAAAGACTCATATTGTTCATCTCTAGCATCCTCAAAAGTTTCTAGCTCAATAGAGGACCTAGCAGAGAAAGTGGCCCAGAAACTAGGAGTGTCAAGTAAACAGATGCCTAGGTTGACAACAAACAAGCGTTGTTACACCTGTGGTGGTGATCATATGGCAAATGTGTGTTGCAATGCAACACAACCACAATCCAACCACCCTAGTGGCCAATACTGTATGATTGAGAGACGATACACGAATCACACGGCTCAAGACTACCCATACAACAAACAAGTAGTAAGACAGAGCTACCCCCAAGCATACCCCAACCAGGGAGGTATCAAGGTCAATACAATGCTCAGCCTCATTACTATAGGCCTTCTTAGAACTACCCTTATCAGGCTCAACAGAG
The DNA here is from genome assembly GCA_020310875.1 of Ceratopteris richardii. Classification (NCBI taxonomy): domain Eukaryota; kingdom Viridiplantae; phylum Streptophyta; class Polypodiopsida; order Polypodiales; family Pteridaceae; genus Ceratopteris; species Ceratopteris richardii. The sequence continues at coordinate 63,949,039 of CM035408.1, read as the reverse complement.
ACCTTAACCTGTTTTAGCTCAACAGCTACCCCCACCAGCTAATGTCATCTCAGTCAAATACGATGCTACAAAAGAGAACCTCAATAGGGCTTTAGTGCCTTCTTCACCCCTAATCACAGAAAGTGACCCTAACTCCAACAGTTTTAACTCTACTCATGTAGATAGTCCACCTGCATATTATACAGAGTCACCAGAACATGTGGAAACATATCAATACGATAGTCCACCATTGGAACTCAACTGGGAGCCCGATTATGCTAATGTGATGTACGCCAACCCTAATCCGTGGGCCCAATTAAGACAACAAAGACCAAAAGGCCCTAGAGGACCATGCTTTAGGTGCCAAGGAGATCATTTCATAAAGGATTTTCCACATCCTCCAATAGCAAGACCATCACAATACTATAACATACAAGGTTTTTGTGCCAAATGTGGTAAAGAGCATGTCATCAAAGAGTGTCCCAAGAACCCTGCTAATGCTTCAAAAGTGACACCAATCAACGTGATAGGTATTGTACACAACGTAGATGGATCCAACCGTACATATGTGCCTATCCAAGCTATAACAAGAGCCCAAGCACTCTTACAAAATCAACAGCTTAATCCTGAGAAAATAGCCGGAACCAGCGAATGGAGAGTCTAGTAATAAAAAGAAGAAATCTTGGAAAGATTCAAGAGAAACAATAAAGAGGAAATGGAGTAAAAAGATAACTGAGTTGGAAGGTAGTTTAAAGGAATCTAGAGCTAAAATCCTAGAATTGACTTCTCAAGAATCGAATAAGGAGAACCTAGCTCAGAGATTAGGATCTGTTTTAGCTCAACCTATACCAGAAAACTTGGACATGATGTTTGGTGCATATCAGGAGATTAAAAGAAGGACCCCAGATAGCTAAAATGAGTAAGAACTATCCACGAGCAGACTTAGAAATTGAGAGGACTAAAATTTGCATGAAAATGGTAGAACTAGCACAAAGTATGTTTGAAGCCTCTCGTTATCTTAATTGGAATAACATGGCAAAACCTAAATTACACTTTCAAGGACTACTGGAAAGGTTAGAATACCTGGTCAATAGCAATGAGAAAAAGAATCTACATAGGAACCCAAATGACTTTCAGACCCAAGAAAAGAGTGCACCATCCCTGTCTCAAGTACCAAATACAGAGGTTGAAGACAACCTCTCTTCCATACATAATTATTCACATGCATTTCTAAGAGAAATCCAAGAAGAGCATTGGAGAAAAGAACAAGAAACCCATCCTCCTATTCAAGAAATAGATGAATTGCAAGAACAATTTCCCCAAGACATTCCCTCTATTTACGATCATGTAGAAGAAGAACAACTGAGTGAACACACAGATTCTAGCTCCAATTCTTTGCAAGAATTGCCTCAGTTCACAAGACCTTGGGAAGAGAACTCTATTAGCATGAGATCACCCATGATAATAGTGAGGAATGAAGAATCATTAATCCAAACATAGAAGTAATCAAGAACAGTAACGTTCAATGCCATCTCACTCTAGAGGAATTGTTGAAGGTTAAACCAGAATTGTGGAAGCATGTAGCAAATCAATTCCCTGAGCTCGCTACTACTCCCTCACAGATAGGATCACACAAGAAAGTACTAGAGATACCCATAGAAAGAATTGGAGATGTAAGCGAGGGAGAGGAAGGTAACACTTATCTTCCAATAACCCATAAGGGCTACACCACCAAAGCCATTCACGAGCCTCACTCTAGAGGAATTGTTGAAGGTTAAACCAGAATTGTGGAAGCATGTAGCAAATCAATTCCTTGAGCTCGCTACTACTCCTTCACAGATAGGATCACACAAGAAAGTACTAGAGATACCCATAGAAAGAATTGGAGATGTAAGCGAGGGAGAGGAAGGTAACACTTATCTTCCAATAACCCATAAGGGCTACACCACCAAAGCTATTCACGAGCCAGAGTAGCCATCGCTACAACTACTTTATGGAAATGTTGGGGTAGGCCAGCATTAAGACCTACTAGCATGAAGTTACAAATGGTTGACGAACATATAAAGAAACCACTAGGCTTACTAGAAGGCATATCTCTCACCACTTGTGGTGTGGAGTTTGAACATACTTTTGCCATTTGTGATTTTGGGAAAAATCATGCTTACAAGATGATTTAGGACGACCATTCATGCATCAGTTGCAAATCGTACAAGATTGGGGAACTATATCCTTGTACTTGCAACATTTAGGAGTGACTACTAAAGTCAATCTTAAAGACTATTCCCATCAAGATGTACCCCCAATACAATGGAACATGTTCCATCCATAAGACACAAGAAGAAATAGAATCGGTACACTCATTAGAATCAGACCCATCATGGTTGCACAAGGATACTCATCTATGGATGTGTAAAGTAGCAAAACGAGAGGAAGAACGATTAGAAGCTAGGACTTTAGGTTCAGAACAACATCCACAAACTCTTCAAGAACCCAGCTTACGCACCTATAATATTTCCAAATGAGGAATTTGAGCCTCATGGTTGCGTAGAAATATTAGTCCCGATGGACATAGCACTGAACGAAGAACAATGGACCCCTCATTGTGGTGAAGACGGGTATGACATTTCCATTTTTTTGATCGAATCTATCGAGGAAGACTTTATCCTAGAAGAATGCAGGGAAGTGACCCAAGAACTGGACGAGAGTAATGAAGAGGACCTAGAATCCATCATCATGGAACCCTTCTATTCCACAGAAGAGGAATATCTTTATTTTGTAAAAGCCAAAAACCCTGAAGAGGAAAAGGAAAGTCAAATGGAACAACTTGAGCCATCCATAAGAGATATAGAAAGCAAGCAAAAGAAGAGAAAGAAATCACCTAAGAGAGAAGAAGAAGAAGAAGAAGAAACACTCGTGGAAGTGCTAGAGAACTTCAAGAAGTATGAAATAGAAGATAGAAGAATAATGGTACGAATGCCTATAAGAAAAGCCAAGGTTGGAGAAGTATATGATAACCGAGAGAAATCCAAAAAAATCATAGTCACCATCGCAGGAAAAGAAGAAAAATGTACATACATTGGGCATGATTTGATGAACGAAGGAGAAGAAGAGTTAATTGCCCTACTACATGAATATAGAGATGTGTGCGCTTGGAGTTACAAAGACTTGAAAGGAGTAGACCTGTATATATGCTCCCATAGAATCCCTATGACTCCAGATGCAAAACCTACAAAACAAAAACCGTACACGTACAATGGTAACTACGCTGCTAAGATTAGAGATGAAATAGATCATTTGATAGAAGAAGGATTCATTTACGAAATTGAGCATACCGAATGGGTATCCCCCATTGTGGCCATGCCCAAGAAGAATGGAAAATTGTGTGTGTGTATTAACCTTAAAAAAGTTAATGCCACCACTATTAGAGACAATTATCCTCTTCCTATCACGGAACATTTATTGGAAGGAGTTGCGGGCAAGGGAGTTTATAGCTTTCTTGATGGTTTCTCAAGCTATAATCAAGTAGCCATTGCTCTAGAAGATCAACACAAGATGGCTTTTGCCACAGAATGGGGCATATTTGCATTTCGTGTGATGCCATTTGGGCTGACAAATGCACCCGCCACTTTCCAGCGACTTATGTGTCATGTCTTTAAGGAATTCTTACGCAAGAATTTGGAAGTTTATGTCGATGATATATGTACTCATTCAAATATGAGGCAAACTCATATCCCATAACTAAGGCAAGTATTTGACAAATGTCGAGAATATCAGGTTTGTCTGAACCCAAAAAAATGTGTTTTCATGGTCAGACAAGGCAAAATTCTAGGACACATAGTGTCAAAGAATGGAATCTCTATGGATGAAGAAAAGGTGAAAGTAATTGCCAACCTACCTAGACCAAACAACATAAAAGAAGTACAGGCATTTATGGGTCATTGTGGTTATTAATGAATGTGAGAATTCATTCAATGAACTTAAACGGCATTTGTGCTCAGCACCTATATTAACAACCCTAGATTGGAGCAAGTCATTCCATGTACATGTGGATGCATCCAACTACTCCATAGGATGTGTGTCGGCACAACCCACGAATGAAGGTAATATAGATCTCCCTATAGCGTACACGAGCAAACAGTTGAATGCAGCAGAAAGAAATTACACCACTATAGAATGAGAAGGATTAGGAATGATCTACGTAGTAAAGAAATTCAGGCATTATTTGTTGGCAAATAAGTTCAAATTCTTCACGGATCATCAAGCATTACTGTACTTAGTCAATAAGTCGTGTAATACAGGACAACTGATACGTTGGTTTCTATTACTCATGGAGTACGACTTTGAAGTAGTAGTCAGGAAGGGAAAGAAACACCTTAGAGCTGATCACCTCTCAAGATTAACCACAGGAGAAGCTCCTCAAGGAATAGCTGATGAATTACCCAATGCATATTTGTTTAACCTTGAGATAGTACAAGAATGGGCTAAGCCTATTGTCCCTATTCTCACATATGGACCCAAGAATCCTAGGGTAAGTATCCAAGAAGGAGAAATCACCAAATCACAAAGATATCAAATAATAACAGGAAGTATATATAAACAGAATAATCAAAAGATTCTTGCTTGTTGTGTAGATGAATCAGAACATGTGAATTGGTTGCAATTAGCACACGTAGGCGCATTAAAGCAATATCATTCAAAATATCGTACCGTGCAGAATTTGCATAGAATAGAAGTATATTGGCCTTCTATGGAAGCAGATGTCTACAAGATGTGTAAAGAATGCCCTGTTTGTTGTGAAAGACCACCAGTAGAACATGCCACGTTATATCATATGACTCTCACACCAGACTGGAGTGAACCTTTAGTGACATACTTGAGGACGAAAACATTCCCTCAAGGAATGACCTTAGCACAACAACGCAGTCTAGATCAGGAAGCTCAAAACTATTCACTTATTGGCGACAACCTATACAAACGAGAACAAGACGGATACTTAAGACAATGTGTTCATGAGAGCGATTATTTGAACGTACTAGAGACTACACACCAAGGTGTTGCAGGAGGTCATTTTGGCCTCGATAAGATAATCAAAGCCATACTATTTGCAGGATTATGGTGGCCCACTCTTCACATGGATGCACATAGCTATGTTAAGAGATGTGATGTGTGCCAAAGAACTCAGTTTCGTACTCGCAGAGATGCAATGCCATTGAAACCCATGATGGGAGGCCGTGCATTTTCTAAGTGGGGTATAGACTTTGTAGGACCCATTAACCCCCCTACAAAAGGTACCCATGCTTAATACATTAATGTAGTGACAGATTATCTTACCAAATGGTTAGAGGCCAAGGCTACAAAAAAGGATGATGCACACACGACTGCAAAATTCTTATTTGAAAATGTTTTTACAAGATATGGACTGCCTATAGAGTTAGTGAGCGATCGAGGAACTCACTTTCTAAACCAATTCATTGAATATTGGTTACACAATTTTATGGTGATTCACAAGAAATCCGCACCATATCATCCTCAAGCCAATGGTCAATCCAAAAGCACTAACAAGATCGTTTGTAAAATACTGAAGAAACTCATGAACAACAGACATTTAGATTGGGACAAACAGTTACACCATGTTGTTTGGGCATATCGAGTGGCCTACAAGACCATACTCAATGCAAATCCCTTTCAAATGGTTTTTGGTCAAAATGTTGTGCTTCCTTTGGACTTCTTGACACCCACCATTAAGGTTGCACAAGAACATCAGTGGACCGGCCATGAATTATCATCGAGAATAATGGACTTGGAACGATTAGGAGAAATCAGTCTGAAAACAGCAGTAGGTATATATGCAGCAAAGAAGCAACAGAAAGCCTATTTCGATGCACATGTGAAAGACAAAGGCTTAAAAGAAGGAGATTTAGTCCTAGTGTATACGCTGAAACAACATGCACGGAAACTAGAAAAGCGAGGTTATGGACCTATGATCATTAACAGACTCTCCACAAGTGGAGCAGTACAATTAGCCACCCTAGAAGGAGACATAATGCCTAATTACATTAGTGGCTGTAGAGTCAAGCTTTATCAGGAACCTCTCATTGAGGATATGCTTAGAAGACTCACGTCGGCAAAGAAGCGTAAGGAGGAAGAAAAAAGAATATTCGCTGAAGCTCAGGCAGAAGCTATAGAACGCATTAAGCGCATGAAGCTAAGAAGACAAGGACTAGGGAGAGAATATTATAACCTTCTAGAAACCACACCCAGATACCCCATGGCCATGTGTCAAGCAAAGTCAAGTACTCATCTAGGATAGTGGATAGGAGACCATTCATTACAGTTAGGCTAGAGCATGGCAACCTTTGCCACGAGCTCAGGACTTTAATTGATTCAGGTGCTACGACTAGTGCGATTAGATGGTCCCACTATAAGAACTCAAGAATAGAAATGCGAGCAATTGAGTCATACCTCATAGGGCTAGGAGGCCTGGAAACCCCTTGCATGGGTGAGGTGTGTTGGAGCAAGTCTATGACAAGCCTAAGTATTGGCTTGAGTCTCACAAAGTCTTAGAAGAAGCTTTAAAAAGAAGACTATGTAAAGTTCACTTGTGAACTACCTCTTGTAACTTTTGAAGAGTTTACTTAATGTAAAAGTAAGAGAATCTTAAGTGGTTGAGTCCACTTGATCAAGAATGGAAAGAGGAGCCACGAATTCGTGATTTGTGGTAGGTAGAGAATCAAATCAATCATTGATTGATTGGAGAGTGATTGAGGGAAGTTAGCCTCCCAAACTCAACTATAAATAGATGGCAGTTTTAGTCGTGGTTAGAGAGACCTATGTGAAGACCTCCAAGAGCTGAGATTTATGCCATATCAAGGTGTGATTCCAAGGCACACATATGTATCAGTAAGTCATTGTATTGTACAAGCAATATACTTTCATTTTCATGATTATTTGAGTTCATCTTTCCATGTTCTTGTGAAGTGTACTACTCACTACCATTACTCTCAGTTTTCTCAGTCAGCTTGCAGAGATGTTTTCTCTGAGCTTGGTGCATCATTTTCAGTGATTTAACTTGGTAATGTTAGCTCTATAAGTCTACTATATGCTCACAAATTTTCATGTCATTTAGATGTTGCAATCTTCAGTTATGTTCAGTTGAAGTCAATAGTGCCTGTGCATTTTCACTTCTCTGTCAGGTACCCGACTTTTTCACTCATCTTGTCAGAGGTGTTTCTCAGTGGTTACTTATCCAAATTCAGTGATTTAAATGTTGTTGGATTTAGCTTACTGTCTAGTATAACTATAAAAATTTTCGTAATCATTAAATTTCTAAATTTTGAGTTATGTTGATTTTTCTGCTCACTGGTCTATTTCTGTAGCAGCCTGTGAAAATCGGGATGATGTCATCACTTGTTAAAACTCATTCTCAGTGTGTGGTTCATTATCTTTGATGAGATTACTCTTGCAAGTTAGCTCTTTAAGTTGCCTAGACTTCCCCAAGAGGAATTGAGCTAATTGCTGCTGTGCTCAGAGAATTATGTAAAACACTAGACAGGTGTATGAACCAAGAATATCAAGTTTTCACCTCTGAGCTAACTCCAACTTATCTGTTTTGATCTATCTTTTTGAGAGTGATCTTCCAAGGTACATAGGGTATCTAATACATCCATTGGCAAGCTAAAAGGGCCCACCATATACTCCTGGAGTTCATTTGGCTGGTGTAGATCAAGGATTTTGCAACACCTCTTCATCTTCAAGCACATACCTATCCATCTCTTCACAGTGGTATCAGAGCAAGGTTGGACAACATGGCAGACGGATTTCCTTCATCAATTGACAAATTGGATAGAGGTAACTACTCAGCTTGGTCATTAAGAATGGAAGCTTATCTCCAAGGTAGAAGTTTATATGGTTATGTGGCTGGAGATGAAGTTATGCCAAGTTTCAAGAACAAAAGTCAACCAACACAAGAGGAGCAAGAAAGATTGAGCACATGGTGCTCCAAGGATGCACTTGCAAGGTCTTATCTCCTCAACTCTATCTCAGATTTTTTGTTGCCTCACATTAGAAGTTGTAAGACATCTTAGGAAGTGTGGGATGCACTTGAAGCTTTCTTTTGTTCAAGTACCAAAGCTAGGAAGCATCAACTATGGCTGGATTTCACAACTCTCAAGAAGGCTCCCAAACAAAATGTGACTGATTTTGTCACAAAGCTCAAGGACATAGCGGATCAGTTGGGAAGCATTGGAGAGGTAATAGATGAAGAGCAAATTGTAAGGCAGGTAATCAATGGCTTGAAGGCAGATGACAAGTGGGAAGCATTCACCACAGCTATGGGTTTGTACATGGACATGCATGTACCTAATTTCAATACACTCATTGGACAACTACTTACTCAAGAGGCAAAGCTTATAAAAAATGGAGAAAGCTCTAAAGGTAATCAATCTTCAGCTTTATACACTGATAAAAGCAAGTCCAAAGATAACAAAGGAAAGGAAAAGAAAGTGGATGATGAAGCAGGTACATATCAAGCTAACTATGCAGGTAGAGGAAGACATGGCAGAGGTAGAGGAAGAGGAGGTAGACAAGGCAGGGGGAGATCCCAAGACTTCAACTCATGTTCTATTTGTGGATTAACTAATCATACAACTGAAAATTGCTTTAGGAATTCCAGGAATCAAAGAGGCAGAGGATACAATAGAGGAAGTTATGGCTACTCAAGAGGAAGGTTCAACAACTACCATGGCAACTACAACAACTACAATCATTCAAACTATCAAGGAGGCTACAAAGGAAGGAGAGACTACAATAACTACACAGAAGACTCAAACAAAGAGGATTCATTATTGATCATGAACATGGCTATGCCACAAGGTAAATCTGATGAGCATATTTTCTACATAGATTCAGGTTGTTCAAATCATGTGGAAGGAAATGTGGCACTCCTATCAGATTTAGAAGATCCAAGGAATAAGCATGAGGTACAAACAGGAGATGATACAAAACATCCTGTGGAGAAAATAGGCAATGTCAAAGCACTTGATGGAAACATCAACCTACTCAGTAAGGTACTCTATGTCCCTACCATTACAAAGAATTTGATAAGTGTTGGGCAGATAGTAGAGAAAGGGTTGCAAGTCAGGTTCACAAAAGCAGGAGCATTTGTTGAAGATCCAAGTCAAGGATTCAGAAGAATTGCAAAAGGTGAAAAGACAGGTAGATTGTTCACATTTGAATTACAGGACACTAGAAACATTGCTCTCTTTAATTATGGTAGTCAGACACTCACAGAATTGGAACTATGGCACAAAAGGTTAGCACATATTGGTGAAAGGTCATTAAAGCAAATCTGCAGGGACCAAAGTGTACTTGGACTTCCTAATTTGTCAAAACAACATATGATTTATAAGTGTAGTGCATGTCAATTTGGAAAGTCTCACAGGTTACCATTCATGAAGAAAGGTTATATGCATGGAGATCTCTTGGAGTTGGTTCATACAGATGTATGGGGACCTAGCAAGGAAGCTTCAATATCTGGATCAAGGTATTATGTTTCCTTTATTGATGATTGCAGCAGATGGACTATCCTATTCTTCATGAAACACAAAGATGAACTTTTTTCATGTTTCAAAAGATATTTGGCTCTTGTGGAGAATCAAACAGGTAAATCACTAAAAAGGCTAAGGTCAGATGGAGGGGGAGAATACTTCTCCCATGATTTTGATTCTTTTCTTCAAGAAAGAGGAATCAAAAGAGAGGTAACTACAAGGTACACTCCTGAGCAAAATGGAGTGGCAGAATGGAGGAATAGGACAATTGTTGAAGCTGCAAGGTCTATGTTAAATGAAAAGCATTTACCTAATTACTTATGGGCTGAGGCTGTATCTACAGCCACTTACTTGATTAACAGGTTGCCTTCAAAATCCCTTGATGGGATGACTCCATATGAGGCTTGGAATGGAAGAAGACCAAGCTTAGATCATTGTAAAATTTTTGGATGTATTGCTTTTGCTCATGTTCCTTCACAGGTTAGAGGCAAGATGGATCCAAAGGCAGAAAGGTGTGTATTTATTGGATATGACAACAATCAAAAGGGCTACAGGTTATACAACCCTACCAACAAAGGATTCTTGGTAAGCAGAGATGTAGTTTTTGATGAGAACAATTCATGGTATGAAGATTCATGCAGGAAGGTCAATTTACCATATAATCTTGAAGAAGATTTTCCAAAGCTTGGTAGAGAACAACCGAAGATTGAAGAACAAGACACCTCAGAGGATGATGAAGAATCTCAGATGGAAAAGATCAAAGCATGGAAGTCTAAAGGTAAAGCAAAATTGCAAGAACTTGGACATGAGGCAGAATCATCACATCATGGCCTAAGAAGATCTATGAGGGAAACGAAAAAACCAGAAAGGTATGGGTTTGACACCTCATTAGTAACTAAACATTCTATCTACATAGCACAGGACATAAACCAAGAGGAGCCATCATCATTTGAAGAGGCCAAAGCAAAACCAGAATGGAAGCATCCAATGAAGGAAGAGATTGAAGCACTTGAGGAAAACAACACTTGGGATTTGGTGCCCAAGACTTCATCCATGAAGGTAATAGGCTCAAGATGGGTCTATAAACTCAAGAAGAATTCTGATGGTTCAATTAACAGGTATAAGGCAAGGCTTGTAGCAAAAGGCTTTGCACAAACTCAAGGAATTGATTATGAGGAGACCTTCTCTCCTGTGGCAAAGATGCCTACTATTAGGGTTTTGCTTAGTATTGCCTCTTCCAAGAATTGGAAGATACTTCAACTAGATGTAAAGAATGCATTCTGAATGGTTGGATAACAGAAGAGGTATATATGGCACAACCACCTGGTTTTGAGAATCAAGTTTATCCTGATTATGTGTGTAAACTTAACAAAGCATTGTATGGTCTCAAGCAAGCTCCAAGAGCTTGGAATTTCAGGCTTGTTTCATTCTTGCAGGACAAAGGCTTTCAACCAAGCAAGGCAGATCCTTCACTCTTTATTAAAAAGAGTAATTCTGAGGTCATCTACTTATGTGTATATGTAGATGATATTATATTGACAAGAAATGATGGAGATGGTATGAAGAAGATCAAAGATCAGATGAGAGAAGAGTTCAAGATAAGTGATTTGGTTTCACTTACCTACTTCCTAGGTTTGGAAGTTGTCTACAAAGATCATGGTTTGTTTCTCACTCAAAGAAAGTACATTAAGGACATGTTGGCAAAATTCAAGATGCAAGATTGTAAGATTGCAGGTACTCCAATGGAGGTCAATCACAAATTGAGCTCACATGAAGGTGAATTCATAGAGGACATCACATCATATCAAAGTCTAGTGGGTAGTCTCAATTATGCCACATTGACAAGAGTAGATATATGTTACAGTGTGAGTGTGCTAAGCCAATTTTTATGCACACACCAAGGAAACCACATATGGATGCTGCCAAAAGGATTCTCAAGTATCTCAAAGGAACCATAAATGAAGGACTTTATTATCCTTATGTATCTGATTTAGGTTTGAAGCTATTTTCTGATGCAGATTGGGCTGGCTCCAAGGAAGATAGAAGGAGCACTTCAGGTTATCTTACCTTTGCAGGTTCAAAGCTTATTTCATGGTCATCCAAGAAGCAACCCACAGTTGCTCTCTCTTCTACTGAAGCTGAATATAGAGGTCTTGCCATAGCTACACAAGAAGCTATGTGGATGAAGACATTATTCAAAGATCTTGGATTGGAGTTTGGAACTCCAACTATTTTTGGTGACAATATGAGTTCTATTCACTTGGCTGCTAGTCCTATTTTTCATGCAAGGACTAAACATATTGAAGTTCATTATCACTATGTACGAGAGAAGGTTCTAAGAAAAGAGATTCAAATATCATATGTGTCCACTCATCAACAATGTGCAGATATTCTAACCAAAGCATTGGATTGTACAAAGCTTTGCAAATTCAAGGCTATGATTGGTTTGCAGGTAATCTTGGAAGATTGAAGACCTCAAGCATACTTGGCTTGAGGGGGAGCTGTTGGAGCAAGTCTATGACAAGCCTAAGTATTGGCTTGAGTCTCACAAAGTCTTAGAAGAAGCTTTAAAAAGAAGACTATGTAAAGTTCACTTGTGAACTACCTCTTGTAACTTTTGAAGAGTTTACTTAATGTAAAAGTAAGAGAATCTTAAGTGGTTGAGTCCACTTGATCAAGAATGGAAAGAGGAGCCACGAATTCGTGATTTGTGGTAGGTAGAGAATCAAATCAATCATTGATTGATTGGAGAGTGATTGAGGGAAGTTAGCCTCCCAAACTCAACTATAAATAGATGGCAGTTTTAGTCATGGTTAGAGAAACCTATGTGAAGACCTCCAAGAGCTGAGCTTTATGCCATATCAAGGTGTGATTCCAAGGCACACATATGTATCAGTAAGTCATTGTATTGTACAAGCAATATACTTTCATTTTCATGATTATTTGAGTTCATCTTTCCATGTTCTTGTGAAGTGTACTACTCACTGCCATTACTCTCAGTTTTCTCAGTCAGCTTGCAGAGATGTTTTCTCTGAGCTTGGTGCATCATTTTCAGTGATTTAACTTGGTAAAGTTAGCTCTATAAGTATACTATATGCTCACAAAGTTTCATGTCATTTGGATGTTGCAATCTTCAGTTATGTTCAGTTGAAGTCAATAGTGTCTGTGCATTTTCACTTCTCTGTCAGGTACCCGACTTTTTCACTCATCTTGTTAGAGGTGTTTCTCAGTGGTTACTTATCCAAATTCAGTGATTTAAAGCTTGTTGGATTTAGCTTACTGTCTAGTATAACCATAAAAATTTTCATAATCATTAAATTTTTTAATTTTGAGGTATGTTGATTTTTCTACTCACTGGTCTATTTCTGTAGCAGCCCGTGAAAATCGGGATGATGTCATCACTTGTTAAAACTCATTCTCAGTGTGTGGTTCATTATTTTTGATGAGATTACTCTTGAAAGTTAGCTCTTTAAGTTTTCTAGACTTCCCCAAGAGGAATTGAGCTAATTGCTGTTGTGCTCAGAGAATTATGTAAAACACTGGACAGGTGTATGAACCAAGAATATCAAGTTTTCACCTCTGAGCTAACTCCAACTTATCTGTTTTGATCTATCTTTTTGAGAGTGATCTTCCAAGGTACATAGGGTGTCTAATACATCCATTGGCAAGCTAAAAGGGCCCACCATATACTCTTGGAGTTCATTTGGCTGGTGTAGATCAAGGATTTTGCAACACCTCTTCATCTTCAAGCACATACCTATCCATCTCTTCACAAGGTGGACCTTCCTATCCTCATACACGAAGTGACCATGATAGTGAAGCTACTAGTGGGCCATGATGATGACCTGATAGAACCCCTAATCCTTGGTGAAGATTGGCTATACGATCACTAATTGGACCTAAATCTTAGACAAGGCTCCTTGCGGATTGGAACCTTAGATCAGCAGCGAGTAATACCGCTTGACTTCCCTAACAACACTCCACTTGAGGTATGTAACCCTAGACCATATGAGCTGCATGCGATGGAGGACCGAAAGATCTTTGGCCAGATCCCTCGGCTAAGCACGCTCCTTCCAAAGTCAACCCATGAGAGCTTGGCAATGGATAGTTGCCAGAAAAAATAAATTTCAACAAATTTTCCCTCGGGCTTCCAGCAACGGTCAGGTGGGTTGCATCATCGGTCAGGTGGACTACATCAGCAGACACATGGGCACAACACCCTGCAGTGCCCATCCTTCCACACTTACTGTGGACTAGCCTAGATTAATCATACAAAATGTTGCACTTCCTAATGGGCACGTTTCACAAGTGTTGGACCTCCCTTCTTTTCCAAAGCAAAGTGTCCATCCAACCTCTCAACCCAAACCACAAAGGAGTCACCCACAATGGAGAAACCCAAACTCACGACCCTACCATACGATGCAAAGAAATCAGCAGTATCAGCATCACAGAACAAGTGGCACAAAACAAGTATGGGTGCCAAAAGGATAGAAAGCATCGACAGATTTCAACCATACAAACAATGACAAGAAGAAGTTAAGGCAGAAGCAGAGTTACCATCTAACATCCCCTCGACCTTCTTCTACAAGGACGAAAAGTTGATAGATTTGGATCGCCAAGAAGTACCTGACGAAATGACCCACACCCATGCAGATTTGGATACCCAAACAGTGTATTATAACTCAACACTCAAGCCATGTAACATATACCCCTCAGAAATCTCTTCACTCATCGACACCACAACATCGGATATCACCTTTTGTCCCTCAGCAGAAGCATACCATCCACTCAGCAACCCTTAGGAGATGGATACCAAAATGTATCCACAAGCCTTCGCATGAACAATTGTATAACATTAACCCCATCCCGAATAATCAACTCCCTTGTAATAATTCACTCACAACTGAACTTTGTATAAACTGATCTACACTAACCCAACGAGTCACTTGTAATAACATCTCATCAAGCAATGTATGCACTATCGAAAGCCTGTAGGTGTCTAGAGACCTGCATTAGTTTTGCAAAAAATCATTGCATAAACCATCTCATAACACTTGGCTACACGGGTTACACATCGGTTATGGAAAGGGATTGCGGTCTCACTTTAATGGGATCATGATTAATTTCCATACTAATGTGCTAATCTTTTGTAGCAGATCTTCTCCACATTTGCATCCATCATCATGCAGACAGAAGGACCGTCTGAAGCTGGCCCCAGTGTACCTATGGTCAATTTTGGTGAATTACTGGCTAAACCACATCCTACATCACAACCACCTGAATTTCAAGGATTCCCAGGACCAATGCCGATTGATGATCCTCCTAAGGGATACACCGAAAAAGTTCAATGTAATTCCCATTGGTTTTAAGGTTTAGCAGGACCCTTAGCGGATGCAGACTTCATTTTTTATGCCACGTTGACTTTTGACAGTATTAAGTGGGGCAAGTATCATTTTTTCTCCAAAGAATTTGAAGCGCTCCAAAGTACAGAAGAGTTAAAGCACGTTTGGGCTAGAGCAAGTTTCACAGAAATACTTTAGTGACCCATTACCCAAACCGGATTTTTACAGATGCTACTACCTGGTGACCACACTTACAACCTCCGAGAACAAGGACTTGCCGGGTACTTTTATTCTGCCGTCTTTGGTAAATGACCCCCCATTCAAGAAGTTCTATCTTTCAAAAGACCTCATTCAAGCAGAAATTAAGATCCATGGAACTCACATGCCAACAGAGCGCGAAAGACTTATTCGAGAGCCGATGAAGGGTGGTGATGTCCTGAAATGGGAAGACATTTTTGCCATTACACCTTAATTATCTAAGCCGCTACATATATGTATGCAACATTTTTCATTCCCGGCTCAGGATCATTTCACTATGCTTCACAAGCATATTTCGTTCGGATTATATTTAGCATGTATTGGGCCCCAAACCATAGATCTTGCAAGTTGGATCATTGATCAATTATATTTACCTCAACAAAGATGGGAAAGGAAAAAATTCATCCATGGATGTTGCACTCTCACTCGAATTTTTTATATGTGTTT
Source organism: Ceratopteris richardii (assembly GCA_020310875.1). Taxonomy (NCBI): domain Eukaryota; kingdom Viridiplantae; phylum Streptophyta; class Polypodiopsida; order Polypodiales; family Pteridaceae; genus Ceratopteris; species Ceratopteris richardii. The sequence goes on along the minus strand of CM035408.1, from coordinate 63,933,468 downwards.
GGCATATGACTTGCCTATAGAATGCGCAATAACGAGTGAAGAATTGAAGACAAAGGAACCGCCAAGAAAGTGAGAAAAGCTAGCAAGGGACGGGCAGGAAAACGCATGCGTAGATCTATCCCATGTCTGCAAGTTCTAGAGTCCCCATCACCTTAGCCATCTCCAGAACAATCACCTACGAAACCCCTTGCACCTATACAACCCATATGCATATGCCTGTTACAATCAATTATCACAGAAGGTACTACCAGTACTGTTACCTCTCAAGCAAGCACAGTTCAGGAACCCACCACTACAGCAGTAGAAATTCCCACCTCCATCGGTGCGGAAGCATTTACTTTTCCTATACCCAACTTGGAGGCAGAACCAACAAATACTACTTTTGATTTTGAAATGCATGATGTTTCTCAAGTGAATTTCAATTTTCAGAAGGACGAAAACTCTCTGAAGAAGAAAATCAAGCGCTTGTAGAATAGGAACTCACTACAGGAGGCTTTGAAGAAGCTTACATTCAAGGTTTCAGAGAATTGGTTAAGTCAGTAGGAACTAATGAAGCATTATGCTATTTGCAGAGGAAACCACTACCATAGTTTGACCCATGACGAATATGCTTGCTATCAAAGCTCGATCAATATATTTGTGTACCAATGGATGCCCAATCTTCACAATAGGCCAAGGAAGCATGCCTCATTTCGGAAGGTTCCTTGGCAGAAGAAACGATCTTCATCGACTCCCTGCCTCGCACTTCTACTATAAATATCCCTAACATCATCAAAATACCCACCACACCGATCGCTCCTCTTTCACCTCTTGCCCCTCCAGTCTCTCCTGTACACCCTACCTCACCTCGACCATCCACGTCCTTCGATAGTGCAATAGCAGAAGCCTTTGTTGCCTCAATTCCTCTCATCCTTTCTGCACCCACACAACCTAGCCTCCCTCCTAGGACTTCCACCCTTCCATCTAGTCCATTTCTCTATCCATCTGTCCCTTCCTTCTCCACCCCTCCAAGACCCCTATTCCCATTTCCCCCTCCACTAACCTTCTCCCCCGCCTCACCTCCCCAACCCACTATATTTCCTCTCTCCCCAAGCAATACATGAAACCCCATCTGTAAATTATTTGGCAACCTTTGTAAATCCTGTATTCACACTCACTCAAGCACCCACTATCACTCCACTATTCATAGTCACGACACTTGACACCACGTGCAGTGACATGGACATATTGCCACCCACCGCACCACTCGCCTCATCCATTTCAACACCACATTTAAGCACATCACATTTCTCCATAGTCACCACTGCATCCACTTTCCCATCCCTATTTCCCCTTCCCCTTGCATCAACACCCACACCCACAACATCTTCACTCACTCCACGGTTAATATTATCACCCACAATCGACACCACATTCCATCAAATGTTCGCATGTATGACACAAGTTAGAGATGAATTTGCATCTTTAGGCACCAGTTACTAGATGCTACAACAAACAACCACAGAGTTACAGGTGCAACTTAACTGTTTATCCATCGAGAACGCCTCCCTTAACACATGCTACCAAGAGCTACGCCATGCCTACCATACACTTGAACTAGAAAGTGAATAGAAGACAAATAAGGCAATTACAGATATCAACAATTTGTTAAGGGCTCAAACCATTTGAAATGCGACACTCACTCAAAACATGGGACTACTAAGACACCACCTAGCGGCCGCCAAAGAAGAGAATCAATGCTTGCAAGAACAAAAAAGAGAAAACCTCAAAGCCGCTTTAGATCAACCGGATGGCCCTCTGAGTCCCAGCCATTTTAAAGTCGTCCCCTCTGAATCTATGAAGATGCTATTGGAAGACCATGACAGAATACTAGAAGATTATGACAATATGAATGAGGCATATCAGAAGCTCAAGGAAGACCACAAAATGCTATAGTTGTGAGCACCTATACAACAAGCACCACCAACTCTTGAGGCAACACCTCCACAGATCATAGAGGAACTAAATGCTTTATGCGCTCAAGTACTTACCCTTCAAGCACAAATTACTGCCTTTTTTGAGCCCCCTAGGCCTGATTCTCCACTCGAACTCCCAACGGAGGAAGAAATTGTGTCTATCCCAGTGGAGGAAACATATGAAGAAGCCTACGAACCACAACCCGTCGTAGGCAAACATGTCACCGTTGAAGGCCAGACCACCTTTGAACTCCCTATCCCCGCATGGATGAAGACTGTAGAAGAACTTGGACAGACCCACTCAGCACGTGCGGAGGCTCAATTACATGCCATGGCTATGATAGAGGAACATATTTTACAATCCCCTTACCTCGCTCACTTGGCCCCTTGCAAGTATATATCTGGGCACGAGCTTCAATATAAGCCATATTTCATGCTAATGGTAGAATACCAATTGGGGATCGAAAAGGAGACAGGCAAGAAAAGGAGACATGCAACTCAATTTGAGCCTGATGACAGCTTGCTACCGGAAGCGCAGAGCGGAGAAATGTTTCAACCAACTTGGTGCCATAACTTATTACAGGAATATCCCAAAATGATGAGCACATGGGTCCAAACACCCTTGCATTTAAAGTATAACCCATGCTGGGGACCAATGCCACGTCCCCGCTCCTAGAAGGCCTTTGCAATCAAAGTACAGAACAATAAGTAGTGCCAAGACTGGGTGTTGGAATTTGGGGCCCCAGGATCGTTCCAAAGTAAAAACTTTTGAGCATACACAACTTAATTGACAAGATGATATGTGAGATAGAGAAAGATAGAGATCTTGAGACAAGATTAGAGAATGTAATCTAGATGCTTACTCACTAAAAAATAGATGTCCAAATTACAACATGGGAGTACTACTCAAACCATATAAAGTGGTGCACTCACTAATGGAAGAATATAAAAGAAGATGATGATACAAAATTTAGATTATGTCGAAATAATCTAAGTGTGTGAAGTGAACAAGCAATGAAGCTAAACTTATTCTCACAAAATAGTGTAACAAAATTGTAAATCAACCAACCCTAATTTTGAGATTAGGGTAGAGAAACCCTAAAAACAAAATATAAGGTTAACTCACAAAAGATAGTTACCACCACCTTGTAGAAGAATTCTTGCTCCAAGAGAGTAGCCTCTCCTTCACCAAATATGTTGGTGTAAATCACAAGCCTACACATTTGGCTTAAAAGATATCTTGAAGACCCTACATATGTGAAGAAGCATAGGAACTAGTGCTAGTGGTTAATTACCACTTTATCTCCTTGTAAAAGTCAAATTGACTTGGAATCTTTTGTAATCACCTACCAAAAGGATTCGTGGAAAAATTCAGCTCTTTGATTGAAGCAATATCTCCTAGGATATAGGAGCTTGATCATAGGAAGCCAAAAGTTTGAATTTGAATTCAAACTTTTACTCATTCTCTATAAAAGAGGTAATGGAAAAATCGCGGGTAGAACTCATCACTCCTGAGCTTCTCATTACTGATTCTGAGTGTGTGTGAGGCTTACACTCTAACCTACACCTATCCCACCATTAGGCAATGACTTTCATGCCAATGGATTTGTATACAAGTGTTCATTAATACATACATTCACATTGTTCATTTCTGAGTTCTCTGTTATACTACTTGAAAGTCTGTCAACTTGTGGGGTGCATATCTCAGTCATTTCTTCATCAAATTCAGTGATTCAAAGCTTGTTGGATTCAAATAGAAGTTATCTACATGCTTTCAAAAGTTGAGAAGATTCTATTCAGCCATTTTAGAGAAATACGCATCGAGGTGATCACTGGTCAAACTCTGCTACAGTCCTAAAAAATCGGGGGTATAGCTTTACTTGATAAATTGATTTCTCTTAGCATAGTTTATCTTTTTACATCATTCCACTTGGAATACTTAGCTTGCTAAGCTAGTTAGATACCCCTAAAAGGAATTTTTCCAATTCCTACTGTGCTGCTCATACTAAGCAAAATACCTAGCAGGTGTCAAGACATAAATAGAAGGTTTTCTTGAGATTGTGAGTTTCAAAGTTATCTGTTTTGGTTCAATCATTGCACACATTGTTTCCAAAGTACATAGGCCATCTTATGGTGTCATTGGAAAGCTAAGAAGGTCCACTTATCAAGCCTGAAGCAAGAGAGGGCTGGTACAAAGTAGGTTTTGGCAGTATCTACTCAATCTCTTGGAGTGTCCATCCATCTTTCCCAACAGTGGTATCAGAGCAAACTAAGGTAAAATGGGAGATGATTTTCCTTCATTTATTGATAAATTGGACAGGAACAACTATCAAGGATGATCTCTGAGAATGAAGACCTACTTACAAGGAAGGATTCTCTATGGATACATCTCAGGAGATGAGGAATTGCCCTCATTCAAAACAAGAGGATTGCCAACCAAGGAAGAACATGAAAAGCTCAACACATGGTGTGGTAAGGATGCATTGGCAAGGTCTTATTTACTCAACTCCATCTCTGATTTTTTTTTTGCCACATATTAGAAATTGTAAGACATCCCAAGAGACTTGGGAAACCTTGCCATCTTATTTTTCCTCTAACACAAGGGCTAGGAAAAATCAGTTGTGGATTGAATTCACAACATTAAGGAAGCAACCTAAGCAACCTGTTTCAGAATTTGTGACCAAGATTAAAGATGTAGCAGATCAGTTAGCAAGCATAGGAGAAGAGATTGAAGAAGAGCAGATTGTAAGGCAAGTGATCAATGGGATCAAGGCTGATGACAAATGGGAAAGCTTCACCACTGCTATGGACCTTTACATGGACATGCAAATTCCAGATCTTACAACTCTCATGGGACAATTGTTTACTCATGAAGCAAAGCTCAACAAGAATGGAGATATATCCAAAGGTAATAACTCTTCTGCCCTATACACCGATAAGAAGTCTAAAGATAAAGGCAAGAGCAAGAAGGTGGAAGATGAAGGCTCTACCTCCCAAGCCAACTATGCAGGGAGAGGTAGATCATCAAGAGGAAGGGGCAGATGAGGTAAGCAAGGTAGGGGGAGATCCTATAACTCCTCACCATGCAACATTTGTGGTTTATCAAATCATACTACAGATGAGTGTTTCAGGAATTACAAGAATCAGAGAGGACGAGGATACCAAAGAGGTGGATACTCACAGTCAAGAGGTAGATTCAACCATCACCAAGGCTACAACAACAACAACAACACCAATTACAACAATAATTACAATGGAAACTACCAAGGAGGATTTAAATCCAAAAAGGACTGCAACAACTACACAGAGGAGCAGCATGACTCTCTTCTGATCATGAACATGACTTCAAAATCAGGTACAAATGATGACCACCTATTCTACATTGACTCAAGATGCTCAAATCATGTGGCTGGAAATGTAGCACTACTCTCTGATCTTGAGGAACCAAGAGGTAAGCATCAAGTCCAAACAGGTGATGACACCAAGCACTCAGTAGTTAAAGTTGGAAATATTAAGACTTGTGATGGAAATCAGAATTTTTTGAGCAGGGTACTCTGTGTACCAACCATTACCAAAAATCTTATGAGTGTTGGACAGATTGTGGAGAAAGGTTTGCAGGTTAGATTCAACCAATATGGAGCATTTGTGGAGGATCCAAGGCATGGGTTCAAGAGGATTGCTAAAGGAGAAAAATCAGGTAGACTTTTTACTTTTGAGTTAGAAGACACAAAGAATATTGCACTATACAGTTATAAGGATCAAACACTTTCAGAGCTTGAGATTTGGCACAAAAGATTAGGGCATATAGGAGAAAGAACTTTGAAGCAAATATAAAGGGATCAATGTGTGCTTGGAATACCTAATGTATCCAAGCAACATATGATTTACAAGTGTGGTGCTTGTCAATTTGGGAAGTCTCACAGGTTACCCTTCTCAAGGAAAGGTTACATGCATGAAGACTCCCTAGAGCTTGTCCATACAAATGTATGGGGACCAAGGAAAGACCCCTCAGTCTCAGGATCAAGGTACTTTGTATCTTTTATTGATGATTATAGCAGATGGATTGTATTGTACTTCATGAAGCACAAGGATGAGGTGTTTAATTGTTTTAAAAAATATCTTGCACTTGTTGAAAATTAGACAGGAAAGAATTTAAAGAGGCTAAGGTCAGATGGAGGAGGTGAGTACTTCTCCAATGAGTTTGAAAACTTCTTGCAGGATAGAGGTATCAAAAGAGAAATAACCACAAGTTTTTCTCCTGAATAGAATGGGGTAGCTGAAAGGAGAAATAGGTTGATTGTTGAGACAGCTAGGTCTATGTTGAATGAAAAAAAGTTACCTAACTATCTATGGGCAGAGAGTGTTTCTACTGCCACTTACCTCATAAACAGGTTACCATCTAAGTCCCTTGATGGCATGACACCCTATGAAGCATGGCATGGTAAGAGACCATCACTAGACCATTGCAAAATATTTGGATGTGTAGCATATGTACACATTCCTTCTCAGATAAGAGGTAAGTTAGATCCAAAGGCTGAAAAGTGCATCTTTATTGGATATAACCTAAATCAAAAAGGTTACAGGTTTTATAACCCTACCAATAAGGGATTCATGGTGAGTAGAGATGTTGTCTTTGATGAAAATGATTCTTGGTATGAGAATGAATGCATGAAGGTTAAACTACCCTATGATTTGGAAGAGGAGTTTCCAAGTCTTGCAAAAGAGGAACCTACTCAAAATGAAGACTCAAGTTCATATGATGAAGATACTATCAACCTTGAAGAGTTAAAGGCATGGAAGTCCAAAGGCAAAATGAAGATGAAGAAACTTGAAGACATACCTGAATCTTCAACTCAATCAATCAGAAGATCACAAAGAGAAAGCAAAAAACCTATCAGATATAGGTATGATACATCTCGTGTTACTAAACATTATATTTATCTTGCCAAAGATTTGTCAATTCAAGAACTAGGATCATATGAAGAAGCCATAACCAAGACAAAATGGAAAGAAGCTATGGATGAGGAGATTGAAGCACTCAAGGAGAGTGATACATGGAAGTTAGTACCAAAGAAGGACTCCATGAAGGTAATAGGATCCAGATGGATCTATAAGCTTAAAAGAAATTCTAATGGCACAATTAATAGGTACAAAGCCAGATTAGTAGCCAAGGGTTTTGCACAAACCAAAGGCATTGACTATGAAGAGACATTCTCTCATGTGGCCAAGATGCCAACTATCAGAGTGTTCATAAGTGTGGTTGCATCAAAAAATTGGAACATATACCAATTGGATGTCAAGAATGCCTTCTTGAATGGATGGATTTCAGAGGAGGTATATATGTCACAACCTCCTAGCTATGAGGATCCTAAGAAGGTAACATATGTTTGCAAATTAAAAAAGGCTTTATATGGATTGAAGCAGGCACCTAGGGCATGGAATTACAGGTTAACTACATACCTCCAAGACCAATGTTTTGTTATGAGCAAGGTAGATACTTCTCTATTCATCAAGAGAAGTAATTCAGAGGTAATATACCTTTTTGTTATGTTGATGACATCATAATTACAGGTAATGATGTCAATGGAATAAGACAAATCAAGAGCCAGATGATGGAGTTCAAGACCAATTATCTTGGTCTATTGAAGTATTTTCTTGGGCTTGAGTTAGTCTATACTAACTCAGGAATATACATTACTCAAAAAAAATACATACAGGATATGTTGAAGAAGTTTCACTTGTAGGATGCCAAAGTAGCAAGCACTCCAATGGAGGTAAACCTAAAACTAAGTGCCCATGAAGGTGATGAAGTCAATGACATTACAATTTATCGAAGTATGGTGGGTAGCTTGAACTATGCTACCTTAACAAGGATAGATATTGCATATGGAGTTAGTGTGCTAAGTCAGTTTATGCATACTTGAGAAACTGTAAACTGTATATCAAGACATGTATTACAAAGATATATCAAGCAACCAACTGCTTGACTATATAGAGTAGCATCAAATGGCTCTACATTTGCTACCATTTGTAAAGACATGTTCTGATCCATAGGTGTTTGCATAGGTTTAGAATAAACCATCTGAAACCTCTCCAAAAGTTTCTCAATGTACTTCTGTTGTGTCATATAGATACACTCATCTCAAAACAGAAACTGAATCCCAAGATAATAATGTAAAATGCCTAAATCATTCACATCAAATGTTTGATTTAATTCGTCTTTGAGCATCTGCAAATCTTCATCTCTGGGACCTGTGACTATAATATCATCCACATAAACGATTGCTATAATCATCATACCTATTTTAGCTTTGACATAAAGAGTTGGAGCTGCATCTGAGTTATGGAAACCAATGGATAAAAGATATGTATGTATCTTTTCATACCATGCTCTAGGTGCCTGTTTTAAACCATACAAAACTTTTATAAGCTTACACACTAAGTGTTCTTTACCTGTCTCTTCAAAACCTTTTGGCTGTTGAATATACACATCCTCATGTAAATCACCATTTAGAAAAGCAATCTTAATGTAAAGTTGATATATATGCCAACCAAAATGTGCTTCTAGAGCAAGTATTGACATAATAACAGTCATCTTAGATGTACGAGCGAATGTCTCATCATAATCAATACCTTTTTCTGTGCATATCCTTTGACAACTAGCCTGGCCTTGCATCTATCAATAGTACCATGTGCTTTCCTTTTAATTTTGACGATCCATTTTACACCTATAGCCTTCTTTCCCTCCAGTATCTCACATAGCTACCAAGTTTGATTCTTATGAATAGAATCAATCTCTTCTTGCATAGCTTTTCTCCAAATAGGAATGTTAAGTGCATCTTTAACACATGTAGGTTCATCTTCAACTATCGTAGGTGCCAAAATATCATGAATCTCAAAGTCTTCAGCAAAAATTACATCATCTTTTTGTTGTTGTTGTCTAGTCTGACTTCTTGTTCTTACATGATCTTGTTGTTGATGTCTAGTCTAACTCCTTGTTCTTCCAATAAAAGTCTTTATACCACTATCTTTCCAATTCTGATATAACCAAGTAGGTGTATCCTTAAATAGTTGTGAAACTCTTTCTGAACTTTCAACTTCCACAGGTTCTAGAACTTGTCCTGTCGAGGTACTAGGACTTTCTAGAACTCTAACTTCTTCCAATTCTGGAATCAAAGTCTCTTGTGGAAATGACTCTATAGAAGGTTATGAAATTCCTTTTTCTTCAACTCTTTCTTGAATCCTAGGAATTTTAACTCCCTCCTGATATGGCTAAACATCTACATCCAGAATCTTTCTAAAAATTCCATAGTCATTTTCACTAATGAACTCCGGAATTTTTGCTTCTTTATCATAAACCTTATTTTCAACAATATAAGCATTACATGAAAGAATAACTTCACCTCTATCACTTATGAGAATCTGGATAGTTTCTTGACTTTCATTTTCAACCATAGCTACAAACTTCTTGAATTTAGGAAAGACTTCTGGCTTCAACTTAAGACCATAGATCCATGAGTATCTCGTAAAATCATCAACAAATAGAACAAAATACCTAAATCCCTGAATAGATTATGCTCTCATAGGTCCATTCAAATCTGAATGAATAATCTGCAATTTCTTGGTAGCCATAATATGACCATGTTTCTTGAAAGGAAGTTTATGCATCTTACCTTCAAGACAACCTTCACATATATCCGAATCATTTGGTAGCTTGAATGAGGGTAAACTCTCAACCATACCTCTGTCTTTGATACTTTTGAGAGCTCCAAAACTAATATGTCTGAATCTTTCATGCCATAGCTTCATATCTTCCACCGGTGACGAAGATTTGACTGCATATGCATGACTGATTTTTTACAAAACAAAGATCCCTCCTTTATGCTCACCTTGCAATATACACTTGTCTTCTTTATGTGATAAGATCTTACAAAGATCTCTCTCAAATACAACTTTAAAACCATAACTTAAAAATGTAGATATAGATAGCAGATTCTTCTTCATTTCAGGTACATAAAGGACATCTGAAATTTGAAAATTACCACCTTCTCTTGACTTTAGGGTTATTGTACCTATTCCCACAACATCCAAATCATTGTCATCTGCAATAGTAACTCTTCTACCTGAAGAATAGGAAAGAGAAGAAAACACATCTCTGCAACCTGTCATATGCTTTGTAGCACCTGAGTCGAATATACAAGGACTTGATGAAAGAACTTGTAAAGCTGCCTAATCAAAAGCTACTTCCTCAATGGTGATACATGCATAAGAATCACCTTGAGGTTTCCCTTTTTTATCATCTTCTGCAACATTACCTGATGCCTTTTTCTTTTCTGCTGCAATCCTTTTATAACATGCTGACTTAAAATGTCCAGGTTTCTTGTAGTAAAAACATATTACTTCCTTCTTCTTAGAAGACTTCTCTTTAGATGTCGTAGATACAAAATCTGAAGTAGAAGGTGAAATGGACTTACATTCCTTCTTGGATTGCTTTTCCTTCTTCTCCTTCTTTTTCTTTTTACCCTTTGATGAAGACAAAAGTGCTTCTTCATTCTCTTCCATTCCCTTCAATTGATCTTCATCTTGAACTAACAAGAACTCTAGCTCTTGAAATGTAACCTCTCTATCTCTTGTGGTAAGGATAAGAGTGGCTATAAAAGACCGATATGAGATAGGAAGTGAATTAATTAGCGTATTTACCATTTCTTCATTAGATATCTCATTACCTACATTTAGAAGTTGATTTCTCAAATCAACGAGTCTCATAATGTGGGTTTGAATTGACTCACCAGCCTTCATCCTTGTATTTGCTAGTTGTCTCCTCAAGTGAGATTTTCTAGCAGGACTTCTGCTCTGAAAAAGATTCTCAAGCTTTAACAAAGCTTGTCTAGATCTTCTGCAAGATCTGATCTGTGGTAGAATATGCTTTTTGACACTCATTGCTATGAATGAAAGTGCTAAAGCATCTCTAGCATCCCATCTTGCCTGATCTTAAGTAGGAGGAACTCTAGGTAAAGACCTAGCAGTGACCTTGGATATAGAAGTGGTTACCTCTTCTTCAATTGGTTCTGCAATTGTGACTCTAGCACCTCTTGAAGTTGTTGTATCCCCTTCTTCAACTTCTCGTCTTGGTCTTGTTAAGGATCCATTGATGATACTCCATAAATCCTTTGTCACTAAAATATTCATCATCATGAAACTCCACATGGGATAATTAGAAGATCCATCCAACTTGTCTTCAATCTCAATTCTAACCTCACTCATCTTAACTAAGTGTGTATGTCAATTATGCTCTGATACCAAGTGTTGGAATTTGGGGCCCCAGGATCGTTCCAAACTAAAACCTTTTGAGCATACACAACTTAATTGACAAGATGATATGTGAGATAGAGATCTTGAGACAAGATTAGAGAACGTAAGCTGGATGCTTACTCACTAAAAAATAGATGTCCAAATTACAACATGGGAGTACTACTCAACCATATAAAGTGGTGCACTCACTAATGGAAGAATATAAAAGAAGATGATGATACAAAATTTAGATTATGTTGAAATAATCTAAGTGTGTGAAGTGAACGAGCAACAAAGCTAACCTTATTCTCACAAAATAGTGTAACAAAATTGTAAATCAACCAACCCTAATTTTGAGATTAGGGTAGAGAAACCTTAAAAACAAAATATAAGGTTAACTCACAAAAGATAGTTACCACCACCTTGTAGAAGACTTCTTGCTCCAAGAGAGTAGCCTCTCCTTCACCAAATCTCCACCTCCTTAAGAGTGTGACACTCTTCCTCCTTGATCTCCTTGAGATTGCTTGAGTGAGTGATTATACAATGAGCCAAGAACCTCTTTATATAGTTTTGTTCTTACTTCAAAAGCACATCATGAAATAAAGCATGTCTAAAAGCTGCGATCGCCAATATATTCGACAATCAAAAAATGGTGCGATGTCCATCAAAAGCTTTTTAATAAAGCGATCTTAAAAAACACTTCTTTCATGAATGCTACCGACGGGACTTGAACCTAGGCGGCCTAAATGAGGGGATATTGTTCTATCCATGTTTCCACGCACTGCTTTTATGAAGAGAGTATAGAAGAAACCCTATTAGAAGGACTTCTCAGCAGTTTTGGACCATTGGATATTGACTTCCAACACTACCTCAATTACCCGTATTTCACTCCACCCACTGGACCACCCACTGTAGGATATATGATGGCAACTATTCGCCACTGGCTCCCCCGCTTACGCTGCATGGACGATGTAGTTTTGCATATGACGGTCAAAATATTTGACATGATGCAGATAGTATTCAAGGTCTTCTGTCGCATCAAGGCACCGCATGTTAACACCACAGGATTCAAGCATGGTAATCAGGATTTAGCATATGATATGAGCATGACACCATCACTTTGGGTGTGTTATGCCTAGCACTGTCGCATCAAATGTTTATTGGCATGCTATAAAATGACATTCGAAGAGATGTTTACTACCGGTTTTTGGGAGTACCATTCGGAGGTGTTCATAAGCAGGCCCACACACCTACTCCAATTATTTTCCTGTGAAAAACTAGTGTACTCCACACACTACTAACTACTCCACACACTACTAACTCCCGCCACCAGATGAACCTCAACCCATAGATTGGGAAAAACTCGAAGCAGATCTTGCACACCCTCGCTCATGACCTCCTACAAAAATATATCTGACAGACCCCACAACAAGGTTCTGTCGAGGACAATAGAAGCGAGAGGGAGGGGGGTGTTGGCAGTAGCGAGAGGCACAGATGATGAGGAAGTTTGTGAAGGTGGATCACAACGAAGTAGTGGGGAGTCAAACGGATTATTTTTTCAAAGAAATATGTTCTATAATACTTTTCAAAACTCCCAATAGTGATTTTCATCACTCTTGTACCATATGTAACATAGAACAACCACTTTTGTAATTAATAGCTCCATTTTGTGCAAGCCGAGGAGTCCTCAAGCTTGAGGAGCTTAGGTAGAACGAGCCTACCAATTTTGGTTATTTTTAGACCTCGTTTGGACCTTCAAATAGCACCTAGAACATATTTTTTAACTATGCCAGTCACTAGATGTGAAACCGGTCAAAACTAGTCTAAAAGCTATAAAGAGAGCTAGAGAGCTCATTTTTTAGGTTAGCTTGTATGAGTAGAGAAGAGCTTAGAGCTATTTTGAGTTGTAAGAGTGATCTTAAGCAATAGACTCTATTGTTCCTACCTTCCATTGTGTCTTGTTTGTCTCTTACATGTGTGTGTGCATCTCTATGCTTCTCTCCTTCACTCTCACTACATCTCACATTCACGATCTTCATATCACTCCTATCTCTTCCGTGGATTGACATTAAGGAGGTGGAGCTTCTTAACGTGGTACTTACCACTGTGCTAGAGCAACATGGTGGTAGCATAAGCACGTACAAAGCACAACTAGTAGTAAAAGGATATGCATAGAGATACGGCATTGATTATGAGGAAACATTCAACCCTAAAGCTAAAATGGCTATTGTTAGAGCACTTGTTGCATTAGCTATAGAAAGAGGATTTCATTTTCATGAAATGGATGTGAAGAATGCTTTCTTACATGGTGAGAGTTGTAGGAAGAAGTATACATGGACTAGCCACAAGGATATGAGGATCCAAAGCATCCTAGATATGTCTACAAGTTGAATAAGACTTTGTGTGGGCTTATAAATCAAACTTTTCATGTGTGACATGCAAGGATCGATAATTTTTTACCTTCAATTGGATTTTATGTGTGATGCACATCCCTCATTATATGCAAGGAAGGCTAATGATGGCATCATAATTATGGACATTTAGGTTGATGACCTGATTTTACATGGTGATAATGAAGAAATCATTAAAGAAGTAAAGTAAATCCTCATGCAATACTTCGAAATAAAAGATCTTGGTTTGTTACACTACTTTTTAGGCATTTAATTTATACATATTGAAGTAGGTGTATGGCTATTCCAAAGGCAATATTCCTTGAGTATGTTGTAATAGTATGGTATGACTAATGATAAGCCAATGTCTATGCCATTGGATCAGAATTTGAATTTTGAAGCTACCTCAAGTGAAGCATTAGAAAATGTGACTATGTATAGGAGGATTGTGGGAAGTTTATTCGATCTCACAATTACAAGGCCTAATATAAGCTACAATGTGGGACTTCATAGTCAATTTATGCAGGTTCCCAAGAAATAATAGCTAGATTCTTTGAGATGCACTATACATCATATGAGTGCTACTTTAAATTATGCATTGTTTTATTAAGTTGACATAGAATATAGGTTTATGAATACACAAATGCAAATTGGGTTGGTAGTGTTTTATATAGAAGATATGCTAGTGGTTTCCTATTTTGGTTTGGGAGTGCTACTATCATGTATTATTAAGAGGCAACCCATTCTTGCTTTGTCAATGATAGAGGTTGGTTGTAGAGGTTCTACAATGGTAGCATGTGAGGCATCATGGCTAGATATGCTACTTGTAGTTTTAGGTGTAGAATTGCAAAAGCCTATTAGCATTTACTGTGATAATCTTTGTAGCATACAATTAGCACAAAAATGTTGTTTTTCATGAAAGAACTATCAGGGTAGCACTAGATTGTGCCCTCTAACTAGATTTTAACAAGATTTCATAAATATGCTTTTTGATTTGCTATAATATTATTGACTCTAGGGCATGCACGACTTCAAATTCTTCATGATCATCAATCCCAATAGGTGGTTTAGGACTAGGCCTCTCCCCCATAAATGGAAAAATTTTTGATATGGTTCCAACATGGATACATGAAATACTTGATGTATTCTCATTGTACTTGGTAACTAGAGCTTGAAGATGACTAGATTAATCTCGACCAAGATGGTGAAAGGGCCAAATTTCTTATGTTCTAGCTTTGCATAGGGCCCTGGAGCTACAATGTTTTTCTTGGTAACCACACTATCCCCAATGTGATAGTATGGATTCTAAACAGGATGTTGATATGTATAATACTTATATTATTCTTGAGCTTTATGGATCCCTTGCTTGATTTGTTGGTGAATATCCATGAGGTACAAGGATTTGTCTCTAGCGATTGGGTTCTTGACATGATTTGTGAGTTGTACATCGATCCTTGGGTGTTTTCCATAATTTGCGAAGAAGGGAGGCTGCTTGGTAGATGTCTGAGCATTGTTGTTATAGGAAAAACCTTCAAAGGGTAAAAACTCAAACCAAGCATTTTGATGATACTTGATGGTTCAATGGATACTCTTTTAGGATTCGATTCACCTATTTTGTCTGTCCATCAATCTATGGATGATTGGTTGTAGAAAATTTAACTTGAACACCAGGGGGCTTGCAAAGTTTGTTCCAAAAGATGGATAAAAATTGTGTACCTTGATCATTGACAATATCATCAAGATATCCATGAAGGTTAAAGATGTATTTGAGAAAAAGTATAGCCATCATTTTCAATTTATCCACTATAACAAGAATAGAATAATGTTTATTGGACTTTGGTAGATCTACGATGAACTCCATAGATAATGAAGACCATGGCCATTTTGGAATAGGTAAAGGTTGCAAGAGACCATGAGGTTTATGACACAATACCTTATATATATTGCAAGTCGCATAGGTTTGGACATGTTCTTTGACTTCCTTCCACATTTGAGGCCACTAGAAATCCTTTCATGAGTTCTATTGATTTATTTACTCTAGAATGCCATGCTACAAGGTTATTATGATGTTGCTCAAGTACTTGGATCTTGGGATTTCTTGAGGGACATACAAAAGGTTACTATAGAATCATAACTCATCATTTTCTTGGAGCTCATTTACTTCATGATCTTTCCCTTCTTGAATTCTCTATTTGATGTTAGAAAACAATTGGTCATGTGGTAGAGTCTCAAGAATCAGATGGTTCAATGCTGAATCTTCTTGATGTCTTGAAGAGATAGCTACTAACTAGGGATGTTGAGGCTTGAGTAATATACTCTCTTGTTGATCCAAAGCCTCTTCAGCTTTCTTTGGTGCAAGGTAATATCTTCTTGACAAGGCATTTGACTGACAATGTCAGCATCTTGGATGATACATGATGAAAAAATCAAACCTGGATAGAAAGTAACTACATCGATATTGAATTTTGTTGAGGATTTGGGTGGTCATAAAGTACTCTAATTCTTGTGATTTATGTACACAATAACTTCATGGGATGGTCCTTCTAGATGTTAATGTCAGGTATTGAACACATCCACTATCGTAAGAGTTTCTTTATCGTGGATTCCATAATTTATCTTTGGAGGGGGAGAATTTCCTTGAATGATATGCAACTAGATGTAGGTGTCCATCATCCCCACTTTGGGATAGAATGGCCCCCAAGACAAATTCAAATGCATCTATCTCTAGGAAAAAGGGCTTAATGGATTCACGATGAAGTAGAATTGAAGTAATAATAATGTTGATTTAGGGTCTAAAGGCTTTTCTTTCTTCTTTTTTTACCTGAGAATTTTCCATGTCGTGTAAGCTTTGTAAGAGGTGTCACTATCTTGGAGTGATATTTCATAAATGTCCTAAAAAATTTGGCAAACCCTAGAAAACATTGTACACTTTGAACATATGAAGGTGGTTTCCAATAAAGGATTTCCTCAAACTTCTTAAGATCCATAAAGATTCCCTTCTCTAAGATGATATACCCTACAAATTCCACTTTTGTCTTATGAACCTTCTCCAATTTGTCATATAGACCTTTTTTCTTAGTTTCTCTTCTCCAAATTGTCATATAAACCTTTTTGCTTAGTTTCTCTTTTTTCTTAGTTTATCTAGAAATATCTTTACATGATGTTCATGCTCCTCTAGATTTTTGGAGAATATGAAGATATCATCTAGGTATATTACCATAAAAGCATCTAAATATTTTTTAACAATATCATTCATCATATGTTGAAGACAGCTAGAGCATTTGTGAGACCAGACGATATAACTACATATTCAAAATGCCCATACCTTGTTCAAAATGTTGTCTTCCATTCATCTTCATCTTTTATCCTCACAAGGTTGTAAGCTCCTCGAAGATCATGAGGAACTTTGATTTTCCACGACAATCCAAGAGCACTCATATAAGTGGTAGATGGTATCTCTTTTTATAGTGGATTTATTCAGTGCATAATATTCTACACACATTTAGAGTGTTTCGTCCTCCTCCTTTACAAATAGGATAGCGGCTCTTGCAAGAGACTTTGAGTGTCTAATAAACCCCTTGCCTAGATTCTCATCGATATTCTTGCATAATTTTCTAAGCTCATTACAGGATAGTCTATAGATTGGTCCAAAGGGTGATTGCTCTTGATGTTCTATGGCACAATCATAAGGTCTATGCTCTAGGAGGATATCCATATTTTTCTTTCAAAAACATCTTGAAAATCTCAAAACTGACTAGGCAGCTTCACTAGATCATCTTTCTTGGACTCTTGATTTGGCATGGAATAGACCATATATGTTGCTTCCTTCTTTTCTGCATGTATGAAGGGTTTGGCTCCTACATATGGTGCGTTCTTTTGGATATCTCAACAAGTAATTTTTTTTCCCAATCAAATTCTTGATTATATTTCTTTAGCCGAGGCATTCCAATGATAACAAGGTTTATCAAACTTGATATTAAATTGGAACTTATCGAGCAATGGCATCTTTTGATTCAACTTTGGATTGTAACTTCTTAATATACGTCTTCATTTCTTCCCATTGTTTACTCTCTTCTTCCAAACTCTAGTGCTATCTCTCCACTTTGGTCAACTTCCAAGGAATCTCTACCTCTCTTTGGACTTGTTACTTCAGCTTGTTGATGGATCTAGATCGGCTTATCCCTGATCCTCTGTTATTGATCTTTGTCCCTCGGATACTTTTGTTTGACTTTGCTATCTCATCTTCCCCCTTCTCTTTACTTGTGCTAATGCAAAATTTAAATGGTAAAGCTTTTCTAACTCCGGAGCAACTTGAAACCGTTAGAACTTTTTTGTTGCAGCATAGATTTTGGATAATAGGATTGTAATCTAGAACTTTGATTGATCTTTTTGGTGGATGGCTTGGTTCTTGTTGTCCTACTTGAGACAACCAAAGACTAGTGTCTTTGTGTATCCAGGATGGTTCAATAGAACTACCATTCTTTACAAATATTTTTTCCTCTGCATCATGTATAGCATGCCACTTAAGAGGTGGCTCATCTCAATATGCCTTAGTTTGCAAACTGATCTTCAAAGTTGTGCATTATTTTGAATGTAAAATTCATTTCACCCTAGTCTTGTATCATTTGCATGTGGCTCAAGAATGGCCATCCTAAGATAACTTCAAAGTAACTCACCTTGTTGAATTCACAAATGGAAATGGTGTATTGTAATTCAACAGTGCATGTGGTGAAAAGATTTTCTAATAGACCTAAGGTTCTTTCCATGTGTCTGTCTGTGAAATGTCGATACAATCTAGTGGGACGTAAGGCAAGCTTAACCCATTCCCATAGTTTTTGGGTAGCAATATCTACATTGATGCCTAAATCTACAATAGACTTGATAGTCACCCCATTATATATGATAGGAAGTAATGTATTGCCTTCGCCCCCTCAGTATAGTCACCAATCTTATCTAGAGGGATTTCATGTATGTGTGACTTTGCATCTTTGTTTTATCTTGTGGGCTTGAGATTTAGCTTCAATGATTTATCCCTTTTGCACTTTGATCCCCCTAGTTAGAGGGTGAGCTAGGATTGATTCTAGCTATGGCCATGGATTCTGATATGCATAAGCATGTGATAGTTTGGAAGCACTATGCTATTGTGCTCATGGTTCTTGAGATTTCTCTCACTCCCCATTAAGTTCATCTTCTCTCCTTTTAAGCTTATCTTGCTTCTTAATCAGCTCATCTTGCTTAGACTTGAGGGAATCATCAAGTTCAATAACATTTTTCTTCCATTTATTGACCTGTGTATCACGTAGAGTCTTCTAGGTTCCTTTTGCAAGTGGAGAATGATTTGGAAGATCCTCTTCACTTTATGAGCTTGATGTGAACCTTTTTGCTATTATCATTCCTTTTTGCCTTAGCTTGTGCCCATGTAATCACTTGTAAAGGGGTTGTCGCTTCTTTTCCCTTCACTACTAGAGTTAGAGGCAATATTTGTTAACATGTTAAGAAGTATTGGTTTGATCCTATTTGGATTGTGAGGAAAATCCTTATACAAATGAGTTTGACTACAATCAATACCTAAGGATTTCTTAGTTGTTATGGTGGTAATTGGGGAATTTTTATATGTGTGTATTCTCTAAAAGAAATGATCCCCATCACATGCAAAGCAAGGACCTCTTGGTGGAGTAGGTATGGACTAAGTTCTACCCATGTTATGTGGTGGAACATTCATGTAATAAACTTTTCTATACTCAGGCTAATTAGACCCATTACTTTGACTATATTAGTCCCCATATCCACTATGATAATTTAGATAGCCCGAATAATGAGTGGATTGATCATACTGTTGAGAGTATACATCTTGTTGATCACTTCTTATGGCACTTTGTTTCCTGATAACCTTTGTAATAATTAGAGCAATTGGCAGCATAACCACAATTGTTGAGGGGCAAGATGCTGCTGACTCAACACAAGTGTGACTGGGTATGTAGGATACTCTACTATTGATCTAGGTGGAAATGGCATTTGTGTCCTGATCAGGTATGGGTATCACAGTGGATATTAGTACTCTTGTTGTGTAGCTAGCCTTTGGGCTTTATAATTCCCCATAACTCATCTATTCGCATATTGTTGGAGTTAGACGTCTGTGGTAGTACACGAGAAGCACAAGGAAGAAGAAGAAGCTTGGAGCACAACACACAATACTAAATGTATTACTAGAGAATTTTGTACAAAGATAAGTAGCCCATTAGGGAAATAGGCGTATATACAAGCCGGGGGAAAAAAACCTCCCAAAGAGGGAAAAAAGTGCCCCGGTGGTCCTACTGTGTTCACATACATCACTATCTAAATATATCAACAAATCCCCCCTGGGAATGATGCGGTGAGCAAGGAGCTGGCACTCATGTATAAGGAAGTGCCAAGCTATGTGGAAATCACTCCATAAAAGGAAGTAAGCCCAAAGCTTTGTGGAAAGCTTCAAACTTTTCCCTAGGCAGAACCTTCGTGAAAAGGTCTGCAATGTTCTCCTGTGTGGGCACATATGCCAAGCTGATCTCCCCAGCAGAGAACCTCTCCCTGACATAGTGATAATGCACCTCAATGTGCTTAGTGCGAGCATGGAACACAGGGTTCCTCGCAACTGCCAATGCGCTCTGACTGTCAGTGAAGATGGTGGTGGCAGAAGATTGGCCAACACCCAAATCAGCCATAAGGCATCTGAGCCACACACACTCAACAGTCGCTGCGAAAGCTGCCCTATACTCAGCCTCACAACTGGAAGTGGCCACAATAGGCTGCTTCTTGCTCAACCAAGATATACATGAGCTACCAAGCATGAAGCAAAAACCACTAGTGGACACACGAGTGTCATAGCAACTAGCCCAATCTGAGTCAGAAAAAGCATGCAAATCTGGCGGTAGTGATCCCCCCTTGGGATAAAACAACCCAAGTAGCCGAGTACCACTCAAGTAGCGAAAGATGCACTTGACTGCCTTCCAATGCATGACTCCTGGGCAATGCATAAACTTACTCATTTGTGAGACAACAAACTGAATATCTGGCCGAGTAATGCATAAGTAAATCAAGCATCCAACAGCCTGCTGATAGAGAACAACATCAAATGCATCTCCAGCATCATGAAGACTCTATCGTAAACCTGTCTCCATAGGAGTGGCAATAGGCTTACAGTCTTCAAGGCCAAAACATTGCAATAATGTGTCAATATATTTCATTTGACCCAAAGCCATTCCACCATCAACTTGCATAAACTGAATGCCCAAATAGTGATGCAAATGCCCCAAATCAGACATCTCAAATGAGGCATGGAAATCAGCCTTGAAATCAGCAATATGCTTCTCAATAGGACCAGTGAGCAGCATGTCGTCAACATAGACAACAATGATCAGAAGCACATCGTTAGCATGCTTAACATATAAGGTGATTTCAGTTGGATTGTTCTCAAAACCATGTGCTACTAGATAGGCATGTATCTTCTCATACCAAGCACGTGGTGCTTGCTTTAAACCATATAATGCCTTCTTTAACATGCACACCTGGTTTTCATGCCCATTCTACAGAAAGCCACGGGGCTGAAAAACATACACTTCTTCATGCAAGTCACCATTCATAAATGCTGTTTTAATGTCCAACTGATGTACATTCCAACCATGATGGGCTGCAAGTGCACAAATGCTCCGAACAGTAGTCATACGACATGTAGGTGCAAAGGTCTCATCAAAATCAATGCCTCCTTCCTGCGCATAACCCTTTGCAACAAGCCTAGCCTTATACCTATCAACTGTACCATCAGGTTTACACTTTAGCTTGTATACCCACTTAGTGGCAATGGCCTTCTTGCTAGGAGGCAAGTCACATAAAGACCATGTACTATTCTTCATTATAGCATCATATTCAGATTGCATAGTAGCCATCCAATTTTTTTGAATTCTGTGCTTCATCAAAAGAAATAGGCTATTTCTCATCACAGAGACTAGACGCAGCCATAGCATAGCAATCTGATGCAAAGGGGGCACTATGAGAGCCTGAACGAGTACGATATGACAAAGGTGCATCTAATTTGCTATCACACAAAGTCTGCACCAACAATTTTGGCATAGTTTTTGCCTGCTCAATATCACCTCTCTCATCAACAAGTGCATCATGTAAATCTGCATTAGAAATGGAATGATCTGCATCATCATATGAAACCTACAAAGTCTCAGAAGTTGCCTCATTAGGACTAGCACTAGACTGTCCACCTGTAAAAAGAGGCATCAAAGTATCATACATGTCTTTGGAGCTAACAGATGTCTCCTTAGTACATGAGAGCAATGGCTGAATAGCATCTTCCACAAAGACAACATCACGGCTAACCAGAATGCGTTTAGTCTGTGGATGATACAGACGATAGCCTTTACTTTCAGAACTGTACCCAACAAAAATACATTTTACTACCTTATCATCCAATTTTCTGCGATGTTGTTCTGGCACTAGTGCATATGCCAAATAACCAAAAACACAGATGAGCAATAGATGGCTTGCGTTCATGCCAAGTCGCATATGGAGTGATAGACTGCAGTGCATTAGTGGGACACCTGTTCAGTACATATGCTGCACACATGACAACCTCAAGCCAGAAACTATGTGGTTTGACTCTTGACCATGCACCTCGCCATCTCCATGAGTGACCTGTTCTTTCGTTCAGCAACTCCATTCTGTTGAGGTGTATACGACACTATACATTGGTGTTTTATCCCACGTTCAGCCAGAAATGCATTAAAATCAAAAGACATATATTCTCCCCCTCGATCAGAATGGAGGGTGCCCATTTTACATGCTGACAGATTTTCAGCCAAAACCAAAAACTGTTTAAAGCACATGAACACTTTGGACTTTTCTTTGAGTGGATATACCCATGCATGCCTGGAAAAATTATCAATGAAAGTCACGAAGTAAAGATGATTTCCAAAAGAAGGTGTCTGCATAGGACCACAGACATCACTATGTACAAGCTGTAATTTTTGAGTAGCCCGAACTGAACCATCTTTTGGAAAGGATGAACGCTACATTTTGCCCAAAATATAGCCTTCACAAACATGTTTTCCAGGTGCCTCAAGTTTGGGCAAAGAGGACACCATGTCAGATTTCTGCAGGTGTAGCAAACTAGCAAAATTCAGATGACCAAAGCGTGCATGCCAAAGCTTTGCATCTGACATAGCCGGAGAATCATTTACTGCACATGCCAAATCATTTATAGATCTTTCATAGTCTATGAGCTTATACAGGCCACGACATAAGATGCCAGAAGCAATAATCACATCGCCATTTGACAGATCATGAACTGTACACCTGTCATCAACAAATTTCACAACCAAGCCAACCTTGGCTAATGCAGAAACTGATAATAGGTTCTTTTTTATCCCTGGCACAAATAAATCATCTGACAAGGTGAAAGAACTACCATCAGCAGTAGTCAGAATGATCTTACCAATTCCCGTAACAAGATAAGAGGAGTTGTTGGTGCATGTGACAGTATTCCCTATAGGGGCAGGCTCGAGTGAAGAGAAGAAACTGCGCTGCGAGGTAATATGTTTGGTCGCCCCACTATCAAAGTACCAAACATCTGAGTCCACTGCAGACATGCACTGCTCATGAGAAGATGGGTCAAAACTGCAAACAATAGTAAACGCCCATTCTTCTTCCTGCACAAGATTAACAGACTCTATTTTTGGTGTAGAGGCTTCTACAAAAACCATTCCAGCCTCCTTTTTCTTTGCCTCTTTTGCAGCCAGTTTTGGACAGTTCTTTATGATATGATCATTCCCTTTATAGTACTTGCAAAACAATTTCTGCTTTTCTGATTTCTTCTCATCTTTATCCTGGTTCTTCAAATGTACATCATTTCCAGATTTTTGCTTACTAGTAGAAGAGCTCCATTTTCTTTTGCCCTTCTGACTAGCCAGGAAAGCTTGATCTGCAACATGCATAATGGACCTATTCTGCTTGGACTGATCTTCCTGTAACAGAACAGAGACTAACTCCTCAAATGACAAGGCATTTGGATTGCCTTTCATCATCAATCGAAGAGTAGAAGCAAAACTCTGATATGAATCAGGAAGACCATTCAGAACGGTCTGCATAAGTGAGCTATCTGGTATAACCTCATCAGCAGAAATCAACTGTTCCTTCAAGTCTTTGATCTTTGTTAGAAAACTGTCCATAGAATCACCTTCATTCATGTGCTCACTCTCCAACTGTTTTCGAAGGTAAGCAACATGAGCCTCATTCCTAGCTTGGTACAACGTGGTAAGTGTATCCCAAGCATCCTTAGCTATTCTGCAAGAGTGAATATGAGGAATAATGGCACGTTTGACAGACAAGGCTATCAATGCATGTGCCTGGGCATCTCTGCCATCCCAACAAATCTGCTCTGCAGTAGGTGCAATAGAAATAGTAGCATGGAATCTGCACAATATCATCTTCGACACCATCTTCATCAGCTCCAGCACCTGTATTCGCAGTACCTGTTGTTACAGGTGTAACAAGACGTCTTTCAACACCCTGCACAATGTTCCACAATCCTTTTGCAACCAATACATGTCGCATCATATAATCCCATAATGGGTAGTTGGTACCATCCAACTTATCCTCAACAACCAACATACGGAATACGTCATTGCTTTCAGCCATGGCCGGTGACTAAAATACCTTGATGCAGAAAATTGACTGTATCTGAAAAAGTTGAATGGAACTGCCCAGACGAGATCTGCTAAACCTCTAGCAGGCTTTGAGACGCTTATACTGGCGAACAGAAACAGGTGTATACCTTTGGCACAAAAAGATGAAATAGCCTGCACAAGCGCTACGATAGTGCGTTCAGAGGTCGAAACGAGCTCCGATCTCGATTTCGGCACCACAGAGCGAAGCAGTTTTGATATCAGAAACACCCTGAGTATGCTCACCAAAATTCGTACGATTCTGAGACTGCAAACGGAGGAGTGTCGATGGCGCCCTAGATGAAGCGATGACCTGCTCTGATACCAATTGTTGGAGTTAGAAGTCTGCGGTAGTGCACGAACAGCACAAGGAAGAAGAAGAAGCTTGGAGCACAACACACAATACTGAATGTATTACTAGAGAATGTATAAAGATAAGTAGCCCATTAGGGCAATAGGCGTATACACAAGCCGAGGAAAAAAACCTCCTAAAGAGGGAAAAAGGTGCCCCGGCGGTCCTAGTGTGTTCACACACATCACTACCTAAATATATCAACACATATGTGCATGCCTGCATGGGATACTTCTCGACTGGTTGTTTATTGTAAAAACACTCAACAATTGAGTGATTGGTCTTTTGCTCGACAATATTGCAGTTGTGGTTGTATTGGAGGAGGTGTTCTTATATTGCATGCATGTGATGGATGATCTCCTACGCAATGCAAACATTTTCTAGGTGAAGGCATAGCAGATTGTAGATTTAAATTCTTAGCGACAACCTTTGCCATTTCATCAATCATTGTGAACTTGATTTCACACTTGGAATAGTTTGTGGAGTTGGTGAAAAGACCTAAATAGAGCTATCCAAGTCATCTTCCACATAAATGCACTTTTGTATGCAATCTTCCAAAGCAATCGGATATGGGATTCATTAGATATGCTGTAATGTGTAATTGAGCACTTTTTGAACCATCAAGAGAATGTGTAATTGATTTGTCTTCTCATGGTAAATCTCTTCTCATCTTCCACACAAATGCACTTTTGTATGCAATCCTCTAAAGTTATGGGACTCATTAGATATGCTGCAATGTATAATTGAGCACTTTTTGAGCCATCAAGAAAACGTGCAGTTAATTTGTCTTTTGATGGCAAATCTCTTGTGGTGCATCGTGCTATGTATTCCTTGTAGTAATGAGGAGATAATCTCATGTCCTCATTGGCTTCTTGCTTGAATCTTTTTATCAGTGGTGAGTTGTCATGCATTAATCTTGACTTTGCGAATTCAAATATCAATGCCTTCAAAAGCTGATTCTTATTTTGAAAATTTTGTATGCATAATGGTTGGAACCATGCTAGAGTAGTTCCTTTAAATGTGAGTCCAAAAGCTTCATATTGTGTGAAAAATTCATACACTTTCGCAACCCGTAAAACTTTCCTAAAATCAGACTCGTGTGTAGTAGGATCACGTTGTACTTTTTATCCTCTTACATAATTTTTTCCACTTGGGAAGGTCTCAAACTTCTATTGAAGTTTGACCTTACAATCCGCACTTGTAGCATTGGGGGGTTTTTCTGCTACGCCTTGAGAAACAAGGGTGTCATCAAAATAGGCACTTTATACACTTCTTGAAAAAAAAATAGATGACACCATATCTATTGCCTAGTGAGATTAGAGTAGATAGACTAAGATTTCTTCTATAATCTCCAAAGTGGAGAAGATAGAAAAAAATCAATTCCCCCCTCTCTAGAGGTGGTCTATATACCAAGTATCTAGAGGAAAATAATCTTTAGTCTATTTGCGGAGGGTGTTTGCTTGGGCAATCATGGGTGAATTTCGGCTTTTGTCTAACCTATGGGCACTATAGGTTTATGACAAGACTTAGGTGCTTCGAAAACCCAATCACTTATATCTAGCATATGGCTGCCCTAAGTGATAGAGCAATTGTGGGTAGAAAATAAGAACTTTTTAAGTGATTTCGAGTGCCTTGTGACTTTTTTGTGATTCCTTAATGGTGTGGAAGCTTCTTAACTAGTCTTTTCTTGAATTTTAACTTAATTTTCTAGAGATGATTGCTCTAGGCTAGGGTAATCATGGTCTCAAATTAGGATTGTTTTTTTTTTGTGTGCAAGAGGCTCTTAACGTAATCCACAAGGTTCAACCTAGAAAGGAGTCCAACCAAGCTCAAGAATCACTTTTTCCACTAGAAGACTAGCCTAGCACTTAGAGAAATTGTGGTCCAATTTATGATATTTTCCTTGATTTTCTCCTTTAGAAAGGTAGTTAGAGCACTTTAAAATCAAGATTTGGATCAAATATCACATGTTTTAGTAGACAATTGCCTTGTTACTTAGAGCATTCATGGCCTAATTTAATGGGGTTTTCTTGTGTTACTTAGAGCATGTTTTAGCAGACAATTGCCTTGTTACTTAGAGCATTCATGGCCTAATTTAATGGGGTTTTCTTGCCAATGATTAATAGAGCATATCTATTAGAGCCTAGAACTATCAAGAAGCTAGATTTTGCTCAAAATTCGCTCAATTCCAACAAGAAATTTCCCTGAAATTAGAGTAATTATGGTTAGAATAGAATGAGTTTTTGGTCAACAATATTTCCCAAACACCTCTCGTACTATTTATGTAGCTCCTGGGATGATAACAAGCTCAAACAAGGCTAAAGTACCTCATACAACGGCTCTACTTAGAGCAATTGTGGATTTTCCAAAAAGAATTTTTGTGCAATCTCTTGGCCCCTTGGGATTTGTCTTGCGTCTTGCAATAATTTGGACAAAATCCAAGTTGAAAATCTCTCAAAAATATAACAAATCCCTCATATGATTGCCATGTTAATCATGAGTGAAATTTGACATGAACTTGAATAATTTTTTCCCACTTCCCTTGATCTTTATTAAGGATTGGCCTATTGATTCCTCAAGAGAAAGTCTACAAAAGTCAAGTTTTGAATTCTTTTCCATGGAAAACTGCCTAGGGAATTTGTGGGTAGAATCTTAGACTTTTTGCACTCTTCTTTGACTTTATTGTCTTGGGGCTTCCTTTACAAGCCTCTGATCTCTATGCAGCCGAACATGGTTCTCAAATGGGTCCCTATAAGGAGGAATGATCAGTTGTCATCTCGAGGTCCAATGGACAACTCTAATTATAGCTTGCATCAACGTCCCCAAGTAACATCAGAAGCCTTGACGTGCGACAACCATGTGCCTTTGGCATAACCTTGTTTTTTGCACCATTCAGGTCATGCATTTCCAAAGTATGCATTAATATAGGGTCACATTACACGGCCATGCATAGACACATTTGAGAATCCCAGGCACATGAGACACATTTGACATATGTAAATTATTTTATTGATACTAACATCTTTCTTCTTGTTTGCTGACATTGTCAAGAGAGAGAGAGAGAGAGAGAGAGAGCTTGTTCCTAGGTCTGGCTCATGGAACATGAATGAGTCATGCTTAGTTGAAGGTGGAATTGTTGATGACTCGACATATATTAGTTTGGATAGAAGTGTGTCTCGGCTAGCAGACGATATTATTGCTACCTTATCTAGTAGATGTCTAAAACTTGGCATGAACATGGCGTCCACAACTATTGTTCCCCTTTACCATGGTAGAAGGGAAGAGCTTGAAGGTCCGCAACTTGAGCGATGCTTAAATACTATATGTACGAGAGCATCCAAGGAGATATCTGCAAGGGGTAGTTCTGGTACCCTACAAATCCTTGTATGTATACTGGGTGAGACTCTTGCTTATGGTGAGCTAAAGAGAATATGTGAAACTAAGCTTGGTGTAGTTACCCAATAGTGTTTGTCAAGGAATATAAAGAAATTCAATTCTCAATATTTGGAAAATGTTGCTTTGAAGAGAGGGGATAGGACCAGGTGCTGGAAGAATCTCATCAGTGGACCATCAACAAGGGCATTCATCGACAACGATAAACCAGCCCATGTTCCATCACAATGATGGGTGTACAACACGAAGAGATAAACATCGATCGACCATTCACCATGGTAAGAATCCTTACCTTGGCAACACCATAACCATGATAGATTAGGAAACCTCTTCCTCAGCATACCCTTCGAAGCCAATAGTTGCTCCAACTCAACCTTGACAACCTCTTTTTGAGAAACTAGCAAATTTTGGAAGCTCACAATGACACATTCACCTTGGAATCCAAGGAAGAAGCACCTACAAAGGGACTAAGACCTACAATAGCTAGGAGTGACAAAATGAAGAAAAGGGCAATCGACCTTGCTACATGTGGATGACAGACCGCTCTTGTTAATACATGATGGACATTACTACTCAAGGTAATACAGGGAACACCCACTCCAACAAGGGTTTGTCACGGATGACAGACTCGAGAGGGGGTGAGTGTTGGAACACAAGGTCAGGCACAAGCATGGAAGCACATCAGAAAAGTGGACACACAAGAAGAGGGAATAAGTAGGGAGCTCCAAGAAGTGTATGTCAAATTTTTAGAAGATGCTCAAGCTCATGCATTGATTGTGCTTTCTATGAAGCATCATATAGTTCCATACATCTGGTAATGTTCTACATCAAGAGAGGCATGGGAAACTCTTGCTTCTTTATATACCGTGCGTAATGAAGCACGTGTTGCATACTTGAGGAAGAAACTTGAGGATGTATGTATGGCTGAAAATGAGTATGTGACACGCATCAAGGACTTGAAAGAGCAATTGGCAAACATGGATGAGATTATTCTGGATGCATCACTCATTTATACATTGTTGAAAGGATTACCAAAATCTTTTCAAAGCTTTGCTACTACACTCCGTTTAGTTGCAAAAGGGAATCCCAATATGTATGCATTTGATGAGGTTCTGTCTCTTCTTTTGCAAGGAGATCAATCTAGAGTGAATAGGAATGGTTTGATTGAGGGAATGCAAGCACTTGCTATCTCACAAAAGGGGAAAAGCAAGTATGATTCAGCTTTGGGTTCATCAAAACCAAAGCATCAAGCTTCCTCTTCCACTCATTCCTCTAATGATGCTGATTTGCAAAAGAAGAAGAGATGCAAATATTGTCAAAAGGCTGGTCATACTATTGATATAGTGTAGAAAGCTTGCTAAATGCAATGAAAAGAAGAAGGAATTTGGCATGTCTATTGCTGAAAATTCAACAAATGCAAAGAATGATGAAGCTAACATGGCTCAAGATTTTTGGGCATGTGTTGTTACATGTCATTATGATGCATCTTTGCATTCTAAATGTATGGTTGTAGTGAGGCTGATTCGTATTGGTTCTTTGATAGTGGTGCTTCAAAGCACATAACATCATGCAAAAGATTTTTTGCCTCATTTGAAAGATGAACACAAAGGAGGAAATGTGGTGTGTGCAAACAATGCCTCTTATCCTATCATTGGAGTAGGAGAAATTGAGCTTACGACTGCAAATGGAGGTGTGATTCTCTTGAAAAATGGATTGTATGTGCCTGGTATCAACAAGAACTTAATTTCAGTTCCGTTGATTGCCAAAGCAGGACTTCATGTACACTCTATTGATGATAAGTGTATGCTTCATTATTTTAGCAATGGTGATATTATCGTGATGTCCGGTACATTATGTAATGGTTTGTATCACATGGATACATACAAAAGGGATGCCTTGAATGTCTTAGTTGCTCATACTTCTTCCATGGCTGAAATGGAGCTTTGGCATGCTCGTTTTGGTCTCTTGAACTTCAATAGTTTGCTCTACTTGCAAAAGAAGGACATGGTTATTGGTTTGCCTACACGATTCCATTGAAAAGCATGCATGTGAAGGTTGCATTCTTGGAAAAATGGTGCTTCTTTTCCAAAAGATAGTCATACACACACTACAAGAAAATTGCAGCTTGTTCATAGTGATGTATGTGATCCTGTCAAGACTCCATCTTTTGGGAAGCATGTATATTTTGTTACCTTCATTGATGATGCTACTCACCATACATGGGTGTATCCTATGAAAGCAAAGAATGAGGTATTTTCTTGCTTCAAAGCATTTTTAGCTATGGCTGAAATTTTTTCTTCACAAAAGCTTTTGACTCTATGCATAGATCGTGGTGGTGAATACATGTCACATGAGTTTAATGCCTTTATTCATGAAAGAGGTATTTCACACCAATGTACAATACCATATATACCTCAACAAAAGGGTGTTCTCGAGCATAAAATAGAACTCTACTTGAAATGGCATGATGTATGGTTAAAGGAAAGCACCTTCCTGATAAGTTTTGGATGGAAGTGGTCATGTGTGCAAACTATGTGTTAAATCACTACCCTATAAAAACATTGAGAGTCATCACTCCTTATGAGGCTTGGATTGGTCATATGCCTATGGTTAGTCATATGTGTGTGTGTTTGGTTGTTTGGCATATGCTCTTGTGCCATCACAACAATGTCACAAATTTGATGACAAGGCAAAGAAATGTATATTTGTTGGTTATAGTGCTGAAAGTAAGGGATATAGTTGACGAACACAATTATTGTGAGTCGGGATGTGGTATTTGCTGAAAATTCAGTTCCCCCCCCCCCCTATTTGAATGCAAAAAACAACCAACAATTAGCTCACATGATGTGTTCGATACACTCATGCCTTCGTTCCAAAATGGTGCATTCGACTATGGCCATGTAGACTAGCCAACTAAGGCTCAAAGGGCTGAAAAATTCCAGCCAAATAGGGCTGAAAATGTAGAGAATTTCCAGCCAAACATGGTTGAGATTTTTAGCCAAAAATGATCAAAATTGTTGGAAATTTCTAGCCACATATGGCTAAAAATTTGCATCAAAATATGGCTGAAAATGAGCATGAAATTCAGCCCACGCATGATATACATGTTGATGATGTATCACATAATGAACACATGTCTATCAAGAGTGCACAAAGTATGCCAAAGTGGTTGAAACAAACCTTGCAGGACAACAAATTAAGTGCACCTTTACTTGGTAGAACAAGATCAAGCTCTCACCATGAATCAAGTAATTTTGTGGATTATTCTCTTATTGCAACAACATATAATGAAGAGCCACTTACTTTTGAAGATGCATGTGACGATCCACAATGGATGAATGCTATGCAATCAGAAATGGATTCCATACATAGGAATGGTACTTGGGAGTTATGTGAATTGCCAAAAGGAAAGAATGCCATTGGTACAAAGTGGGTTTACAAGATTAAGAGAAAGTTTGATGGTAGCATTGATCGCTACAAAGCTAGATTGGTTGCCAAAGGATATGCGCAACAATATGACATTGACTATGAGGAAACTTTTGCACCTACTTCATGCATGACTACCATTTGTAACGTGGTTGCACTCGCTTCCCATTGAGGTTGGAAAGTACATCAATTGGAAATAAAAACGGCTTTCTTGAATGGTGATTTGCAAGAAGAGGTCTATGTGAAGCAACCTCTTGGATTTGCCATGAAAGGGAAAGAGCATATGGTTTGTTGCTTGCATAAAGCCTTGTATGGTCTCAATCAAGCTCCACGTGCATGGTATGACAAAATCCATAAGCACTTGATTGCTCTTGGCTTCACATGTAGTCCAATTGAAAGCACACTCTATGTACACAAAGATGGGGCTGATCTTACAGTGCTTGTTCTTTATGTCGATGACATACTCTTGACTGGGTCATGTGATGCAAAACTTGACATTCTTATGGCTGATTTGTAGCATACCTTTGATGTCACTTATCTTGGTCTTTTGAGTTAGTAACTTGGCATCTAGTTTGTATCCGTTGAGGGGCGAATTGTTATGCATCAAGCTAAGTATGTTGAAAAACTAGTTCAACGTTTTGACTTTGAGGATTGCAAGCCAATTTCCACACTAGTTGAGATAGGATTCAGGTTCTCAGTTGAGGATTCTAGTGATGCATTTGACACTTCTCTTTATCAGCAAGCTGTGGGATGTCTTATATATGCATGCAACACAAGGTTGGATCTACAATATGTAGTTTCCCAGTTGAGTCGATTCATGCATATCCCTAGCACTAAGCATTGGCAAGTGGTGGAATGTGTGTTTAGATATCTCAGAGGCACTCTAAGCTTAGGTCTTTTTTATGGTAGATATATTCAGCCATGCTTGCATGCTTTTAGCTGAGTACACAGGGAAGTTTTCATAGCTACAGTGGAGTGTATATGGCTGAGATGCTGATTGATGGATCTCTGCTTGGAGATGGATGCTGCTACACATATTCTCATTGATAGTCAGAGTGCTTTGGCTATTGTAAGAAACCCAGTGTTTCATGCACATAACAAACATATTGAGGTGCATTATCACTATGTGAGAGAGCACCTTCATACAGGAGATATTGATTTGGTATACTTGCCTACATAAGATAATGTGGCTGACATATTCACCAAAGCTCTTCCACGGGAAAAGTTTGAAGCTTTTCGCAAAGATTTAGACTTATTACCTTGTGGGGCTGATTTGTCACTCCCTGTTGTTGGAGTTAGACTTCTGCGGAAGCACACAAACAACACAAGGAAGAAGAAGAAGCTTGGACCACAACACACAATGCTGAATGTATTACCACTAGAATGTACAAAGATTAGTAGCCCGTTAGGGCAATAGGTGTATATACAAGCGGGGGAAAAAACCTCCTAAAGAGGGAAAAAAGTGCCCCGGCAGTCCTAGAGTGTTCACACACATCACTACCTAAATATATCAACAAATCCCCTGTGGGATTCACCGCATCACTCCCAAAGCTTTGCAGAAAGCTTCAAACTTCTCCCTAGGCAGAGCCTTCGTGAAAAGGTCTGTAATGTTCTCTTGCATGGGCACATATACCAAGCTGATCTCCCCAGTAGAGAACCTCTCCCTGACATAATGAATATGCACCTCAATGTGCATAGTGCGAGCATGGAACACAGGGTTTCTTGAAACTACCAATGTGCTCTGACTGTTAGTGAAGATGGTGGTGGCAGAAGACTGACCAATACCCAAATCAGCCATAAGGCATCTCATCGACACACACTCAACAATCGCTGTGAAAGCTTCCCTATACTCAGCCTCACAAGTGGAAGTGACCATAGTACACTGCTTCTTGCTCAACCAAGATATACATGAGCTACCAAGCATGAAGCAAAAACTACTCGTGGACACACGAGTGTCATAGCAACCAACCCAATCACTCTAAAAGAAATCATGCAAATCAGGCGGTAGTGATCCCCCCTTGGGATAAAACAATCCAAGTAGCTGAGTACCACTCAAGTAGCAAAAGATGCATTTAACCACCTGCCAATGCTTGACACCTGGGCAATGCATAAGCCTGCTCATCTGTGAGACAGCAAATTGAATATCTAGCCCAATAATGCATAAGTAAATCAAGCATCCGACATCATGCTGATAGAGAACAACATCAAATGCATCTCGAGCATCATGAAGACTCAATCATAAACCTGTCTCCATAGGAGTGGCAATAGTCTTACAGTCTTCAAGGCCAAAACACTGCAATAAAAAATCAGACATCTCAAATGAGGCATGCAAATCAGCCTTCAAATCAGCAATATGCATGTCATGAGGACCCGTGAGCAGCATGTCATCAACATATACCACAATGATCAGAAGCACATCATTAGCACACTTAACATATAATGTGCCTTCAGTTGGAATGTTCTCAAAACCATGTGCAATAAGATATGCATGTATCTTTTCATACCCAACACGTGGTGCTTGCTTTAAAACATATAATGCCTTCTTTAACCCGCACACCTGGTTTTCATGCCCTTTTTGCACAAAGCCACGGGGCTGAGAAACATACACTTCTTCATGCAAGTCACCATTCATAAATCTTGTTTTAATGTACAACTGATGTACGTTCCAACCATGATGAGCTGAAAGTGCACAGATGCTACGAACATTAGTCATTTGGCAAGTAGGAGCAAAGCTTTCATCAAAATCAATGCCTCTTTCCTACGCATAACCTTTTGCAACAAGCCTAGCCTTATACCTATCAACTGTTCCATCAGGTTTACGCTTCAGCTTGTATACCCACTTTGTGTCAATGGCCTTCTTGACAGGAGGAAAGTCACATAAAGACCAGGTATCATTCTTCATTATAGCATCATATTCAGATTGCATACCAACCATCCAATTTTCTGAATTTTGTGCTGCTTCAAATGAAACAGGCTCATTCTCATCATAGAGACTAAACACAACCATAGCATAACAATTTGATGCAAAAGGGGCACTATGAGAGCCTGACCAAGTATGCTATGACATAGGTGGATCTAATTTGCTGTCATGCAAGGTTTGCACCAGCCATTTTGGCATAGTTTTTGCCTGCTCAATATTAGCTCTCTCATCAACACGTGGATCATGTAAATCTGCATAAAAAATGGAATGATCTGCATCATCACATGAAACCTGCAAAGGCTGAGAAGTTTCCTCATTAGGACAAGCACTAGATTGTCCACCTGTAAAAAGACGCAGCAAAGTATCATACATGTCTTTGGAGCTAACACATGTCTCCTTAGTACATGAAAGCAATGGCGAAATAGCATCTTCCACAAAAACAACATCATGGCTAACCAGAATGCATTTAGTCTGTGGATGATATACATGATAGCCTTTACTTTCAGAACTGTACCCAACAAAAATATATTTAACTAAATAAAATTGCAGAGAGGAGAAACAAGACATTGGTTGGATCACCCCAAACAATGATTGAAGAGAAGAAGTTGCCACATTATCTATGGGCATAAGCTATTTCAACTGTTGTGTACCTTGTCAATAGACTACCATCCAAATCATTTCAAGTTTAGCTTATGTTCATGTACCATCACAAATAAGAGGTCAGCAAGATGAAAGGGTAACAAAGGCACTGTTTATTGGATATGATTCAACTCAGATGGGTTACAGGTTCTTCAATCCTTCAACCAAGAAATTCACTACAAGTAGAGATTTTGTGTTTGAAGAACACAGGTCTTGGTATGATGAAGACAAACAAAAGGTAACACTACCATATGATCTTGATTCTGACTCTCATCAATTAGGAAGCAAGCATGATACACAAGTCCAGGATCCAAGAAGTGATACAGACAATGACCAAGATGAAAGAGAAAAGGATAACAAGCTATGGAAGTCAAGAGGCAAAGCAAAGATGCAGGAGGTTGGAGAATGCTCCAAACAAGCACCTAGAAGATTAGCAAGATAGAAGAAACAACCAGAAAGGTATGGATATGATTCCACATTTGTTACGAAACATTCAATATACTTGGCAAAAGACTCTATTTCAGAGGAACCCTCAACCTATGAAGAGGCAAAGGGAAACCCTAATTGGGAAAAGGCCATGAATGAAGAGATAGATGCATTGAAGGAGATGGACACTTGGGATTTGGTTCCAATGTCGCCAAATCAAAAGGTACTTGGTTGTAGATGGGTATATAAAGTTAAAAGAAATTCAGATGGATCAGTTTGCAGGTACAAGGCAAGATTAGTTGCCAAAGGATGCTCACAAACTCATGGTATAGACTATGAGGAAACATTCTCACCGGTTGCAAAGATGACTACAATAAAGACATTGATAAGTGTAGTTGCTGCAAGGAATTGGAGACTCCTCCAACTTGATGTAAAAAATGCATTCTTAAATGGTTGGATAAGTGAAGAGGTATACATGTCACAACCACCATGTTTTGAAAACCCTAATCATCCATCTTATGTCTGGAGACTTAAGAAAGCATTGTATGGATTGAAACAAGCTCCTAGAGCTTGGAATTACAGGTTGGTTACATATCTTCAAGATCAAGGCTTCAAAGCTAGCAGCTCAGATCCTTCTCTATTCATCAAAAGGGATCACAATGAGGTTATCTATCTATGGGTATATGTAGATGATATTTTTGTGACAGGTGATGATCTAAATGGCATTCAAAGGATCAAGGGACACATGCAAGAGGAGTTCAAAATCAGTGACCTAGGTGAGCTCACATATTTCCTAGGTATGCAGGTGATATATACAGATGAAGGAATGTATTTGACTCAAAGAAGATACATTCAGGATCTTCTTCTCAAGTTCAAAATGGAGAACACTAAACCTGCAGGTACACCTTTGGAGATGAATCATAAACTTAGTCGTTATGAAGGTGAGAAAATTGAAGACATTAAAGAGTATCAAAGCTTGGTAGGTAGCTTGATATATGCTACTCATACAAGGGCAGCCATCTCAGATAGTGTGGGAGTGCTTAGTCAGTTCATGCACTCACCGAGAAGACCACACATGGATGCATCTAAGAGAGTGCTTAAGTATCTCAAAGGTACAATCAACGAAGGTATATTCTACCCTTACTCTTCAGATTTGGATATCAAAATCTACTCAGATGCAGATTGGGCAGGAGCTAAGGATGATAGAAAAAGTACATCTGGTTACTTAGCATTTGCAGGTTCGAAGCTAGTGTAATGGAGTTCCAAGAAGCAACCAACACTTGCTTTATCTTCAACTGAAGCAGAGTACAGAGGCTTGACCATAGCAACTCAAGAGGCAATATGGTTAAAAGCATTGTATACAAATTTGGGACTTGTGAGTTCCAAATCTCACATATTTGGAGATAATGTAAGTTCCATGCATCTAGCGGCAAATCCTATTTACCATGCGAGAACCAAGCACATAGAAGTCCATTACCACTTCATCAGGGAGAAGCTCATGGCAAAGGAGATCGACATTTCTTTTGTTCCAACTGAAAAGCAAGTAGCAGATATGATGACAAAGGCACTTGATGGAATAAAGCTTTGTAGATTCAAAGCTATGGCAGGTATTCAACATATCAGAGAATGAATACTCAAGCATACTTTAGCTTGAGGGGGAGCTGTTGGAACATCAAGCTTACACTATGCTTCAGGTGGATTTGATCTACATCAAAGGCTATCGCGTCGAAAGAATATCCGTTGGAGAGTTCTTTTTCATATGCTCATTTATTGTATTTTTTTGAGAGATTTTTGATGGTTCATTTACCATTGTAAAAGCCTTGAGCTTTACACATGTAAATGTATAAAGATAGTTCCCAAATCCCATGAATTTGTGGTGGTTGAAGTTGCATTGAATCAAGCAATCAATCACCTAAAAGTAGATCAAACTAGATCTTCACTTTTCCTAGATTCTAGGAAAGTGAATTGATGCCCTCCAACAACCATTCCCACCTTCATTTGAATTCAAATTTCACTTTTAGAATGGAACATTCCTAGAGTCAATATAAAGACTTGGAATTACTTGTACAATACATGGAAGCAATATACATACACTTGTGACCATCATTGTCTTGCTCCTTCAATTCTGTGCATCATCTTCTTCACTAATAGTAATCTTGCAGAGGAAGCTGCTCTCTCTCCAAAGCTCCAAATTGAGTGAAAGATGACTCATTAGAAAGGTATACGTGTCTAGATTATGCCTATAAAATTTCATAGGAGTTGCTTCAGCACCCTGGGAGAAAGCTGAGTTTTTCTATCTTGGGGTAAATCTCTACATCTTCCTAAAAAATAGGAACTACCACCGGTGAATGCTGCATTCATTCCAATAGCATATTTTGCTTATTCCTTATACTTTTGTGCATTCCATACTCTCAGCCCTATGTGTATCACTCCCATAAAAGGAGTTTTTCTAATTGTAATCACGCTGGTCGCTATGGGCATTTGAAGTTCATTGTCTCTTCCATAGATAGTAAGTCTTTTGAGCTAGTTGACCCGCGAACCTATTTGTTTTGTATCGACTCATTCTCCCTGATGCTCCAAAGTACATAGTGTGTTTCTTTGCACTTATCACATGCTTATAAGGTCTATTTGAGTCTCCATAAGTTCAAGGGCTGGTCTTGTGCCGGTTGGCTTGACCAAACTTTGTCGCTTCAAAACGTACTACAAGCTTCTTCAAGTTCTTTCAGTGGTATCAGAGCTAGATCAAGATGGGTGACGGCTTTCCCTCAATGATCGAGAAGCTTGATCGACACAACTATGCGGCTTGGAAAATCAGGATGGAGCCCTATTTGCAAGGTAGAAATCTTTATGGAATTGTAGCAGGTGATGAAGCTATGGCTATTCCAAGATCCAAAGGAGGACCTACACAAGAGGGGACAGATAAGCTCACACTTTGGTGCGCAAGGGATGCTCAAGCAAGGTCGTACATACTAAACTCTATCTCAGACTTTCTATTACCACATATTAGAGGATGCAAGACATCTCAAGAGACTTGGGATGCCCTCGAGACTTTCTTTTCTGCCAGTATCAAAGCAAGAAAGAATCATCTTTGGAACGAGTTCAACCAAATGAAGAAGAGACCTAAACAAACCATCACAGAGTTTGTTACCAAGGTCAAGGAGGTTGCGGATTAGTTAACATCCATTGGAGAGCTCATTGAAGAAGAAGTCATCATGAGGCAAATTCTCAACGGCATTTGAAGTGATAAGCAATGGCAATCATTCACGATGGCTTCTGATCTCATCATGGATGTGCAAACTCCAGACTTCAACATCTTTCTTGGACAACTCTTCAATCAAGAATCCAACAATAGCATAAAGGAACGTAACTCTTATCATAGTAATTCAACTAGTGCTCTATATACAGATAAGAAGGATAAGAAGCAGAAAGGCAAGAAGAAGGAAGAAGATGAACAAGAGACTTCTCAAACCAACTTTACAAGCAAGAGCAAGTGGAAAGGGAAGAAGAAAGGACCAAAGCAAGACAAAGCCAAAGGTCAGAATGTTCAACCTTGTGCCATATGCGATAATACCAACCACACCACTCAGAATTTCTTGTTCAATGGGAAGACCCAGAAAGGAAGTGGAAGAGGTGGATATGGAAGCAATAGAGGTAGAGGTGGACACAACTTCAACAATAACAATAGAGGCTATAATAGAAGGGACTACGAAAATTATTCAAAAGATCAACCACATGAAGACTCATTGCTTCTTATGAATCTAAGCCACAAAAAAGGTAAAGAAGATGATCATTTGTTCTACATAGATTCAGGATATTCGAATCATGTTGCAGGCAACATTGCTCTTCTATCTGATTTGGAAAGTCCAAAGCATAGACATGAAGTGCAAACAGGGGATGACACAAAGCACAATGTGGAGAAGATTGGTAATGTCAAAGCTTCCAATGGCAGTACAAACATTCCGAGTAAGGTTCCTTATGTACCCACGATCACTAAAAACCTAATAAGTGTAGGCCAAATACTTGAAAAAGACTTGCAAGTTAGGTTCACCCAACATGGAGCTTTTGTGGAAGATCCCTGTCAAGGCTTCAAAAAGATAGCCCAAGGTGAGAAGCATGGTAGGCTCTTTACTTTTAAAGTAGGAGAAACCAGGAACATAGCTCTATTCAACTTTGGGTCTCAAACCCTAAGTGAGCTTGAAGTGTGGCATAAGAGACTTGCTCATGTGAATGAAAGAACCTTGAAAGATATATGCAGGAATCAAAGTGTTCTAGGACTACCAAACATATCAAAGCAACACATGATCAACATGTGTGATGCATGTCAGATTGGGAACGCACAAAGACAACCATTCAACCACAAAGGCTACATCCACAACAACTTATTGGACTTAGTACATACAGATGTATGGGGACCAAGTCAAGACCCTTCATTGGCAGGATCAAGGTATTATGTCTCATTTATTGACGACCATAATAGATGGACTGTTCTATACTTTATCAAGAGTAAGAATGAAGTGTTTGATTGCTTCAAGAAGCATCTTGCACATGTGGAGAATCATACAGGTAGATCACTAAAGAAGCTCAGATTTGATGGAGGGGGAGAATACTTCTCCAAAGAGTTTGATGAGTTCTTGCAGGAAAAAGGTATCAAAAGGGAAGTGACTACTAGGTACTCTCCTCAACTAAATGGAATTGTAGAGAGGAGAAACAAGACATTGGTTGGATCAACCCAAACAAATCTTGAAGAGAAGAAGTTGCCACATTATCTATGGGTAGAAGCTATTTCAACTCTTGTGTACCTTGTCAATAGACTACCATCCAAATCACTTCAAGGTATGACTCCTTATGAAGCATGGCATGGAAGAAAACCTAGTCTTGGACATTGCAAGGTTTTTGGTTGTTTAGCTTATGTTCATGTACCATCACAAATAAGAGGTAAGCTAGATGAAAGGGCAACAAAGGCAATGTTTATTGGATATGATTCAACTCAGATGGGTTACAGGTTCTTCAATCCTTCAACCAAGCAATTCACTACAAGTAGAGATGTTGTGTTTGAAGAACACAGGTCTTCATATGATGAAGACAAACAAAAGGTAACACTACCATATGATCTTGATTCTGACTCTCATCAATTAGGAAGAAAGCATGATACACAGGTCCAAGATCCAAGAAGTGATACAGACGATGACCAAGATGAAAGAGAAAAGGATTAAAAGCTATGGAAGTCAAGAGGCAAAGCAAAGATGCAAGAGGTTGGAGAATGCTCCAAACAAGCACCTAGAAGATCAGGAAGAGAGAAGAAACAAACAAAAAGGTATGGATATGATTCCACATTTGTTACGAAACATTCAATATACTTGGCAAAAGACTCTATTTCAGAGGAACCCTCAACCTATGAAGAGGCAAAGGGAAACCCTAATTGGGAAAAGGCCATGAATGAAGAGATAGATGCATTGAAGGAGATGGACACTTTGGATTTGGTTCCAATGTCGCCAAATCAAAAGGTAAT
Organism: Ceratopteris richardii; assembly: GCA_020310875.1. Taxonomy (NCBI): domain Eukaryota; kingdom Viridiplantae; phylum Streptophyta; class Polypodiopsida; order Polypodiales; family Pteridaceae; genus Ceratopteris; species Ceratopteris richardii. Next base: position 63,892,461 of record CM035408.1, on the reverse strand, counting down.
TGGTTGCAGATGGGTATATAAAATTAAAAGAAATTTAGATGGATCAGTTTGCAGGTACAAGGCAAGATTAGTTGCCAAAGGATGCTCACAAACTCATGGTATAGACTATGAGGAAATATTCTCATCGGTTGAAAAGATGACTACAATGAGGACATTGATAAGTGTAGCTGCTGCAAGGAATTGGAGACTCCTCCAAATTGATGTAAAAAATGCATTCTTAAATGGTTGGATAAGTGGAGGTATACATGTCAGAACCACCATGTTTTGAAAACCCTAATCATCCATCTTATGTTTGCAGACTTAAGAAAGCATTGTATGGATTGAAACAAGCTCCTAGAGCTTGAAATTACAAGTTGGTTACATATCTTCAAGATCAAGGCTTCAAAGCTAGCAGCTCAGATCCTTCTCTATTCATCAAAAGGGATCACAATGAGGTTATCTATCTATGTGTATATGTAGTGATATTATTGTGACAGGTGATGATCTAAATGGCATTCAAAGGATCAAGGGACATATGCAAGAGGAGTTCAAAATCAGTGACCTAGGTGAGCTCACATATTTCCTAGGTATGCAGGTGATATATACAGATGAAGGAATGTATTTGACTCAAAGAAGATACATTCAGGATCTTCTTCTCAAGTTCAAAATGGAGAACACTAAACCTGCAGGTACACTTTTGAAGATGAATCATAAACTTAGTGTTTATGAAGGTGAGAAAATTGAAGACATTAAAGAGTATCAAAGCTTGGTATGTAGCTTGATATTTGCTACTCATACAAGGGTAGACATCTCATATAGTGTGGGAGTGCTTAGTCAGTTCATGCACTCACCGAGAAGACCACACATGGATGCAGCTAAGAGAGTACTTAAGTATCTCAAAGGTACAATCAATGAAGGTATATTCTATCCTTACTCTTCAGATTTGGATAACAAAATCTACTGAGATGCAGATTGGGTAGGAGCTAAGGATGATATAAAAAGTACATCTGGTTACTTAGCATTTGCAGGTTTGAAGCTAGTGTCATGGAGTTCCAAGAAGCAACCAACAGTTGCTTTATCTTCAACTCAAGCAAAGTATAGAGGCTTGACCATAGCAACTCAAGAGGCAATATGGTTAAAAGCATTGTATACAGATTTGGGACTTGTGAGTTCCAAACCTCACATATTTGGAGATAATGTAAGTTCCATGCATATAGCGGCAAATCCTATTTTCCATGCGAGAACCAAGCACATAGAAGTCCATTACCACTTCATCAGGGAGAAGCTCATGGCAAAGGAGATCGACATTTCTTTTGTTCCAACTGAAAAGCAAGTAGCAGATATGATGACAAAGGCACTTGATGGAATAAAGCTTTGTAGATTCAAAGCTATGGCAGGTATTCAACCTATCAGAGAATGAAGTCTCAAGCATACTTTAGCTTGAGGGGGAGCTGTTGGAACATCAAGCTTACACTATGCTTGAGGTGGATTTGATCTACATCAAAGGCTATCGCATCAAAAGAATATCCGTTGGAGAGTTCTTTCTCATATGCTCATTTATTGTATTTTTTTGAGAGATTTTTGATGGTTCATTTACCGTTGTAAAAGCCTTGAGATTTACACATGTAAAGGTAGAAAGATAGAGCCCAAATCCCACGAATTTGTGGTGGTTGAAGTTGCATTCAAGCAAGCAATCAATTATCTAAAAGCAGATCAAACTAGATCTTCACTTTTCCTAGATTGTAGGAAAGTGAATTGATGCCCTCAAACAACCATTCCCACCTTCATTTGAATTAAAATTTCACTTGTAGAAGTCGTGGAACACTCCTAGAGTATATATAAAGACTTGGAATTAGTTGTACAATACATGGAAGCAATATACATACACTTGTGACCATCATTGTCTTGCTCCTTCAATTCTCTGCATCATCTTCTTCGCCAACAGTAATCTTGTAGAGGCAGCTGCTCTCTCTTCAAAGCTCCAAATTGAGTGCAAGATTGCTCATTGGAAAGGTATAAGTGTCTAGTTTATGCCTATAAATTTTCATAGCAGTTGGTTCAGAAGAATGGTAGAAAGCTGAGTTTTTTTGTCTTGGGGTCAATCTCTACGTATTCCTGAAAAATAGGAAGTACCACCGGTGAATGTTGCATTCATTCCTATAGCATATTTTGCTTATTCCTTATACGTTTGTGCATTCCATACACTAAAACCTATGTGTATCACTCCCATAAAAGTATTTTTTCTAATTCTAATCACGCTGGTCGCTATGGGCATTTGAAGTTCATTATCTCTTCCATAGATAGTAAGTTTTTTGAGCTAGTTGACCCGCGAACCTATCTATTTTGTATCGACTCATTATCCTTGATGCTTCAAAGTACATAGTGTGTTTCTTTGCACTTATCACATGCTTATTATGTCTATTTGAGTCTCCATAAGTTCAAGGGCTGTTCTTGTGCCGGTTGGCTTGACCAAACTTCGTCGCTTCGAAACGCACTTTTCTACCTTCTACAAGCTTCTCCAAGTTCTTTCAGTGGTATCAAAGCTAGATCAAGATGGGTGACGGCTTTCCCTCAATGATCGAGAAGCTTGATCAACACAACTATGGGTCTTGGCAAATCAGGATGGAGGCCTATTTGCAAGGTAAAAATGTTTATGGAATTGTAGCAGGTGATGAAGCTATGTCTATTCCAAGATCCAAAGGAGGATCTACACAAGAGGAGACAGCTAAGCTCACACTTTGGTGCACAAGGGATGCTCAAGCAAGATCGTACATACTAAACTCTATCTCTGACTTTCTATTACCACATATTAGAGGATGCAAGACATCTCAAGAGACTTGGGATGACCTCGAGACTTTCTTTTCTGCTAGTACCAAAGCAAGAAAGAATCATCTTTGGAACGAGTTCAAAAAAATGAAGAAGACACCTAAACAAACCATCACATAGTTTGTTACCAAGGTCAAGGAGGTTGCGGATTAGTTAGCATCCATTGGAGAGCTGATTGAAGAAGAGGTAATCATGAGGCAAATTCTCAACGGCATTCGAAGTGATAAGCAATGGCAATCCTTCACGACGGCTTATGATATCATCAAGGATGTGCAAATTCCAGACTTCAACATCTTTCTTGGACAACTCTTCAATCAAGAATCCAACAATAGCATAAAGGAAGGTAACTCTTATCATGGTAATTCAACTAGTGCTCTATATACAGATAAGAAGGATAAGAAGCACAAAGGCAAGAAGAAGGAAGAAGATGAAGAAGAGACTTCTCAAGCCAACTTTGCAAGCATGAGCAAGTGGAAAGGGAAGAAGAAAGGACCAAAGCAAGACAAAGCCAAAGGTCAGAATGTTCAACCTTGTGCCATATGCGATAAGACCAACCACACCACTCAGAATTGCTTGTTCAATGGGAAGACCCAGAAAGGAAGTGGAAGAGGTGGATATGGTAGCAATAGAGGTAGAGCTGGACACAACTTCAACAATAACAATAGAGGCTATAATAGAAGGGACTACAACAATTATTCAGAAGATCAACCACATGAAGACTCATTGCTTCTTATGAATCTAAGCCACAAACAAGGTAAAGAAGATGATCATTTTTTTTGTTCTACATAGATTCAGGATGTTCGAATCATGTTGCAGGCAACATTGCTCTTCTATCTGATTTGGAAAGTCCAAACCATAGACATGAAGTGCAAACAGGGGATGACACAAAGCACAATGTGGAGAAGATTGGTAATGTCAAAGCTTCCAATGGCAGGACAAACATTCTGAGTAAGGTTCTTTATGTACCCACTATCACTAAAAACCTAATAAGTGTAGGCCAATTAGTTGAAAAAGGCTTGCAAGTTAGGTTCACCCACCATGGAGCTTTTGTGGAAGATCCATGTCAAGGCTTCAAAAAGATAGCCCGAGGTGAGAAGCATGGTAGGCTCTTTACTTTTGAAGTAGGAGAAACCAAGAACATAGCTCTATTCAACTTTGGGTATCAAACCCTAAGCGAGCTTGAAGTGTGGCATAAGAGACTTGCTCATGTGAATGAAAGAACCTTGAAAGATATATGCAGGGATCAAAGTGTTCTAGGACTGCCAAACATATCAAAGCAACACATGATCAACAGGTGTGATGCATATCAGATTGGGAAGGCACAAAGACAACCATTCAACCACAAAGGCTACATCCACAGCAATTTATTGGACTTAGTACATACAGATGTATGGGGACCAAGTCAAGAACCTTCATTGGCACGATCAAGGTATTGTGTCATTTATTGACGACCATAGTAGATGGACTGTTCTATACTTTATCAAGAGTAAGAATGAAGTGTTTGATTGCTTCAAGAAGTATCTTGCACATGTGGAGAATCACACAGGTAGATCACTAAAGAAGCTCAGTTCTGATGGAGAGGGAGAATACTTCTCCAAAGATTTTGATGAGTTCTTGCAGTTAAAAGGTATCAAAAGGGAAGTGACTACTAGGTAGTCTCCTCAACTAAATGGAATTGCAGAGAGGAGAAAGAAGACATTGGTTGGATCAGCCCAAACAATGCTTGAAGAGAAGAAATTGCCACATTATCTATGGGCAAAAGCTATTTCAACTCTTTTGTACCTTGTCAATAGACTACCATCCAAATCACTTCAAGGTATGACTCCTTATGAAGCATGTCATGGAAGAAAACCTAGTCTTGGACATTGCAAGGTTTTTTGTTGTTTAGCTTATGTTCATGTACCATCACAAATAAGAGGTAAGCTAGATGAAAGTGCAACAAAGGTAGTGTTTATTGGATATGATTCAACTCAGATGGGTTACAGGTTCTTCAATCCTTCAACCAAGCAATTCACTACAAGTAGAGATGTTGTGTTTGAAGAACACAGGTCTTGGTATGATGAAGAGAAATAAAAGGTAACACTACCATATGATCTTGATTCTGACTCTCATCAATTAGGAAGCAAGCATGATACACAGGTCCAGGATCCAAGAAGTGATACAGACGATGACCAAGATGAAAGAGAAAAGGATTAAAAGCTATGGAATTCAAGAGGCAAAGCAAAGATGCAAGAGGTTGGAGAATGCTCCAAACAAGCACCTAGAAGATCAACAAGAGAGAAGAAACAACCAAAAAGGTATGGATATGATTCCACATTTGTTACGAAACATTCAATATACTTGGCAAAAGACTCTACTTCAGAGGAACCCTCACCCTATGAAGATGCAAAGGGAAACCCTAATTGGGAAAAGGCCATGAATGAAAAGATAGATGTATTGAAGGAGATGGACACTTGGGATTTGGTTCCAATGTCACCAAATCAAAAGGTAATTGGTTGTAGATGGGTATATAAAGTTAAAAGAAATTTAAATGGATCAGTTTGCAGGCACAAGGCACGATTAGTTGCCAAAGGATGCTCACAAACGCATGGTATAGACTATGAGGAAACATTCTCATCGGTTGCAAAGATGACTACAATCAGAACATTGATAAGTGTAGCTGCTGCAAGGAATTGGAGACTGTAAAAAATGCATTCTTAAATGGTTGGATAAGTGAAGAGGTATACATGTCACAACCACCAGGTTTTGAAAACCCTAATCATCCATCTTATGTTTGTAGACTTAAGAAAGCATTGTACGGATTGAAACAAGCTCCTATAGCTTGTAATTACAAGTTGGTTACATATCTTCAAGATCAAGGCTTCAAAGCTAGCAGCTCAGATCCTTCTCTATTCATCAAAAGGGATCATAATGAGGTTATCTATCTATGTGTATATGTAGATGATATTATTGTGACAGGTGATGATCTAAATGGCATTCAAAGGATCAAGAGACACATGCAAGAGGAGTTCAAAATCAGTGACATAGGTGAGCTCACATATTTCCTAGGTATGCAGGTGATATATACAGATGAAGGAATGTATTTGACTCAAAGAAGATACATTCAAGATCTTCTTCTCAAGTTCAAAATGGAGAACACTAAGCCTACAGGTACACCTTTGGAGATGAATCATACACTTAGTGTTTATGAAGGTGAGAAAATTGAAGACATTAAAGAGTATCAAATCTTGGTAGGTAGCTTGATATATGCTACTCATACAAGGGCAGACATCTCATATAGTGTGGGAGTGCTTAATTAGTTCATGCACTCACCGAGAAGACCACACATGGATGCAGCTAAGAGAGTACTTAAGTATCTCAAAGGTATAATCAACGAAGGTATATTCTATCCTTACTCTTCAGATTTGGATATCAAAATCTACTCAGATGCAGATTAGGCAGGAGCTAAGGATGATAGAAAAAGTACATCTGGTTACTTAGCATTTGCAGGTTCGAAGCTAGTGTCATGGAGTTCCAAGAAGCAACCATCAATTGCTTTATCTTCAACTGAAGCAGAGTACAGAGGCTTGACCATAGTAACTCAAGAGGCAATATGGTTAAAAGCATTGTATACAGATTTGGGACTTGTGAGTTCCAAACCTCACATATTTGGAGATAATGTAAGTTCCATGCATCTAGCGGCAAATCCTTATTTCCATGCAAGAACCAAGCACATAGAAGTCCATTACCACTTCATCAGGGAGAAGCTCATGGCAAAGGAGATCGACATTTCTTTTGTTCCAACTGAAAAGCAAGTAGCAGATATGATGACAAAGGCACTTGATGGAATAAAGCTTTGTAGATTCAAAGCTATGGCAGGTATTCAACATATCAGAGAATGAATACTCAAGCATACTTTAGCTTGAGGGGGAGCTGTTGGAACATCAAGCTTAGACTATGCTTGAGGTGGATTTGATCTACATCAAAGGCTATCGCGTCGAAAGAATATCCGTTGGAGAGTTCTTTTTCATATGCTCATTTATTGTATTTTTTTGAGAGATTTTTGATGGTTCATTTACCATTGTAAAAGCCTTGAGCTTTACACATGTAAATGTATAAAGATAGAGCCCAAATCCCATGAATTTGTGGTGGTTGAAGTTGCATTGAATCAAGCAATCAATCACCTAAAAGTAGATCAAACTAGATCTTCACTTTTCCTAGATTGTAGGAAAGTGAATTGATGCCCTCCAACAACCATTCCCACCTTCATTTGAATTCAAATTTCACTTTTAGAATGGAAAATTCCTAGAGTCAATATAAAGACTTGGAATTACTTGTACAATACATGGAAGCACTATACATACACTTGTGACCATCATTGTCTTGCTCCTTCAATTCTCTGCATCATCTTCTTCACCAATAGTAATCTTGCAGAGTCTGATTTTCTCTCTCCAGAGCTTCAAATTGAGTGCAAGATGGCTCATTGGAAAGGTATAAGTGTCTAGTTTATTCCTATAAATGTTCATAGCATTTGGGTTAGTAGATTGGGAGCAATCTGAGTTTTTCGGTATGGGGGTCAATCTCTACGTATTCCTGAAAAATAAGGAGTACCACCGGATCCTATAGCATATTTTGCTTATTCGTTATAATTTTGTGCATTCCATTTACTCATCCCTATGTTTATAACTCCCATAAAATGATTTTTTTTAATTGTAATCACACTGGTCGCTATGGTCATTTGAAGTTCATTGTCTCTTCCATAGATAGTAAGTTTTTTGAGCTAGTCGACCCACGAACCTATCTGTTTTGTATCGACTCATTCTCCTTGATGCTCCAAAGTACATAGTGTGTTTCTTTGCACTTATCACATGCTTATAAGGTCTGTTTGAGTCTCCATAAGTTCAAGGGCTGGTCTTGTGCCGGTTGGCTTGACCAAAGTTTGTCGCTTCGAAATGCACTTTTCTACCTTCTACAAGCTTCTCCAAGTTCTTTCAAGTTCTAGAATCTTAGAAGTGAAAAAGTAGTTCATTCTAGAAATCGTATATAGGTGAATGTAAAGAAGAAGTAGGGAACATCATGTCATTTGTAATTTTCCTTCATTGAGAATAGAGAGATCCTTCTTTGGCTTTCATCTCCTTCTTTACTATGATGCCTTTTTGTGAGGCCTTGCATGACTTGTTAAGTGGCTTTTGGTTGATCATTCAGTTCCCTACAATGGGACATGTTCGTAAAGGAGTGAAGGTAAACAATTCACCAAAAACTCACCTCAACTTAGAACTAGGCCTTTGCCACCCACTCTTATCCAACCAATTTTTGGATGGTGTAAATTAAGAAGACATAAAATATTATGTTCAAGACTCAAAAGGAACTCCAAAACATTCATCATGCTAGAAATGAGTTTCTTTAGTACACTAGAAGATAGATATGAGCCTTATATCGATGAAACTATTGGTGAAAATACACACGGCAAAAAAGACCATGGTTTTGATATAAATGTGGGTATATGCATTGGTACAATAATGTTAGTATACATGCTATTAAGGGATGTCAATATACACATCGGTATAAAGTGTCGGCATTTTACCACCGGTATATGCATTAGTATTGACCGGGTACCAGCAATGTTATACACATCGGAATGATTGACGGTATAAGCATCAATGATTCCTTGGGAATATCGATGCCTATACTAACAACCATATGTGCAAGATTTTTGTTGGGTAGAGCACAATGCCCCTTGCTCCAACAACATGACACTGCTATTGTGTAGCAAAGGACAATACACTCTGCCCAAAAAAGACCGAGTACATGTCATACTCTACAGGTTGTGGAGTTAGGATTTAGATGACTGGTAACCAAAACAACATTGAAAAAATAAAATAGGCTATCAAACATAAAAAGAAATATGTAGGAGCACAATAAACCATGAACGATGTACAAAAAAGTTACCATATGTGAGCCAAATACAAAACAATGGCACACGACTCCCATACCCAAAAGCCATGGGACCAAAACATCTATATCTCCTATCCTGCAACAAAGCACATTCATGAAATCAGACAAATTGAAAGGATGTTTATAAAAAACAACTAAAAAAATGCTAAACCAAGTTCAGAAGCTCATCTCATGATAGATTGTTCCATGAAATGAGCACACCATGACTTGTGTGTATGTGTATTTGCATGTACGCATGTGTCTATGTGTATGGGTGTATCTATATGTGACTTTTGTGTGTACCTGCATTTGCATGTATGCATGTGTATATATGTGCATATTTGTATATGTGTGTATGTATGTAAAACCCTAAAACCCTAATCCTAAAACCCTAACCCTAAAATATGTATATGTGTGTATGTATATGTGACTTCTGTGTGTATGTGACTAAGTACATATATTAATATTTATCTTAAAACCCTAGATTTATATATATATATATATATATATATATATATATATATATATATATATATATATATATATATATATATATATATATATATATATATATATATATATATATATATATATATATATCCAAAAGCCTTCATTTTATATACATTTAATTATATATGCCAATATTTATTCCAAAACTCTAGTTTTTTCGGTTTTAATTATATTTACTATTATTAATATTGAGGTACTAGTGTTTTATATATTTAATTATATATACTAATATTAATCCTAAAACCCTTAATTCCATATACATTTATATATATAAACTAATATTTATTTTATAAAACCATAGTCTTTTACATATTTCATTATATATACTAATATTTATCCTAAACCCTAGTTTTTATATATTTAATTGTATATCATAATATTAATACTAGACCCCTTTTTATATGTTTGATTATATATACTAATATTTACCTTTAAAGCTTAGTTTTTTATATATTCAATTATGCATATTAATATTAATCCTAAAATGCTAATTATTTATATATTTGAGTCTATTAATTAATATTTATCTTAAAACCCTAGTTTTTATATATTTAATTATATATACTAATATTTATCTTAAAACCCTAGTTTTTAATATATTTGATTATATGTACTAATATTAATCCTAAAACCCTTTTTTATATATATTTAAGTATATATATATTAATTTTTATCCTAAATTTTTCTATATATCTAATCATATATAATAATATTGATCTTAAAACCTTAATTTTCTAATATCTAATTATATATATTAATATTTATATTAAAAGCCTTGTTTTTAAGGTTTTAAGTATACTTACTATTATAGATCCTAAAATCCTTGTTTTTATATATTTAATTATATATACTAATATTTATCATGAAACCCTATTTTTGATACATTGAAATATATATACTAATACTAATCCAAAATCCTAATTTTTTATATATTTGTGTATGTGTATGTATGTATATATGTGTGTATGTGTATATGTGTGTATGTATATAAAACCCTAAAACCCTAATCCTAAAACATGTATATGTGTACATATGTGTCTGTATGTGTATCTGTGTGTATGCATGTGTGTATACATGTAAAACCCTAAAACCCTAATCCTAATACCCTAAACCTAAAACATGTATATGTCTGTATGTATATATGTATATATGACTTGTGTGTGTATGTGTATTTGCTCATATGTATGTGTATATATGTGTATATATATATGTATGTATGTGTGTATGCATGTGTGTATGTACGTAAAACCCTAAAACCCTAATCCTAAAACATGTATATGTGTGCATGTGTGTGTGCATATGTGTGTGTATGTGTATATGTGTGTATGCATGTGTGTATGTATGTAAAACCCTAAAACCCTAATCATGAAACCCTAACCCTAAAACATGTATATGTGTGTATGTATATGTGACTTGTGTGTGTAAGTGTATTTGCATGTATTCATGTGTATATATTTGTGTATATGTATACGTGTGTATGTATGTAAAACCCTAAAACCTTAATCTTAAAACATGTATATGTGTGCATGTGTGTATGTATATGTGTGTATGTATATGTGTGTGTATGTGCTTATGTGTGTATGTATGTAAAACCCTAAAACCCTAACCCTAAAACATGTATATGTGTTTATGTGTGTATGTATATGTGACTTGTGTGTGTATGTGTATTTTCATGTATGCATGTGTATATATATGTGTATGTGTATATCTGTGTATGTATGTAAAACCCTAAAACCCTAACTCTTAAACATGTGTGTATATGTGTGTGTATGTGTATGTGTGTGCATGCATGCATGCATATATATATGTGTATGTGGCTTTATATGTGTGTATGTGTATGTGTATGTATGTACTACATGTGCGTGTATGTGTATATGTGTGTATATATGCATGTGAGTGTATGTGTGTGCATATGTGTATGTATGTGTATGTATATATATGTGAGTGTATGCATGTGTAAATATGTATGCATATGCATGTCTGTATGTATATGTGTGTATGTATGCATGCATATGCATGAATATGCATGTGTGTGTATGTATGCATGTGAGTGTGTGTATATGTGTGTGTCCATGTGTGTGTCCATGTGTGTATGTATATATGTGTCTTTGTGTGTAAAAGTGTGTATGTGTATATGTGCGTATGTATGTGTGTATGTGAGTGTATGTGTATCTCTTATGTGCGTGTATGTGTGTGCATATGTGCATGTATGTGTGTGTACCCATATGTGTGTGTATGTATATGTGTGTGTATGCATGTGTGTATGTATGCATGCATATGCATGAGTATGAATGTGTGTGTATGTATGCATGCATATGCATGAGTATGCATGTTTGTATATGTATGCATGTGAGTGTGTGTGGAAGTGTGTGTATGCTCTAAAACCAATATTATGTGTATATGTGAGTGTATGAATATAAATATCTCTCTTTTTTTGTCTCTCTCTCTCTCTTTCAATATCTCTATCTCTCATTTCATTTCTCTCTCTATCTATCTATCTATCTATCTATCAATTAAGGTTTTATATATATATATATATATATATATATATATATATATATATATATATATATATATATATATATATATATATATATATATATATATATATATATATATATATATATATATATATATATCTCACTCTTTCAATATATATATATATATATATATATATATATATATATATATATATATATATATATATATATATATATATATATATATATATATGTGTGTGTGTGTGTGTGTGTATGTATGTATGTATGTATGTATGTATGTATATATACACACCTCTCTTTCTATCAATTCCGGTTTTTTTATACCTCTCGCCCGTTCTTTCAATCTCTCTCTCTCTTTCTTTCTCTCTCTTTCTTTCTCTCTCTTTCTCTCTCACTCTCTTTCTCTCTCTCTAATAAAAAATAGTACATGCATGTATGTAAATCACTCACACCAATGTAATTTTAGAATGCTCATCAAAGCACAATTGACATCACCTCTAGTCAAACAAAAAACTGATGGCAAAAATCTCTCATAAAACAAAATTAAAGAAAAATTAGGAAAACCCCAAACACAAAAATTAATAGAGAAAGAGAGAGGGTGAAGGAGTGCATCACTTACCAAGATGCAAGAAGGAGAGAGATATATGTGTGTGTGTGTGTGTGTGTGTGTATGTATATATATATATATATATATATATATATATATATACACCTCTCTTTCTATCAATTAAGGTTTTTTTATATCTCTCTCTCGTTCTTTCAATCTCTCTCTCCCTTTCTTTCTCTCTCTCTCACTCTCTCTTTCTCTCTCTCTAATAAAAAACAGTACATGCATGTACGTAAATCACTCACACCAGTGTAATTTTGGAATGCTCATCAAAGCACAATTGACATCACCTCTGGTCAAACAAAAACCGATGGCAAAAATCTCCCATAAAACAAAATTAAAGAAAAATTAGGAAAACCCCAAACACAAAAATTAATAGAGAAAGAGAGAGGGTGAAGGAGTGCATCACTTACCAAGATGCAAGAGGGAGAGAGATGTGTGTGTGTAGAGAGAGAGACACATCTTTGTGTGTGTGTGGAGAGAGAAAGATTTATGTGTGTGTATGATATAGGCATCGGTATAAGTTTCTGTATTTCTATTAGAATACTGACCCCTATACCGACGTCCATACCAATGCCTATACTAGCATCAAAGTTTTCCAACGCTCATACCAGTGCTAATTTTCCAATGTTCATATTGATGTCGGACTGACCATCGATATGGCTAGCATGGTTTTTCCAAACATTTCCAATGATCATACCGACACCGGGGGTGACCGTTCATATGGATAGCTTTGATATGAGGCTCATATGTTGTAGTGGTAGAGGCTTTGGCCTCTTAAGGTTGGAGTCAATAAAGAACATTCTAGGCTCCAACATATTAGAAGCATGCTTAGATACAAAGAGGAAATTCAAAGGAAGAATCTCAAGATCTAATTTAAAGATTGGTGGGTGCAAAAAGCAAAAAAACCAACAAAAAAATGCGCAAAATCCTAAAAAAAAAACAAGATAAGGAATGAATTCCATACATGATTGATAGCCATGGTGTGATGCAAAACAAAAAAGGAGAATAGTGTTCTTATTGTCAACCACTTCAATCACCTTTTGGGCATGTCCACGCCGCTCTCATAGGCAATTTTGTATGGCAGCCATCTTAGTTAGATCCAAAAGAATGCTGCAAAATAGTTGTTGCTTCTTGATGCTCCTTTCATCGACACAAAAATTTTAGAAGCTATTGGTCCGCTTCTCAATGATAAAATCCTGGTTCTAGATGGTCTCACCAATGAATTCTTGGAGTCATTCAAATAAGTTTTGATGACCCCATTGTACTTGATTTGCTAGGAGGCCATGATTTGCTAATTCACAAAAAAGACTATAAAAGCATGATCGAGAACTAGAGGCAAATTATGATGCTGCAAACATGATGCAAGATCTCCACTAAGGCTCTCGCTAATTGCATTGCGTACAACCTGTGCTCATGGAACAATGAGGACAAAAAAGGATGCATTAAGGGTAGGTCCATCCTTGAAGTTATGATTCATGTTTGGAAAGGACTTGTCTTTGTAAGGATTGACTTGTCTTTAAGAAGGAATCCCCTTAGGATGTCCTCTTTCTTAAAAATGACTTCGACTTATTATAGATTTGAGTAGGGCTTCCTCCTTCAACCTTCAAAATACATTGGATATGGCCCAAAGTTTATCAAGATGATTGTGACTCTTTGGGGAAACATTAATCGCGAACTCTCTCCTTGAAGCAATGGTGGCCTCACAAACACTCTCATAGAACCTGTATTTGCTGAAACGATTGAATCTTTGAGACTATGAAGAATAAACCCAATATCGTTTGCACACATAAAATAAATTCTTAGCCCTTTCCAATGCAAATTATTTCACTTAAAATGGTTACTCCTAATAGGAGAACCAATCCTTGCAAGACACACAACTTATGGTCTTCAGTAGGTATGCACAGATAGACACCTATTCACTCCTAATTTTGGTTCTCTCAAAATATGTAGAGAATCGAAACCAGATTTGAAATTACTTTACAAGACTTGAGTATCTTTCTAACAAACCAAAGATTACAAATAATGAGTGAGATATGACTAATGAACTCTACTCAACAACTCATAGCAATCTCGAACACTCACACATAAATCTGTGTGCTAGCTTTCGATACACAAACTTTATTCAAATCACCCATGAAATCAAGGAGAGGGCTTCCTTAGATTAGTGGCCTACTAGCTTTCTTCCCAAGACTCTCTAAGAGCATACACATATGCTTATGAAAAGTGATTCCTAACTTATCAAGAATCTTTCCATCTCTATATCTACATAGAATTAGCTTTCAATTTGAGAATCCCACATATGCGTGTGATAATTTGAATAATTTTTTTGTAGCTATAGCTAGCACACAAATTTCTGTGTGTGTTCTAGATTGCTCTCGGTGTTGAGCAGAGTTCTTTAGTCATATCTCACTCATTCTTTCTAATATTTGGTTTTATAGAAAGCTAATTACATCCTCTAAAGATGGTTTGAATCTCGTGTCAATTCCCTACATATTCTAAGAGAACTAGAATGAGGAGTGAACATGTGTCTATCTATGTGTACCTAGTGAAGACCATAAGTTGTCTATCTTCCAAGGATTGGTTCTCCCAGTAGTAGTAACCATTTTAAGTGAAATTACTTGCTTTGGCAAGATCTAAGAGTCTATCTTATGTGTGCAAATCATTCTTCACAATCTTAGAGATTTGATTGTTTCAATAAATAGAGGTTATGTGAGAGTGCCTCTGAGGCCACCATTTTCAAGGCTACATAACGTTGAGATTGAAAGTAGTTTTTCATTGAAGACAAGTACAATGACTTAAGTATAAGAACTATAGAGAGTGAAGCATAAGTTCGGTGTAGATGTGTGTAGTTTATATTTGGTGTCCCAATATAGCAGTGTGCTAGTTGAAGCTATATTCGGAAAAGTTGTTAGAAGACTTTAGTGTGGACATAGCTAAGTTGAAGTCTTTAGTGTGGACATAGCTCAAAACTCTATATAACTGAAAGAGCTCTCATTTTTTTAGTTTAATTGTTTAGAGTGAGCTTACATAGTTGAAAACTCTTGTGAGCTTTGTATTTAGACTTTTGCAATAGATAGAGCTTCTGAAAGCATCATTCCTCTTGCAATAGATAGAGCTTCTGAAAGCATCATTCCTCCTACCTATGTGTGTGTGTGGATGGTGTTGCCTATGTGTGTGCTTGCTTTTCTCTTGGTGTGTGCTTCCATTCTCCTCATGTGCAGTCTTCATGCAAACTGACTAGTTACTTCTTAAATATGAATATTTTTTATTTTGTTGCACATGTGGACTATGATGACATGGAAGCTATATGTATGTATGTTCTCTATTTTCTTCAAATAGAGGGAGATATTCCCAAGGGAGGTCCAGTTGAGAAGTACAGATGCATTCAGGATAAGATTTATATAATGGAGAAGAATGGAAATAGATGATTGCATAAGTGGCATAGATGTCCTCATATTCTTTAACCAAGAGTTTCAAATCACTTTTCACTTTTATTTGTACACAAATGATCGTTCATTTTATAGAAAGAAATCTCCATTTTATAGAGGAAAGATTGATCAAGACGTTTTGATGGAGGCAACTGGAAGTTCCAACACAAACATAAGCAAATAAATGTTTAAATAATTCTAAACACATTGAAGAAATGTCTATTCTCATGAAGCATGATTTTTCTTCCAATTTTCATGATAATGTTTAGACCTCCAATGCAGTGAAGCGTGATTTCATTTGTTTCATCAATAGTCAGTGTTGGGGTTCGACAACACAAATCTACTGACTCAGACAATTCACTCTCCTAGACACTTCCTATCACAGAGATATTCTCACAAACAGCACAATTACTCAGATAGTGAATTTCTAATTTACCATACTCAGATGAATAAAATGCAAGAATAGAACATCTAGGATAGAGATAGGAAAAAATACAAGCATTGTGCAAATGAACAAGAAAATATTACTTCAGGATCATCTTCAAAATACAAATATGTGGCATGATTGAAGTACAATTTAGGCCTCTACTTGATAGAATATGTCAGGTCTCAATGTTTTCCGCCTGCGCAAAATACATGAACAGGGACTTTTCCACTTCTCTAGGCCTTTCGTTTTCCTCATATGCTTTCTCTATCCTTACTTATTCTCGTGAACAAAATTACAACGATCTTCTCACATGACATACCTTAATTAACTTATAACTGTTTCTTTTTTAAAATATCGGATTGACCAAAATATGGACT
Organism: Ceratopteris richardii; assembly: GCA_020310875.1. Taxonomy (NCBI): domain Eukaryota; kingdom Viridiplantae; phylum Streptophyta; class Polypodiopsida; order Polypodiales; family Pteridaceae; genus Ceratopteris; species Ceratopteris richardii. Next base: position 63,875,890 of record CM035408.1, on the reverse strand, counting down.
CAATAACTTTCTAGTGTGCAACATTCCGATTCAGCAACCTTCAAGAATCCAATTCACTACTTATTCCTACACTTTCTCTCCCCTCAACACTTGGCACTGCCCGGTGGGGATTTTTCCTAAAAAACAAACTTGAATTCATGATCCCTTGATCATAGACTATAAGACTAAGTTCTTTGTTAAAATCTTCTTGTTGAACTTCCTCTACAACCTTAGTATTTTTACGAACTTTATCTACTTCAACTTGCATATCTTCTTGCTCCATAGTCTTTTTTGAAACTACCTTTTCCTGTTGCTGAACTAGATCATTCTGTATAATGGGCCCGACAACCTTATTTCTTTCAACCTTCTGTACAAACTGAAATATTGTTGAAAGATAAGCTGCTAATCTAGTATTGGCTTGTTTCTTGTGCTTATCCAAAGCGAATATTTCATTGTACAGTCTATCAAATACCCAGTGAGCCCAACTTACACTTTTTGCTTTTTTTGCCCAACATAATGGTGAAAAATTATCCTTGGACATATAATCGTATTTTACTATAAAGCACAACCTCTCAAGATAGCATTTAAGTTGTTCTCTACATGCATAAGGTGCATTCTTCAACATGTAATATTGGTGACCTCCTTCTCAAGGGCCAAATTCCTTTCTTAATGCCTCCGCAGAACATTTAGGCACAATCGGGTCCTTGAGAATGGGTAATTTAAAAACCTTTGGAGTTAATTCATGAGAAACTTTACCTGTGGAGATAATTGCCCATTAGTTTTTTTTATGATGTCCTATAGCTAGTTCCATTTTATTCTCCAATAGATCCTCGTCTTTTGATAATACTCCTTCCATGTCTACCCCCAATACTAGGACCACTGTTGGATTTTGCCATTAGAAATTCCTCCTCATCATCATCTTCTATCTCGTATGCTAAACTAATCGTCTAAGCCATCAATGGTTTTTCTCTTACCCACATATTCCATCTACCTTTCATTGGCATTGTGACCTGCTTTTTACCTTTTGTGATCACAACCACAGTTAATCGCCAATCTTGTTTACTTTAGCCAACCTGAACCATGGTATTCTTAACAACATTTCATATGGATAAGTAGATTCAGACATTCTAATTACCATAAAATTAACCATGAATGACATCCCTGCGATTATTATCTGTTGGGCTCATTTGATCCGTCATCTTTACTTGAAAAGGTGTTGGACCCAAAGCCCCATTCCCCATTTCCTTAAATATATATTCAAGTAATATGTTCACTCCTGATCTGCCATCCAATAAAACCTCATCAAATCTTCTTTGTTTATACTATGCCTACAAAGTCCACATCAGCTGGATCAATACTATTAGCTGATGTTGAAGGTATCTGCATATTTTCTTGCTCTGAATGTTGCCAAATGAGATTTTGCAACAATTTTCCTCTGAAAATTGGTACTAATGATTACAACTAATCCAAGGATAATCGCAAAGGATAATTAATTATTACCTCAAACCAGTCATTGTCCAACTCTTTCTTGGTCTTCATTATATCATTCTTCTTTGTTCTATGTAGAGATATTCCATTATCATCTTCTTGGGATGAAATTTGAAATTGTTCTTGCTTATGTTGATCCTGTAGAATCTGTTTCTACCCTTGGTCCCTAATCTACCTTTGCTCCTGCCAATCAATAGGACCTTTACTCTCTGACCTTGTAACTGCCAAAACATCCACATCCTTGACCAAAGCACATTGCTTACAATCACAATTCCAGTGATTTTCATGATCTTGATTTCGAGTTTCTGATGTACTTGCACCTGGATCATTACGAAATTTTTCATCTGATAAATCTATTATTACAACATTCGCCTATGTAGCTTGCTAATCCTGTTGTTGTTGCTGCCCTTACTGGTTATTCTGATTATAACAAATATCTGGTATACCCCTTTCCTCTCCGTGTTTAACCCATAAAGGCCGAGCAATATCCACATGGCATCACTCTAGGTGGTCTGCCTTGTTGATTCCCTTGTTGATTACCCTAATAATTACCTTATTGGTTCCCCTAATCTCTCCATTCAAGTCTTCCTTGCTATTGCCTCTCAAAACCACAACGTCCTTGAACTAGAATGGCATGATTTGCTGCAACTTCATTATTATTCATATTGTCCTATCTTGAATTTTGTCCTCGATAATTTGGGTTATAACAACACTGACATATGGTATGTCCTTATTTATCACAAATTTCATAGAACCTTTTCTCCTTTGGAGCAGTTATGGAGTATCCATGTTTCTTTAATCTACTAATTAAAGCTTCCTCTTTACTTTGCTTACCTTTGTGCTTGCGATGGCATCTGACAACAACCTCTTCATCTTCACTCTCTGATTTTGAATCAATCGTCCCTTTCTTTGACTCTGATTCTGAATTGGATTCAGCATCTAAACTGGAGTCACTTTGCTTCTTCTTATCTTCTTTCAACTCTTACGGTTGCTGACACTAATACATCAAATCCATTACCTATATCCACACTTGCCATTGCATGCCTAATGCTGCTCCTTAATCCTTTTGAGGAAATAACTAGCCAACATCTCATCGGTAGGTCTCTCATTGCCTTGTAATCTTTCCATTAAAGTTCTAAATTTCTTAGCATAGTCTTCCACTAACATGTTCTTTTGTCTGATTGCTCTCAACTTCCTCAAAACATCAGAGGGAGTCTTTTCTTTCCTGAATCTTTGTAAAAATGTTTTTTATAATGCATCATATGTAGCGAAATGAGCAATACCATATTGGCTGAACCAGCTCATTGCTCTTCCTTCCAATGTAGCTGAAAATTGTTGGAGTTTTACTGCATCATTGTATATTGTGTTGTATCCATTTGTTGTCCACTTTAATTCAAATTTAGCAATGTGGCAGTCTGCATCTTCCTTTGAACCTCCTCTAAAATGTGTTGCTTTCACTTTGGGATTTGGAGGTGGTTGCACCATCGGCATTGGCTTAGGTGTACACCTAGTTCTTTGACTGGTCGCCCCTCCAAGTGGGTCGAACTAGAGCCGTCTTTTAACTCCTACAGCTGCTTCTGTTAGGAACAACTCTCCTAGTATTCTGCCCACCAGCCTTACCTCTGTCGTACATGTCCCTCCTTCCTCCTCTTTAGCTTTAAGATTAGAATCCTCTTGTGCTTCGTACCAATCATAAAATTCAAAAGATGAATCCACGTAAGCCGCTTGTGCTTGTGCTCTTGTGTAGTAAACTTTACTAAATCTTCCTCTTCTTCCCTTCATGCATTTCTTGCTTCTTTAACAAACGCAGTAGGATCGCCAAATGTGTTGGGGTTCGACAACACAAATCTATTGACTTAGACAAATCACTCTCCTAAACACTTCCTATCGCAGAGATATTCTGACAAATAGCGCAATTACTCAGATAGCAATTTTTTTATTTACCATACTCAGATGAATAATAATGAAAGAATTGAACATTTAGGATAGAGACAGGGAAAAATACAAGCATTGCATAAATGAACAAGAAAATATTACTTCACAATTGTCTTCAAATCCAGATATTTGGCATGACTGAAGTACAATTTAGGCCTCTGCCTGATAGAATACATCAGGTCTCAATGTTTTCAGCCTCTGCAAAATACATGAATACATATTTTTCCAATTCTCTAGGCTTTTCGTCTTCCTCATACCTTATTTATCCTCGCGAACAAAATTGCAACAATCTTCTCACACGACATACCTTAACTAACTTATAATTGTTTCTTTTTTAAAATATCCGATTGACCAAAATACGGACTCAGCAACTTCCAAGTATGCAACATTCCAATTTAGCAACCTTCAAGAATTTGATTCACTACTTATTCCTACACTTTCTCTCCACTCAACAGTCAGCATGTTTCTATTTAACTTTGTTATTCATGCTTTAGTATCTCACTATGCATCAATCCAAGTGCTACTACACCACCATATGTATGATGAAGCCTTGAAATTCATCATCACATCATCATTCTCATAGATGCTATCATAAGCTCTTCTATTGAAAAGTCTTTAAATGCACACGTTGTCCTTCTCTGCTCATGACAGGGTGGTGTGAGGAAGCTTTCATTCAATGGGCATCAAATTGGAATAAAGAGTGTAGCACATAAATCTTTTTCTTATCCAAGACATATGAAAACAAATTCAAATTGAGGATATTCTAAAGAGACATTCATTCGTCTTCTACTTAGTGCTTCAAGCATTCAAATGTATGTGATTAACATAATTAGAATATAAGCATATTAATGTTGAATGATGATATCATTCTACTTCACTTAGTGAGGAAGATTTCATTGAAGAATATCAAAGGAAGCACATGAATTTGCAAACCTCCTACATGTTTTCCATGAATCAATCGGGAGAAGGGTTTTGATGAATTCAAAGTGCTACATCTTATAGAACTTTACACAAGGCAAAGTGTGAACAACACCAAAAGTTCACATATTCAAGGCTACGGTAAAATGTAGGTGTGGCATGCCATAATGTAATGCCCTATCTCTATTGTGAATAAGGAGATACCCCTTTTGACTTCTTGTCTTTTCTTTATAGAACTTATTCCACTTATGCATGGCTCTCACTTATTGTAGGTACCCTTTCATCAAGAAACCAAGTTGATAAATAGTCATGTGCTCCTATTCCTTGCCAAGATGAAGTGTCATGATTTGATGTACTATCTCCATAATTCTGATTTGTCTAGTGATTGCCAATGTGAACCTTCGCATCACTGTTCGTTTTACATGAGAGCGGTATCAATGTGAACCTTGACATCATTGTTGACTTTCGTGAAGATCATTGTAGGGCTCCCCATTGGTGTTACCCTTAGTTAAGATAGTTCCTTAATCATCTTCAGGTAGTGCTATGCCGTAAGGTGGTGTTATGAAGCCATATTGCTTGATAGAGTGAGTGTTTTAACTATTACTTGATATTGCTCACAATTTTATGGATACCTATACAGTATTCTGCCTAGTACCTCAATATGAATATTGAATAGGTTTCTTAAATGAATAGTTATTGTGGATGCGTGCTCGCCGTTGTGATAGAAATAAGTCGCCTCAATGCAAACACATATAATGATATCAATACTCCAAGTCATGTGACATAGTCCTTGGACTGGTTGATGATTGCTAAAATGTATGGAACAAGTCTAACCAAGATTCACCCAATCTAACTGCATTGCAATAAACTATTTTACACTAAGTGATTGCACTTCAATCCCTTACTCAATAGTAATAGACTACCTAGCAATAGAAAATTGCACAAAATTTTTTGATTGCTTTATTAAATCCTGCTACTTTATAGTAAACAAACTACTTTAGAGTATCCAATTGCTTTGTGCTAAATGAGACTTTTGCAGTACACAACAACTGCATTGAAATAACTTTCATAAATAAAATGATTTCCTCAACATCTAACCTTTCGGTAGATCATGTTAATGCTTCCCAATGCCTTTCTAAGGCAATAGACATAATAGAAAATAGATGAGAATTTCACACTATTGTGATAGAGCTTTGTCTATCACATAGGTAGTCTATCATGATAGATGATTGTCTATCATAACAAACTCACCCTATCACTAAAAGATCCCTCTATCACGAAGACCAGCCTGATGAACTAGCCCATCTATTCTGGCAAACCTTGGTTTATCATGATAGACCAATCTATCACCACAAAGCAAGCCTATGATGGACACCCTTTGTCGTGACAGACCATTGTTAATACATTTAGGTAGTGATTTATGTGAACACTTTAGGACCACCGAGGCACTTTTCTCCCTCTTTTGGAGGTCTTTCCCCTTGGCTTGTATATACGCCTACTGCCCTAATGGGTTACTTATCTTCGTACATTCTAGTGGTAATTCATTCAGCATTGTGTGTTGTGCTCCAAGCTTCTTCTTATTCTTCCTTGTGTTGTTTTCGAAAATTTGTGCCTTGACTTAGCTCATAAAGTGAAGAGAAGCTTCCAAATCATTCTCCACTTGCAAAAGGAACCTAGAAGACTCTACGTGATACACATGTCAATAAATGGAAGAAAAATGTTATTGAGCTTGAGGATTCCCTCAAGTCCAAGCAAGATGAGCTAATTGAGAAGCAAGACAAGCTTAAAAGGAGAGAAGATCAACTTCATAGGGAGTGAGAGAAAGCTCAAGAACCATATTGAACACAATAGCATAGTGCTTTGGAACTATCACATGGTTATGTGTATCAAAATCCATGGCCATAGCTAGGATCAATCCTAGCTCACCCTCTAACTAGGGGGGATTTAGACAAGGAATGATTAGAAATGTGCCAAAAAATTATCAAAGTTGCTCAAAATTTGCTAGAAAAAGTTCCCTATATTGTTTTTTTTATACATATACTAGAAGAAAGTTTTCAAAAGGTGGTGCAATCTCATCAAGTAGCCATACAGGTGCACCAAGCAAATAAACTATTGCTTGAACCCAATCGACTACAATAGAATAGGAATCCATCCATTCCTTAAGAGGATATTGTTATTTCATCCATGGAGGGTTCCTAGAAAAATGAACTTTGGCATCAAATATTAGAGCCAAAATGAAATTAGGAGGTTGTTAATCATCATAATTGTTCTAGAAATGTGATGATACAGTGAAAATTGAGTTACCTCTGAATGAGTATCTACATACATAATCATGGCCCAATGTAGTCATGCACTTTGAATCCCTTTCTTCATACATTGGAGATGAAAAAGTAGCATCAAAGTGCAAAAAGGATAAATCATTGAAGCTAAATCTCAAGCCCACAAGATGAAACAAAGATGCATAGTCACACATACATGAAATCCCTCTAGATAAGATTGGTGACTATACTGAGGGGGCGAAGGCAATACAATACTTCCTATCATATGTATTGGGGTGACTATCAAGTCTTCTATAGATTTAGGCATCAATGTAGCTATTGCTACCCAAAAACTATGGGAAAAGCGGGTTAATCTTGCCTTACGTCCCACTAGACTGTATCGACATTTCATAGACAGACACATGGAAAGAACCTTAGGTCTATTAGAAAATGTTGTCTTCACCACATGCACTGTTGAATTACAATACACCATTTCCATTTGTGAATTCAGCAAGGTGAGTTACTTTGAAGTTATCTTAGGATGGCCATTCTTGAGCCAAATGCAAATGATACAAGACTAAGGGGAAATGCATTTTACATTCAAAATAATGCACAACTTTGAAGATCAATTTGCAAACTAAGGCATATTGAGATGAGCCACCTCTTAAGCGGCATGCTATACATGATGCAGAGGAAAAAATATTTGTAAAGAATGGTAGTTCTATTGAACCATCCTGGATACACAAAGACACTAGTCTTTGGTTGTCTCAAGTAGGACAACAAGAACCAAGCCATCCACCAAAAAGATCAATCAAAGTTCTAGATTACAATCCTATTATCCAAAATCTATGTTGCAACAAAAAAGTTCTAACGGTTTCAAGTTGCTCCAGAGTTAGAAAAGCTTTACCATTTAAATTTTGCATTAGCACAAGTAAAGAGAAGGGGGAAGACGAGATAGCAAAGTCAAACAAAAGTATCTAAGGGACAAAGATCAATAACAGAGGATCAGGGATAAGCCGATCTAGATCCATCAACAAGCTGAAGTAACAAGAACAAAGAGAGGTAGAGATTCCTTGGAAGTTGACCAAATTGGAGAGATAGCACTAGAGTTTGGAAGAAAAGAGTAAAAAATGGGAAGAAATGAAGAAGTATATTAAGAAATTACAATCCAAAGTTGAATCAAAAGATGCCATTGTTGCAACATATTCAAAGAAAAAGTTTTTAGGAGAGCATGTTTCTATTTAAATTTGTTATTCATGCTTTAGTATCTCACTATGCATCAAATCCAAGTGCTACTACACCAATATATGTGTGATGAAGCCTTGAAATTCATCATCACATCAATAGTCAGCATGTTTCTATTTAAATTTGTTATTCATGCTTTAGTATCTCACTATGCATCAAATCCAAGTGCTACTACACCAACATATGTGTGATGAAGCCTTGAAATTCATCATCACATCATCATTCTCATAGCTGCTATCATAAGCTCTTCTATTGAAAAGTCTTTAAATGCACACGCTGTTCTTCTCTGCTCATGACAGATGGTGTGAGGAAACTTTCATTCAATGGGCATCAAATTGGAATAAAGAGTGTAGCACATAAATCTTTTACTTATCCAAGACATATGAAAACAAATTCAAATTGAGGATGTTCTAAAGAGACATTCATATGTCTTCTACTTAGTGCTTCAAGCATTCAAATGTATGTGATTAACATAATTAGAATCTTAGCATATTATTGTTGAATGATGATATCATTCTACTTCACTTAGTGAGGAAGACACCAATTGGAGGTATTCATTGAAGAATATTAAAGGAACCACATGAATTTGCAAACCTTCTACATGTTTTCCATGACTCAATCGGGAGAAGGGTTTTGATGAATTCAGAGTGCTACAACTTATAGAACTTTACACAAGGCAAAGTGTGAACAACACTAAAAGTTCACATATTCAAGGCTACAGTAAAATGCAGGTGTGGCATGCCATAATGTAATGCCCTATCTCTACTCTGAACAGGGAGATACCCCTTCTGACTTCTTGTCTTTTTTCTATAGAACTTATTCCACTTATGCAAAATCACAGTAGAGTCGTGCTGGTCTTCATAATAGAACCTTCAATTTAATTTCTACCCAAACCAAAAATTAATAAAATATAATGTCTCTGGTCCTTAAAAAACCATTCTAGGAATACGATACTGCTTCTCCATAAAAATTGAACCTCAATCAATATTCACATTTTTCTAATCTTTGAACGCAAACTCGCCACCAGCTTAACATCTGGCAATGTCAAGTGCAGGAGTTCTCATAGAGCATCTTCTCCAGACCCTTCAACTCACTTGATCTAGACTCTTAACCATCTGCACATCTACATCCTAAAACACTTAATGAATTCCTTTAGATCCTTCTACCTTTTATAAAACAAGTTCACTTAAATAATCAATATTAACATGATGCGATGTATCATCTATAATTTCTACCACATCTACAAAAACAATGGGTTTTGTAGATAAAGTAGCTAAAGTCTCTATTACTTCACATTCCTCCTCTAATCTATTTTCCAATCTTGAGCGCAAGACCTATTCTATGTACATAATGTTGTGACGTGATCTTCTAGCATAGAAATCTGATGTATCTTATAGTATATACTTCCTTTAATTCCAAATAATCCTACCTGAATTTATTACTTGATCTTCTCGGATAGAAATCTCACGTATCTTATCAGTATATACTTCTGTTAACTCCAAGTAATCCTACTTGAATTTATTACTTGATCTTCTAGCATCGAAATCTGATGTATCTTATCAGTGTATACTTCCTTTCATTCGAAGTAATCCTACCTAAATTTATTACTTTCCAAAAATTGATTAGCATGAGAAGCCATAGATGTCATCTTTTCCTTCACTTGTTGGATAAATTATTCTACTTCATCAATCAAATTATTTCTCATTTTTCTTATGTCTACTTTAGCCATGAAGCACCCTTCCAACTCTAGATTATCTAACAAGTTAACAAGCTTCTCTTCTAGCTCTTTGTAGCCACCCTCAATTTCTATAGTAAACTATGTTTTCTTGAGAGTTGCATATACTTATGCAAAAATCATTTGATCTTTTCATTCAAAGAATTATACCAGATGAATTCGAATGCCTACAATGCTTCAACAAATTACTTCTTGAGGTTTCCATAGATTTTTAATAGAATCACTTGATCCACCATAGCTTTATTGTCTTCTAATAATACATTAATTTTATCCTTAGATATATCTAACTTGCTTGATAAATTCTCTGAAGTAGAACCCTACTCTTTCAGTTGCATTGAATTCAATTCATCAATTTCTTTCATGAATGCCGTATTAACAATATCTTTCATAGAAAAGACTATTTGTGGTTGACTCAATAACGTACTTACTCTTGTCAGTACTTTCCAAAATATTCTCATATTTCTCTACTTCAACATTAACTGATTCCTTATTTTTCATTGTTGTGATAATTTTCTTCTTTATCGAGAAGATAGGACCAAAGTATTACTTTACCAACTCTCATTTTAGGTCATGTTGCTTGATGCAATAGAACTATGAGCTCATCATAAGTTTCAAGACTAGCAATGTGAATTTGCTCCATCACTATCATTGTTGACTTTCAAGAAGATCATTGTAGGGCTCCCCATGGGTGTTACCCTTAGTTAAGATAGTTCCTTAATCATCTTCAGGTAGTGCTATGCGATAAGAGTGGTGTTATGAAGCCATATTGCTTGATCGAGTGAGTGTTTTAACTATTACTTGATATTGCTCACAATTTTAGGGATAGCTATACAATATTCCGCCTAGTACCTCAATATGAATACAGAATAGGTTTCTTAAATGAATAGTTATTGTGGATTTGTGCTCGCCATTGTGATAGAAATAAGTCGCCTCAATGCAAACACATATAATGATATGAATACTCGAAGTCATGTGACATAGTCCTTGTATTGGATGATGACTGCTAAAATGTACGGAATAAGTCTAACCAAGATTCACCCAATCTAATTGCATTGCAATAAACTATTTTACAATAAGTGATTGCACTTCAATCCCCTGCTCAATAGTAATAGACTACCTAGCAATAGGAAATTGCACCAAAGTTTTTTATTGCGTTATTAAAACCTACTACTTTATAGTAAACAAACTACTTTACGATATCCAAATGCTTTGTGCTAAATGAGTCTTTTGTAGTACACAACTGCTTTGAAATAACTTTCATAAATAAAATGATTTCCTCAACATCTAACCTTTGAACTGAGAAAAAATGTATATTAGGATCCTCCTTCTCTTGTTTTTCCCCTTCCTTTTCCTTTCAAATTAATAAGGTTTTAATCGAAATCCATTGATAGATTTGGGGGAATTGCTTCCTTCATTATCACAAAGCAAATATGGAGAAGGTCCTACCAGTTCAGCACTCTAGAATGGAATTATGTACCTTAATTTTTATTTTCTTTTTCTTTTTCCCATCTTACAATTATACAACAAAACCCAATCATAATTTTTTAAAATCCTTGTGCTTTATATTCTTTTGCATCCATGCTTCTCTTCCTTTTTGAATTACCTTTGATGTGTAAGTTGCATGTAGCCTTTGCTATTGTAATTGTACTAATTGCATATGCCCCTCCTACTCTATAGGGATTCCCCCCAATCCATGGTGATTAGTTATTCTCAAGAATAGAACTAAGGATAGCAATTACAACTTGGACACCACAATTCATCTAAAATGTTGTCATTATTGTTGTAGTCTTATAAGTTGTCATGATAGTCCACAATGTTGAATCCAACTTTTTCTCCAACTCTATATAATTCCTCTCAATGAATCTCTTTGCAATCCTGATAAAACTTTTATTGGTTGATTCATCTTTTCCATTGACTTGAGGATAATAAATGGTAGACTTTTTGTGCAACAGCAAATATAGTTTACTAAATGCGTCAATTATTTCATTTGTGAAATGAAATCCTTTATTTAAAACCAACTCAATAGGGCAATTCTAAGCGAGATAAAATTTTTTTATATAGAAAGTTGGATACTGGAGCTATTTTAGTCTATCATTGCTATTTCTTCCACCCACTTGGTGCAATAATCTGTTTCCACTAAAATGTACATAGTACCTATATTCATGGCTATTGTATGTATGGGGTAAAAGATCCAAGTCCCATTTTATATATATTCCAAGTGGTAATATGTTTTGTAGTGGCATCCAATGTTCTTCCATCTTTTTGCATATCCTACAAGTTTTGACAAACTAAAAAGTATATCCGAACAACATGGGCCACCACAACCTATCTTGAAGTGCCCCCCTTGCAATAATTTCTCCTAAATTTTAATTTTGAGAATACTCCTCTTTGTCATGGACTCAAATGCTATGAGTGGATGCAAATGTGTATTTTTTTTTATGCATTTCTGCATGACTTCCCATAACAAGGGTGTGTGTTGGGCAAGTGTAAGAAGAGCATCAAGTGGCCCAAGTGGAATTCATAGTACTAGTATACACCAAAGAAAATGGAGCATGTAAAGAGAAAGCCATATAGTTTTGTTTCATCAAAAAAACAAAACAAAGAGTTTTATCACTATAGTTTTGTAGAAACCGCATTTTGTAAATACCAACTCCATTTTTTCCAATCCAAGGAGTCCTTGTTCACATACCAAATTTCAGATTTTTTGGAGTTCATTTGAGCCATGAAATTGGCCTTACAACATAGTTTCTAACTATGGTGGATACTAGATGTGAAACAAATCAAAACTAGGCCAAAAACTATAAATAGAGTTTGTATGCTCATTTTCAGAGGTTAATTAATTGGAGATTGTAAAGAGAAGAGAACATTCATTGTAATTTTTTTGTTCATGAATTTGTTCATGAATGCACGATTCCATTTTTTCCCTCTATCTACTCTTTTTTGCATTCATGTGTGTATGTGTGTGTGCACATTGTTGTGATTCTCACCTTCACATTTTCATGCATCACTTCTCATGATGTTCATATCACCCTCTTGTCTCCAAGGTTGATAATTTAAGGTTGGATCTTCATTGGTTGTAATACTTACCATCGTTCTACAAGAGACACCGTTTTGGTACCATTGTTTAGGAGAGCTACTTGGGAGATGAGTGTGTGATGGTAAGAGTGTAGAGAAGAGACATTGGAATCATTGGTAAGTTTGTTTTTTGTGATTTTTCACATTATCTTGCTCATTCCCACCTCATTTCCACTCTTATCACCTCCATTCATCCCCTTTCACTTTCCCATTCCATCTCCTTCTTCACCAAAATTTCACCTCTGGGACCGTATACCCATCTTTCCCCATATGTTCCTCATTTGATTGTGTGCAAGAGAGGGAGAGAGAGAGAGAGAGAGAGAGAGAGCAGCAATTTTGTATGTTCTTTTTTGTTTTCTTGTTGTTTCCACAGGATCGTCAGCTCTAGCGGCATTTGCAGGTATGACATACCAGTTTTTTTTTCAAAAGCATCACACTCAATCTATCAGCAAAGACTAAAAAAATCAACTTTTCACCATTGCATCAGTGGAGCATGTTAATACTTCCCACTGCCTTTCTAAGGCAAGAGACATAATAGAAAATAGATGAGAATTTCACACTATTGTGATAGAGCTTTGCTATCACACAAGTATTCTATCATGATAGACGATTGTCTATCACAACAAACTCACCCTATCATTAAAAGATCCCTCTATCACATAGACCACCCCAATGGATTGGCCCATCTATTGTGACAAACCTCGGTCTATCATGACAAACCAATCTATCACCACAAAGCAAGCCTATGATGGACACCCTTTGTCGCGATAGACCATTGTTAATATATTTAGGTAGTGATGTGTGTGAACACTCTAGGACCATCGGGGCACCTGTTTCCCTCTTTAGGAGGTTTTTTCCCCTGGCTTGTATATGTGTCTACTACCCTAACAGGTTACTTATCTTTGTACATTCTAGTGGTAATTCATTTAGCATTGTGTGTTGTGCTCCAAGCTTCTTCTTCTTCCTTGTGTTGTTTGCGTGCTTCCATAGACCTAGAACTCCAACAATTGGTATCAAAATAGGTCCCCACTTCATCTAGGGCATTGTCAACACCCCTTTGGTCACAGTCTTAGAATCAGACAAAATTATCTGAGCTTGTTTCGGCCTCTGAATGCACTATCGCAGTGCTTATGTAGGAAATTTTTTTTTTGTGCCAAAGATATATACAGGTTTCAGTCCCCCAGTATAAGCATCTCAAAGTCTGCTACAGATTTAGCAGAACTCGTCAGCATATTTCTGTTCAAATTTTTCAGATACACTCATTTTTTTGCATCATGGTATTTTAGTCAATGGCCATGGTTGAAAGCAGTGATGTATTTAGTATATTGGTTGTTGAGGATAAGTTGGATGGTACAAATTACCCATTCTGAGATTATATGATGCATCATGTATTAGTCGCAAAAGAACTATGGAATATTGTGCAGGGTGTTGAAAAACATCCTATTACGCCTGCAAATACAGGTATTAAAGTTGATGCAGACGGCATAGAAGATGATGATATTCTTCATGTTCTTGTTCATGCTGTAGTTTTTCTTGCACCTACTATAGAGCAAAGTCATTGGGATGGCAGAGATGCTCAGGCACATGCATTGATAGCCTTGTCTATCAAACGTGCCATTATTCCTCACATTCTCTTTTGTAGAATATCTAAGGATGCTTAAGATATTACCGCATCGTACGAGGCTAGGAATGAGGCTCGTCTTGCTTACCTCCGAAAATATTTGGAGAGTGATCATATGGATGAAGGTGATTCTATGGATAGTTTTCTAACAAAGATCAAAGATTTGAAGGAATAGTTAATTTCTGTTGATGAAGTCTTGCTCACAGTTCATTTGTGCAGATTGTTCTGAATGGTCTTCCTGATTCATACCAGAGTTTTGCTTCTACTCTTCGTTTGATGATGAAAGGTAATCCAAATGCCTTAACATTTGAGGATATATTCTCTGTTCTGATGCAAGAAGATCAATCTAGGCAGAGCAGGTCCATTATGTGTGTTGCAGATCAAGCTTTCTTGGCTAGTCAGAAGACCAAAGGTTAATGGAACTCTTCTACAAATAAGAAAAAATCTACTAATTTTGCACAATCGAAGAAGAAAGACAGAGAAGAAAAGAAAACAGAAAAGTGGAAATTGTTTGGCAAGTACTGTAAAGCAAATGATCATGTCATAAAGAATTGTCCAAAACTGGCTACAAAAGAGGCAAAGAAAAAAGAGGTTGGAATGGTCGTTGCAGAGGCCTCTACACCAAAAACAAAGTCTCCTAATCTAGTGTGGAATGAAGAATGGGCGTTTACTATTGTTTGTAGTTTTGAACCATCCTCTCCTAAATAGTGTATGTCTATGGGAATTAGATGTTTGGTACTTTCATAGTGGGAAAACCAAACATATTACCTTGCAGCACAGTTTCTTCACTTCACTCGAGCCTGCCCCTATAGGGAATACTGTCACATGCTCCAACAACTCCTCTTATCATGTCATGGGATTTGATAAGATCATTCTTACTACTGATGATGGTTGTTCTTCCACATTGTCAGATGCTCTATTTGTGGCAGGGATCAAGAAGCATTTTCTATCAGTTTCAACTTTATCCAAGATTCTCTTGGTTGTGAAATTTGTTGATGACAAATGTACAGTTCATGGTCTGTCAAATGGCGACATGATTATTGCTTTTGGCATTTTATGTCATGGGTTGTATAAGCTCATAGACTATGAGAAATCTGTGAATGATTCAACATGTGCAGTACATGATTCTCAGGCTATGTCAGATGCAAAGCTTTGGCATGCATGCTTTGGTCATCTGAATTTTGCTAGTTTGCTACACCTGTAGAAATCTGAAATAGTTTCCTTTTTGCCCAAACTTGAGGCACTCGGTAAACATGTTATTGAAGGCTATATTTTGGGCAAAATGCAACATTCATCCTTTCCAAAAGATTCAGTTTGAGCTATTCAAAAATTGCAGCTTGTACATAGTGATGTATGTGGTCCTATGTAGATAGCTTCTTTTGGAAACTATCTTTACTTTGTGACTTTCATTGATGATTTTTTCAGACATGCATGGGTATATCCATTGAAAGCAAAGTCTGAAGTGTTTATGTGCTTCAAATAGTTTTTGGTTTTAGCTAAAAATTGATCAACATGTAAAATGGGCACCCTCCATTCTGATCGAGGGGGGGAATATATGTCATCTGACTTTAATGCATTTTTGGCTAAACTTGGGATAAAATATCAGTGTACAGTGTCGTATACACCTCAATAGATTGGAGTTGCTGAATAGAAGAACAGGTCACTCATGGAGAGGGTGAGGTGTATGGTCAAGACTCAGGCTTTACCACATAGTTTCTGGCTTGAGGCAGTTATGTCTGCCGTATATGTACTTAACAGATGTCCCACTAAAGCATTGCAATCTATCACTCTATATGCGGCTTGGCATGGTCGTACATCATATGTTGCTCACTTGTGTGTTTTTGGTTATCTGGCATATGCATTAGTGCCTGAAAAACATCATAGGAAATTAGATGATAGAGTAGTAAAATGTGTTTTTGTTGGGTACAGTTCTAAAAGCAAAGGCTATTGTCTGTACCATCCATAAACTAAATGCACTTTGGTTATTCATGATGTTGTTTTTGTGGAGGATGCTATTCAGCCTTTACTTTCATGTACGAAGGAGACATATGTTAGCTCCAAAGACATGTATGATACTTTGCTGCCTCTTTCTACAGGTGGATAGTCTACTGCTAGTCCTAATGAGGCAACTTCTCAGCCTTTGCGGTTCAATCTATTTTGGGTTAGCAAATGTGGATAATCAACATATGGTCTACAAATGTGAAGCATGCGAAATGGGAAAGGCACATAGATTAACATTTCAGAAGAAAGGATTCAAGCATGATGGAATACTAGAGCTCATCCATACACATTGTATGGAGACCAAAAAAATAAGGATCAATCAATGGCTCTAGGTATTATGTTCTCTTTACTGATGATGCTACAAACTCTTTATGTTTTGAAGGAAAGATCAGAAGTATTTGGATCCTTCAAGAATTTTTATGCATATGCAGAAAGAGTAATAGGTCAAAAGCTCGAGACTAAGGTCTGATGGAGGGGGAGAATATTTCTCCCAAGAATTAAATGATTATTTTTGGAGTGCAAGTATTAAGAAGGGAAGTAACTGGCAGATACACACATCAACAAAATGGGGTGGCAGATACATACCTCACACATAAGCTTGAACCAAAAGCTAAAAAATATGTATTATTTGGGTATGATGAAAAGCAGATGGGTTATAGGTTGTGGAATCCTCTAACCAAACAATTTCTTGTTTCTAGAGATGTGAATTTGATGAACACATGTAGAACAAAGTCACAAAATTGAAGCATTTGAAGAAGAATTAAGAAAAAGTGAGAAAGGTAAATCAAATGTGCAGCTGAATGGAGATGGAGATTACATGCAAGCAAGTACATCCAGAATTGGATCATCAAGAAGAAATGAAGAGGCACCTAGATTTGATGACGAAGTGTATTTAGATACACATGAAGAGAATGAACCAAGAAGGTCAAGTAGATTAAGGAAAAAACCAACAAGGTATTCTTATGATACTTCTTATATGACTCAAAAAAGCTATGTTTATATGGTCAAAGATGATGAAGGACCTAATAACTATGATGAAGCAAAAGGAAAGAAACAATGGGAAGAAAATGAAGGAAGATTTCAATGCACTTGAGGATAACAATGTGAAGAGATGGATAGGTATGTGTTGAAGATGAAGAGGTGTTGCAAAATCTTTGCTCTACACCAGCCAAATGAACTCCAGGAGTAGATGGTGGGCCCTTTTAGCTTGCCAATGGATGTATTAGACACCCTATGTACCTTGGAAGATCACTCTCAAAAAGATAGATCAAAACAGATAAGTTGGAGTTAGCTCAGAGGTGAAAACTTGCTATTCTTGGTTGATACACCTGTCCAGTGTTTTACATAATTCTCTGAGCACAGCAGCAATTAGATTAATTCCTCTTGGGGAAGGCTAAGTAGCTTAAAGAGCTAACTTTAGAGAGTAATCTCATCAAAAATAACAAACCACACACTGAGAATGACTTTTAACAAGTGATGACATCATCCCGATTTTCACGGGCTGCTACGGAAATAGACCAGTGAGTAGAAAAATTAACATAACTCAAGATTTAAGAATCCAATGATCATGAAAATTTGTATGCTTATACTAGACAGTAAGCTAAATACAACAAGCTTAAAATCACTGAATTTGGATGAGTAAACACTGAGAAATGACTCTGACAAGATGACTGAAAAAGTCGGGTACCTGACAGAGAAGTGAAGATGAACATACCCTGTTGACTTCAAATGAACATAACTGAAGATTCCAATATCCAAATGACATGAAAATTTGTGAGCATATAGTAGACTTATAGAGCTAACTTTACCAAGTTAAATCACTGAAAATGATGCACCAAGCTCAGAGAAAACATCTCTGCAAGCTGACTGAGAAAAACTGAAGTAATGGCAGTGAGTAGTACACATCACAAGAACATGGAAAGATGAACTCAAATAATCATAAAAATGAAACTATATTGCTTGTACAATACAATGACTTACTGATACATATGTGTGCTTTGTAATCACACCTTGAAATGGCATAAAGCTCAGCTCTTGGAGGTCTTCACATAGGTCTCTCTCACCACGAGTAAAACTGCCATCTATTTATAGTTGAGTTTGGGAGGCTAACTTCCCTCAATCACTCTCCAATCAATCAATGATTGATTTGATTCTCTACCTACCACAAATCACGAATTCGTGGCTCCTCTTTCCATTCTTGATCATGTGGGCTCAACCACTTAAGATTCTCTTACTTTTACATTAAGTAAACTCTTCAAAAGTTACAAGAGGTAGTTCACAAGTGAACTTTACATAGTCTTCATTTTGAAGCTTCTTTAATGACTTTGTGAGACTCAAGCCAATACTTAGGCTTGTCATAGACTTGCTCCAACAGCTCCCCCTCAAGCCAAGTATGCTTGAGGTCTTCAATCTTCCAAGATTTCCTGCAAACCAATCATAGCCTTGAATTTGCAAAGCTTTGTACCATCCAATGCTTTGGTTAGAATATCTGCACATTGTTGATGTGTGGACACATATGATATTTGAATCTCCTTGCTTAGGATCTTCTCTCGTACATAATGATAATGAACTTCAATATGTTTAGTCCTTGCATGAAAAATAGGATTAGCAGCCAAGTGAATAGAACTCATATTGTCACCAAAAATAGTTGGAGTTCCAAACTCCAATCCAAGATCTTTGAACAATGTCTTCATCCACATAGCTTCCTGTGTAGCTATGGCAAGACCTCTGTATTCAGCTTCAGTAGAAGAGAGAGCAACTGTGGGTTGCTTCTTGGATGACCATGAAATAAGCTTTGAACCTGCAAAGGTAAGATAACCTGAAGTGCTCCTTCTATCTTCCTTGGAGCCAGCCCAATCTGCATCAGAAAATAGCTTCAAACCTAAATCAGATACATAAGGATAGTAAAGTCCTTCATTTATGGTTCCTTTGAGATATTTGAGTATCCTTTTGGCAGCATCCATATGTGGTTTCCTTGGTGTGTGCATAAATTGGCTTAGCACACTCACACTGTAACATATATCTACTCTTGTCAATGTGGCATAGTTGAGACTATCGACTAGACTTTGATATGATGTGATGTCCTCTATGAGTTCACCTTCATGTGAGCTCAATTTGTGATTAACCTCCATTGGAGTACCTGCAATCTTACAATCTTGCATCTTGAATTTTGCCAACATGTCCTTAATGTACTTTCTTTGAGTGAGAAACAAACCATGATCTTTGTAGACAACTTCCAAACCTAGGAAGTAGGTAAGTGAACCCAAATCACTTATCTTGAACTCTTCTCTCATCTGATCTTTGATCTTCTTCATACCATCTGCATCATTTCCTGTCAATATAATATCATCTACATATACACATAGGTAGATGACCTCGGAATTACTCTTTTTAATAAAGAGTGAAGGATCTGCTTTGCTTGGTTGAAAGCCTTTGTCCTGCAAGAATGAAACAAGCCTGAAATTCCAAGCTCTTGGAGCTTGCTTGAGACCATACAATGCTTTGTTAAGTTTACACACATAATCAGGATAAACTTGATTCTCAAAACCAGGTGGTTGTGCCATATATACCTCTTCTGTTATCCAACCATTCAAGAATGCATTCTTCACATCTAGTTGAAGTATCTTCCAATTCTTGGAAGAGGCAATACTAAGCAAAACCCTAATAGTAGGCATCTTTGCTACAGGAGAGAATGTCTCCTCATAATCAATTCCCTAAGTTTGTGCAAAGCCTTTTGCTACAAGCCTTGCCTTATACCTGTTAATGGAACCATCAGAATTCTTATTGAGTTTATAGACCCATCTTGAGCCTATTACCTTCATGGATGAAGTCTTGGGCACCAAATCCCAAGTGTTGTTTTCCTCAAGTGCTTCAATCTCTTCCTTCATTGCATGCTTCCATTCTGTTTTTGCTTTGGCCTCTTCAAATGATGATGGCTCCTCTTGGTTTATGTCCTGTGCTATGTAGATAGAATGTTTAGTTACTAATGAGGTGTCAAACCCATACCTTTCTGGTTTTTTCTTTTCCCTCATAGATCTTCTTAAGCCATGATTTGATGATTCTGCCTCATGTCCAAGTTCCTGCAATTTTGCTTTACCTTTAGACTTCCATGCTTTGATCTTTTCCATCTGACATTCTTCATCATCCTCTGAGGTGTCTTGTTCTTCAATCTTTGATTGTTCTCTACCAAGCTTTGGAAAATCTTCTTCAAGATCATATGGTAAATTGACCTTCCTGCATGAATCTTCATACCATGAATTGTTCTCATCAAAAACTACATCTCTGCTTACCAAGAATCCTTTGTTGGTAGGGTTGTATAACCTGTAGCCCTTTTGATTGTTGTCATATCCAATAAATACACACCTTTCTGCTTTTGGATCCATCTTGCCTCTAACCTGTGAAGGAATATGAGCAAAAGCAATACATCCAAAAATTTTACAATGATCTAAACTTGGTCTTCTTCCATTCCAAGCCTCATATGGAGTCATCCCATCAAGGGATTTTGAAGGCAACCTGTTAA
Source organism: Ceratopteris richardii (assembly GCA_020310875.1). Classification (NCBI taxonomy): domain Eukaryota; kingdom Viridiplantae; phylum Streptophyta; class Polypodiopsida; order Polypodiales; family Pteridaceae; genus Ceratopteris; species Ceratopteris richardii. The sequence goes on along the minus strand of CM035408.1, from coordinate 63,855,116 downwards.
TCAAGTAAGTGGTTGTAGATACAGCCTCAGCCCATAAGTAATTAGGTAAATGCTTTTCATTTAACATAGACCTTGCAGCTTCAACAATTGTCCTATTCCTCCTTTCTGCCACTCCATTTTGCTCAGGAGTGTACCTTGTAGTTACCTCTCTTTTGATTCCTCTTTCTTGAAGAAAAGAATCAAAATCATGGGAGAAGTATTCTCCCCCTCCATCTGACCTTAGCCTTTTTAGTGATTTACCTGTTTGATTCTCCACAAGAGCCAAATATCTTTTGAAACATGAAAAAACTTCATCTTTGTGTTTCATAAAGAATAGGATAGTCCATTTGCTGCAATCATCAATAAAGGAAACATAATACCTTGATCCTGATATTGAAGCTTCCTTGCTTGGTCCCCATACATCTGTATGAACCAACTCCAAGAGATCTCCATGCATATAACCTTTCTTCATGAATGGTAACCTGTGAGACTTTCCAAACTGACATGCACTACACTTATAAATCATATGTTGTTTTGACAAGTTAGGGAGTCCAAGTACACTTTGGTCCCTGCAAATTTGCTTTAATGACCTTTCACCAATATGTGCTAACCTTTTGTGCCATACTTCCAATTCTGTGAGTGTCTGACTGCCATAATTAAATAGAGCAATGTTTCTAGTGTCCTGTAATTCAAATGTGAACAATCTACCTGTCTTTTCACCTTTTGCAATTCTTCTGAATCCTTGACTTGGATCTTCAACAAATGCTCCTGCCTTTGTGAACCTGACTTGCAACCCTTTCTCTACTATCTGCCCAACACTTATCAAATTCTTTGTAATGGTAGGGACATAGAGTACCTTACTGAGTAGGTTGATGTTTCCATCAGGTGCTTTGACATTGCCTATTTTCTCCACAGGATGTTTTGTATCATCTCCTGTTTGTACCTCATGCTTATTCCTTGGATCTTCTAAATCTGATAGGAGTGCCACATTTCCTGCCACATGATTTGAACAACCTGAATCTATGTAGAAAATATGCTCATCAGATTTACCTTGTGGCATAGCCATGCTCATGATCAATAATGAATCCTCTTTGTTTGAGTCTTCTATGTAGTTATTGTAGTCTCTCCTTCCTTTGTAGCCTCCTTGATAGTTTGAATGATTGTAGTTGTTGTAGTTGCCATGGTAGTTGTTGAACCTTCCTCTTGAGTAGCCATAACTTCCTCTATTGTATCCTCTGCCTCTTTGATTCCTGGAATTCCTAAAGCAATTTTCAGTTGTATGATTAGTTAATCCACAAATAGAACATGAGTTGGAGTCTTGGGATCTCCCCCTGCCTTGTCTACCTCCTCTTCCTCTACCTCTGCCATGTCTTCCTCTACCTGCATAGTTAGCTTGATATGTACCTGCTTCATCATCCACTTTCTTTGCCTTTCCTTTGTTATCTTTAGACTTGCTTTTATCCGTGTATAAAGCTGAAGATTGATTACCTTTAGAGCTTTCTCCATTTTTGATAAGCTTTGCCTCTTGAGTAAGTAATTTTCCAATGAGTGTGTTGAAATCAGGTACATGCATGTCCATGTACAAATCCATAGCTGTGGTGAATGCTTCCCACTTGTCATCTGCCTTCAAGCCATTGATGACCTGCCTTACAATTTGCTCTTCATCTATTACCTCTCCAATGCTTCCCAACTGATCTGCTATGTCCTTGAGCTTTGTGACAAAATCAGTCACATTTTGTTTGGGAGCCTTCTTGAGAGTTGTGAACTCCAGCCATAGTTGATGCTTCCTGGCTTTGGTACTTGAAGAAAAGAAAGCTTCAAGTGCATCCCACACTTCCTGAGATGTCTTACAACTTCTAATGTGAGGCAACAAAAAATCTGAGATAGAGTTGAGGAGATAAGACCTTGCAAGTGCATCCTTGGAGCACCATGTGCTCAATCTTTCTTGCTCTTCTTGTGTTGGTTGACTTTTGTTCCTGAAACTTGGCATAACTTCATCTCCAGCCACATAACCATATAAACTTCTACCTTGGAGATAAGCTTCCATTCTTAATGACCAAGCTGAGTAGTTACCTCTGTCCAATTTGTCAATTGATGAAGGAAATCCATCTGCCATGTTGTCCAACCTTGCTCTGATACCACTGTGAAGAGATGGATAGGTATGTGTTGAAGATGAAGAGGTGTTGCAAAATCTTTGCTCTACACCAGCCAAATGAACTCCAGGAGTAGATGGTGGGCCCTTTTAGCTTGCCAATGGATGTATTAGACACCCTATGTACCTTGGAAGATCACTCTCAAAAAGATAGATCAAAACAGATAAGTTGGAGTTAGCTCAGAGGTGAAAACTTGCTATTCTTGGTTGATACACCTGTCCAGTGTTTTACATAATTCTCTGAGCACAGCAGCAATTAGATTAATTCCTCTTGGGGAAGGCTAGGTAGCTTAAAGAGCTAACTTTAGAGAGTAATCTCATCAAAAATAACAAATCACACACTGAGAATGACTTTTAACAAGTGATGACATCATCCCGATTTTCACGGGCTACTACAGAAATAGACCAGTGAGTAGCAAAATTAACATAACTCAAGATGTAAGAATCCAATGATCATGAAAATTTGTATGATTATACTAGACCGTAAGCTGAATCCAACAAGCTTAAAATCACTGAATTTGGATGAGTAAACACTGAGAAATGACTCTGACAAGATGACTAAAAAAGTCGGGTACCTGACAGAGAAGTGAAGATGAACATACCCTGTTGACTTCAAATGAACATAACTGAAGATTCCAATATCCAATTGACATGAAAATTTGTGAGCATATAGTAGACTTATAGAGCTAACTTTACCAAGTTAAATCACTGAAAATGATGCACCAAGCTTAGAGAAAACATCTCTGCAAGCTGACTGAGAAAAACTGAAGTAATGGCAGTGAGTAGTACACATCACAAGAACATGGAAAGATGAACTCAAATAATCATAAAAATGAAACTATATTGCTTGTACAATACAATGACTTACTGATACATATGTGTGCTTTGTAATCACACCTTGAAATGGCATAAAGCTCAGCTCTTGGAGGTCTTCACATAGGTCTCTCTCACCACGAGTAAAACTGCCATCTATTTATAGTTGAGTTTGGGAGGCTAACTTCCCTCAATCACTCTCCAATCAATCAATGATTGATTTGATTCTCTACCTACCACAAATCACGAATTCGTGGCTCCTCTTTCCATTCTTGATCATGTGGGCTCAACCACTTAAGATTCTCTTACTTTTACATTAAGTAAACTCTTCAAAAGTTACAAGAGGTAGTTCACAAGTGAACTTTACATAGTCTTCATTTTGAAGCTTCTTTAATGACTTTGTGAGACTCAAGCCAATACTTAGGCTTGTCATAGACTTGCTCCAACAAACAAGACATGGGAACTTGTTTCGAAACCAAGCGGTAAGAAAGTGATTGGAATTAAATGGGTTTATAAAGTAAAGAATCTTGCAGATGGAAGAATAGCCAGATATAAAGCTAGATTAGTGGCCAAAGGCTATGCCCAAACTCATGGCATATATTATGATGAAACATTCAATCTTGTGGCAAAGATGTCAACCATAAGGACAATTATTGTTATTGTAGCATCAAAAGGATGGGTCTTGAGTCAATTAGATCTAAAGAATGTATGTTTGAATGGATGCATATTTAATGAAGTATATGTGGAGCAACCTCAAGGGTTCGCAAATTATGTTTGCAGATTAAGAAGAGCACTCTATGGGTTGAAGCAAGCTCCAAGAGCCTGGAATTATAGGCTAGTGAATTATCTCAATGATCTTGGATATCAAAGTTCAAAGGTAGATGCAAGTCTACTCATCAAAGGAACAAATGAAGGTATAATCTACATTTGTATTTATGTAGATGACATTATAATCATAGGTACCTCAAATGAAGGAATCAAGGAAGCAAAGAGGTTATGTTAGAAAGGACTTGTAGAATTAACTAAAGAAGTTGTATGGATGTAGATCTTGTTGGGCATTGATCAAGATACACCTATAATACATGAAGATGATATGAGTTCACTTTATCTTACAGAAAATCTAGTATTTCATGCAAGAACAAAACATATAGAGATCCAATATCATTTCCTGAGAGAAAAGGTAATGTGAAGGAACTTGAAGTATTGTATACTCCTACAAAGGATTAGATAGCAAATATCATGACTAAAAGATTGGATGGTGTGAAGACAAGTAGATTCAAAGGTGGTAGGGATAAAAGAGAAGAAGAATACATCAAGAGTCAAAAAATGTTAAATAGTGATTGAAGGGGAGCTGTTGGGATTTCAATCACTAATTAAGCATGAAGACATGAAGACATAAGTGAAAAGAAGAAGGAAAAAAAGACTATGGGACTTGGATACTCAAAAATCATTCCTATGTGAAGGGATAAATTCACACATGTAATATAGTGATTTCTAGAAACTTCATAATTATGAGTTTAAGAAAAAGGAGCATAAAAACTCAATGTATATAAGTCCTAACATAAAAGAAAGGCAGTCAGGGTCTTTGATAGAGATAGATTGTGATGGAAGATCATTCATAGATATAGATAAACGCAAATATGATGGTAGAATTCATTGTTGTAAGGTTAGGTGTGTAACTAAAGTTATGTTCAAGATAAGGGCATTGATTTTTTACGAGAACTTTTCCCCTATGTGTTGTGTCACAACCGTTCATAGCATCTATGCACTTGCTCATAATGGTTGGAAAAGATACGTGTCTATTTATAAGCAGATGGATTTTAGAATAATCCAACTCAAATCACCTTGTATGTAAAGCATGCACATGATATACTTTTTTATCATTATTGTTTATATACGTGATATGAAATTGCACTATTCTTGATGAGATGTATATTTAAGATTCTAAGGGTGATCTTCATGCCTCTTTTGAAGTGTTAGATTTGTGCCATTTGCATCACTATTTGGGCATTGAGCTTGTGCAAGTTTATGGTTTCATCACCTTGTGTAAAAATAAATACATTGACACTTTATTGCAATGTTTTAGCCTTGAATATTGTAAACTTATTACCATTCCTATGGAATTAGGTTTATAATTCAGTCTACATGATGTTGAAGATGCATCTACTATTGATATCTATCTAGAAGTTGTTGGATGCCTCATTTATATATGCATCACTCAGCCTAATATTCAATTTTTTTGTCTCTTAGATAAGTAGATTTATGCATAGCAAAGGAGTTAAGCATTGGAAAGTAGTTAAGTGTATCTTTCACTATTTATCTGCTTGGAAAAGGTTAGGTGTGTAACTAAAGTTATGTTCAAGATAAGGGCATTGATTTTTTACGATAACTTTTCCCCTATGTGTTGTGTCACAACCATTCATAGCATCTATGCACTTGCTCATAATGGTTGGAAAAGATACGTGTCTACTTATAAGCACATGGATTTTAGAATAATCCAACGCAAATCACCTTGTATGTAAAGCATGCACATGATATACTTTTTTATCATTATTTTTTATATAGATGATTGGTACATCATTATACATTAGTGCTTTTTCCCTCTTTTGAGGTTTTTTCTCTTGATTGTGTATACTCCTATAACCCTAATGTTCTACTCATCTTTTTTACATTCACTTAGTTAATATACTCAATGTTGTGCCCCAAGCTTCTTCTTCTTCCTTGTGTTGTTTGTGTGCTTCTCTAGTCCTCAAGCTCCAATACTAATAGCTCATAAAGAGTCAACCCCATATCACCCTCAAGCTAATGTTCAAGAAAAAATCACTAACAAGGTAATTTGTATAATGTTGAACAAGCTTGTGAACAATCATAGGTCATATTGGTAGAAGAAACTACATCCTACACTTTAGGCATATAAAGTTTCTTAAAAAGTATATTAGGGACGATACCATTCAATATGGTGTATGGTGAAAATGAAATGTTACCTATTGTTTTCTAAATACCCTCTCTAAGAGTATCCGAGGATTATAATGAATAGAATATTAAATGGCATACCAACTAGATGCTTTGGTGCGACTGCAAGAAACTCGGCTTGACGCAGTCATGGGAATTTATGTAAATAAGAAAAGGCAAAAGGTTTACTTTGATCCACGTATCAATGACAATGATCTTCTCCAAGGAGATTATTCCTAGTCTATACACTAAATCCACATGTGAACAATTTGCATAAAAGAGGTAATGGTCACTATGTAATAAAAATTATATCTATGAGGAAATCCATTGAGCTCACTACATTAGAAGGAGATGAATTTCCAAATTACATTAGTTGATATAGAGTCAAAAAAAAAAAACTAGAATCATTGAGTGAGAAAACACTAAATAATCTCCATAGGGTAAGGAAAAAGAGAAGGGAGAACAATGCACAAGGACAAGCTAGGAAGCGAATAAAGAAGAAGAAAGAACGTTAGAAAGTTGAGAGAAATTAACTAGCTACAAAAATCGAGAGCTATCCCTATGTGTATGATGGCTATAATCAATGAAGAAAGTGTTGAGGGAACTTGGAGGTCTAGAATTAAGATTAGAGTAGGTGAAGAAGCTCCTCTTTGAAAGAAGACGTTAATTGACTCGGGATCAACAAATGTGATTTAATGTCATTATTACTAGAAACTAAGGGAGCCATGTTATATCAAATGCCTACTTACAAAATGCAAATGGAGAATAAATTTTGTGTGTAGGAGAAGTAGAGTACACGTTTCATTTCCAAGGAAGAGTATAAATACACAAAACTTTATAAACTTTATTAGTATGTGAGAATGAGGAGCTTCTTAAGAAATTGGTTCTAGGACATGAATGGCTAAATGGATATCATGTGAATTTTTCCATCATCAGCTTGATTGCTTGTGTGGATTCATGTAGTATATTTGTTCCATTTTTCATACTACATCCATGTAGTTAACTTAGAGGTGCATCCATTCAATTCATTCAAATCACATGGAAAATGCATAGTTCAATACATTAGAGGGAGTGAAAAGAAGGAAATAGAGATTGTTAAGGAAAAGAACCCTCCAATAAGTCAAAAAGTAAAAATAGATAAACAAAGGAATGAGAAGAAGCAATAAACAAAGAACATCCCCACTAAATAGAGATGGATACATAAACACTTGATGGAAGAACAATGACGACAGAGCCGAAATGTGGATTCCCAAGCAAAGACCATCAATCAAGGAGTCTAAGAAGCAAAATCCAAAATCAATAACACACAAAGTCCCAAAAATAGTCAATTCTACAAAAAACTAATCCTTAAAAAAATTCAACCTCAAGCATCATTCAGAACATTGGAAAGATGGATCCTCAAGAAAATAATGGAAGAAAAAAACACAAATATCATAAATGTGCTTACCTAAACATCAGTTAGTTGAAAAGAGAAAAGTAACCCGGATGCATTATGTACAACAATTGAGGACACTGTCACTAGATTCAAGAGAATATGTAAGCGAAACGAAATCAAAGAATATCACGAGACATATAATGGATCATATCCATTTTGGTATACATGTCTTAGTGCAAGAACTCATCAAAAAACTTCTTGAGCCAACATCAACACATGAAACTTCAACAAGCAACAACCCTTGTGCACGTCACACAAAACCTCCTGAATCGCACCATGTTGTGAAATTGCATTCTAGAGTATGCATTTGTAGGGATAAACATAAGCCATGAGCAGGCACATAGAAATTTTCCCATGCACAAACACACATGTATCATACCATCAAACACATTTTTTACAAATTGAAGTCTTTTTTAGACCATAATTAATGAGATTTTTTTAAGAGTTTTCTTTTTTTAATATAAAGGAAGTTCGGCAATAGCCTACTCTCCCGGACTTGAATTAAATTAAGAAACAAAGGTACAATAGAAGGGGACTAGTGCCCACGGGACCCCCCAAATCCCACAAAGCAGGGGAAGATTTTTTTAAGAGTTCCGATGGCATCTTCATCCAAGAATTAGTACCAACAAAGCTCAGAGGCAACACCTATAGCTTCTTGAAGATGCAAAAGTGGAAAGGGAGAAGATGGAAAAGTTTTATCAATTTTAAAAGACCTCTTCAAGAAATCCAATGTTTAGATCATATCTCTTAAAATTAATTTGGTAGATTCGTCAATCGATAATGTGATAACCCAATTCACTCAGCTTGGAAATTGGCTCAAAGAAGAATATGGTGCCAATGTTGTGTTGAATGAAAAGAATTGCATGTTAGAAGATGACCTCTCCAAGTTGAAAGAAATACTGGTGGCAAATATCCCATTGATAAACTTTGCAAACATTGACATAAGACATATCATAATCCAAAAACATGCAAGAGGGAAAAGAGACATCTCTGGGAGCATTTTTCCCCTTGTTCTACAACATCGGAATAGCTCTATCTTTTTTCGAAGTGTTACAAGAAGGGGACTACTATAAAAGAACGCATATCCTTCATTTTTTAAGATGCTTTTAAGTGATAAGTAAGAAAGAGATCTACTTGCAAATTTGTGCTATGATCTTTCTTGCATTTTTTCACATGTTCCTATTATCAAAGCATGCTTGTGACTAAATTTTTTGAGTGTTTTCCAATCCCAATCTATGATTTGAGAGGTCACTTTCATCATTCTAGATGCTAATGGTATTCATTTGACCATCACTTTTCTTTGAAAAGCATGCTATTAAATGTTAATAGAATTTCTTTTCATACTTAAAGAGTGATTTTTAGTTTTTCAGCTAAGCTACACTACAGTATTTGAAGTGAGTTACATAGCAGTACGAAGATTGTGTAATTTTGGAGTTTGTAACTAAAATTTATGTTTGATTTTTGTGCATATGTTTGAGTGACAATTGATTGTGATTAAGAGGTTGATCAAAGTTAATCACCATCTTTAAGCATCCATTCCCACCTACCTCAAGCGTCAAATTACAATCACTTTGTGCCTTCTTCTTGGATTGAAAAATTAAAAAGTGTTAATCCACTCATCTAGAATGTGTGGAACAATCTTCTTGATAAACAAAAGTACATATTAAATTGCATCCTCCACAAAAATTCATCTTATCTAACCAAAATATGGTTAATTTGTGGATGATGCAAAGAATGGCATTTGCTTTCAGAATTGTATAAAAAAATACATTTCATAGTTAACCATCAAGTGCATCTTGTACAGATCCAAGATCTTTGGCTCCCCCATAGCTACAGCTAGATGCTTTTGAGACTCTTTGCCAATGATACAAATGCTTTTGTGCATAAAGACCCTAATAGCATCAACACCTTTTGGGAACGTTTAAACATTTTTTATGTTGCATTCGGTTCTAAAATAAATCACTCCAAATCCACTTTCAATACCATTTTTGGGCCCCCTTTGTAATTTCTATTTAACCAGGGATATAAGGAGCTTCACATTGGAGAAATATTCTGAATCCTTGGTATCAAAACTCTAATTTACCTATTGGAAGGGTATGCAGCTCAACCTGGTGGGATGTGCAATGGTGATCAATACTTTCCTCGTTTATTCTATTATCTATTTCCTTGCATATTGGAGACCAAAAGACAAAGAATTAACGAAGCTTGAAAGTAATTGCATGAATTTCCTTTGGATAGTTGATCCCAACAGAAGGGATGTTCCCAAAATCAAGTGGGCCTTGTGTGCTAACCACAAAGATGTTGGTGGCTTGGGCATTCTAGAGTGGGAGGCATGGATGATAAGTTGGAAGCCAAGTGGTTGATCAAAGCATGGTGCAATGCAAAAGCTTCATGGGCTAAATTGATTCTTAGAAACAAATCCTCTCTTATGCATTAGGGGAAAAAATGAACCCTGCATGGGCCTTGTAAGGATCCCTAATTTTTAGGGATTAAGCTTAATTATATTCTTGTTTAAGGGGACAAAGTGCATTTAATAGAGCACTTTTTAGTAGGCTGGAGTAGGCTTTTTTTTAGGCTTCAGCAGGGCTCTCTCTTTCTTCTTCTAGAGAGAGAGAAAGAGAATCTACTTTCCACATCATCAAACTCGTACATGTATTTGAATAAAAAAATGAATTTTTTTTTTAAGTCTCATTTTCAATGTATATTAACTCAAAAGGGTCTATTTTTTAATATATATGTCAGAAGTCACTTTTTTGGGCCCATTTTTTGAAGTTTCTTTTAGAAAAGTATAATTTTCAAACTCCCCTGCCACATCATCAAATCCGTGACTATGCTTCCCCAAAAAATGACTTTTTTCAAATTTCATCATTTTCAGCCATACACAGTGGAAAAATACACTTTAACCCATACACATACAAGAAAACACATTTTTTGAGCAAAACATATGCTTTAGAGTCCCTTCCAACCAGTTTTTCATCTTTGTTTTTTATATTGTTGGTCATTAGCAAAGATGGTGTTGACATGTATCACAAACTTCACAGTAGAACGTCCTCATGCTCCTGCATCAACAAGTATCCATGTTCGTGTGCCTAGAGAGTTTGCTCCAAATACACGATGCAACAATGATGCCAATTCTCAAAATGAACGTCGTGCAGCTGGAGAAAAAAGTATTAATCTTTGGGCTCATGGTTCACTATATCCTCTTGATCCAATATCTTCTTACCATCCAACATTCCATAACCTCTCAACTTTACTTCAGTTCATTGGTGCGGGTGAAGCTGGACTATTAGGTTACTGCAAGTGATTATCTACACATTCACTTGCTACTGCTAAGTATTGGTTCCAACAAGATCACATCCATCATATGAGGGTGATCACTTTAGAAAGCACAATCATATCTTTACAAAAACAACTTGCAGATTTGGAACAAGATATTGAAGCAAAATAAAGCACAATTTCAAAGTTAACTACCGATCTCTAGCAGCTGAAAGAGACTCCACTTGGTATGAGACATAGGAAAAGAGCATTGTCATCCTTTGAAGCTCTTTCAAAAGGTGGTGGAGCACGCAAACGACGTACATATGCAACAAGGTGAGTGTTTGTTTTACTTTTATATGTTTTAATGAAGATTTGTAATGGAATCTTTCATTGTGTAGGTCGTTTATTCAACACATAACTGCTTCATCAACAACACAAGACCAATTCAAGATGATGAATAGTTGTATAAACACCAAAGAAATCACTTCTGCTTTAGACTCACCCATAGGAAAGTGTAGTAGAGTTATTGTTGAAGCTGAGTTTTCAAAGAAGTTAAAAAACCTTATCACAGTGCAAGATGTGGAGGCAATATGTGACGAAGCGGGCATCACTACAAATGGGTATACTGCAATGTACACCCTTCTCAGGCAAGTCTTACAATCACAAGGTATTTCTCAAAGTATATTTCCATGCCCATATAAAGTATCTATCAATAAAAAAACTTCAAATGAGGATGTGACTCGTACTATTGGACAATATTTATTCATAGAAGACACTATGCCTACCTTTGTTTATCATCCAAATATTCCCAAGAAGCAGTCAAAAATCCTATCTACACAAGGATTTACTTACACTAAATTCAACAATATATTTGTGGATCTTTAGAAGCTTCAACAAGCAATGGTTCACTTTTATAGTTCAACAATCAAAGGTACCCCTACTACATTTTATTTGGTGTTGAAGTTTTATTGCATTCAAGTGCCATATTAAGATAATGTTTTCTCTTTTGTGCAGACTGTAATGTTAAATTAAAGTTCATACTGAAGCTTGATGAGTGTCAAATCATAAAGGGTTGGCGACTAGAAAGGTTGAGTGTGACGCTAATGAATGAAATTATGGACCATGCAATGAGTGATGAAACTTTAGGAGGGAGGGACCATTTGACTTACAGTGTGCAATCAGAGAGAGATATCTGGTGGTTAGGTGCTATAGAAGTTCCCAAAGAAACAAACAATGTTATTTCGTGGATTTTTTAGTAGGACTCCATGGATTACGAAAGTAATCTCTTCTCAAATACATGGACAAAAGCTTTTTGTAGATGATATAGGTGATTTTGAGGTAGAATGGCATTTGGGTGGAGACCTTAAGAGTATAAAATGCATGTTAGGTTGTAAACAAGGAGAATCTTCTCTTTATCCTTGCCCATATTGTACACAAGGTTACAAAGGATCTAAGAGACAGTCTAAACCTGCAAGGGCATTGATGAGAGTTGATGACTCTGAAGAAATTGATGAAACAGACTCATCGAATCACAGGGAATGGGAGATATCCCTTTTGAGGTGTCCAATGTTACAAGAACCGACTGGTGATAAAATCAGCAATGATTGGAACCTCATTATTCCATTTCCATTAGTCAATGTTCACTTTTGTACTTTGCATGCATTCATGAGGATCTTTGATAGGCTTTTGAAGCTCCATGTTGAATATGCATTTGCAATGAAACCACTAGAGAGGTCTACAATAGCAATCCAAAAAATAGAAGATCTTTTGAATTCTATAGGTTGTCATGGTGGCCACGTATCTTTAGTTGTTAAGAAGTATGGTGAGTCTCAAGAGATTTTACAACAAGTTTTGATGACTGGGAAGAAGGCAAGACGTTTCTTTAAAAGAGATGTGAATAGTCAAGATGATGGGAAATGGGAGCTTTGGAAGGACCTCTGTTCAATTACAACAGACAATGATAGTCAGGTTGATCTCATTAACAAGTGAAAGAAGGTTTGGTCATCATTCGATCAATTGTTACATTTGATGTGTTTGGTTTCCACTAATGCTTCACAACGAGAATTATTCCAAGTGACTTTGAAGGAGTTTACACAGTCATTCATCTTATCTTGGGGAGAAAGCAACATTACACATTACATAGTAAGTTTCGCTTACATTTTTTTATTTGGTCTTAAACACTATGTGTATATCTTATTGACCATATCATAGCATATTCTTTTTGCACATGGAGCATATTTTATGAATCGATATTGTCAGGGGAGCACTAGATTGTGCTCTCTGACTACAATAGACAAGATTTCGGAAATACACTTCTGATTACAAGATCACCCACAAAGGGGAAATGATACAAGATACATGACTGATACAAGATGTCCCACAACCCGGGACTGATAGGTATGAATAACTCGACTAGAGATCATATAGGAGATCCCACAACCCGGGATCGTAAGTATGAAACAAGATCTCTAGATTACAAGAACTCCCTTTCGGGAGATGAACTAGATACAAGAAAGAACTCGACAAGATCTCTTACTACGAGATTACAAGAGGACAAGATAAGATGTCCAGGATACAAGACTAGACAGGACTAGAACAAGGAACAAGACGAGAATAGGAACTAGAACTTGGAGAGTACTTACTTGGCGGTCACGACTCCTTGAGCTCCCAAGACTGGTACTGGCAAGACTGATTATGAATGTGGCCAACCCCTCCTTATATAGGTTTTCAAGGGCGGTTTGCAAGGGCGGTTGCAACTTGATGATGTCATCATGATGCCATCGACTCGAAGCATGGTCTCTGGATGTCAGAATCAAGCAAGAAGACAGTCGATCTTAGGATTTTGGCACGTTCCGGACACAATGGAAGCATTAATTTCCCCAAATTCTGAACCAATCATGAGATATAGGATTCACATGGAATCTGAGATTTAAGATGGTTTCCTTTGTCCATGACATTACCTCCCCCTCAAGTGACGAGTTCCACAAGGAGCGGTCATGTTCTCTGGTCTCGGCTTCATTGGATTTTTCTTATAGAATAGTAACCCGTCCTTTTCCTAGAATTCATTTACTTCTTGGAATTTTCCTTCTTGAGTTTTCTGCTTAACGTTACAAAATAATTCATCCTGTGGTAGATTCTCACGAATCAAATGATTCAAGGCTGAATCTTCAGGATGGGTGGATGAGATAGCTTCTAACTGGAGATGCTCAGGTTTGAGTAATACGCTCTCCTGTTGATCAAAGGCCTCTTCACCCTTCTTTGGTGCAAGGTAAGATCTTCTTGACAAGGCATCTAACTGACATTGTTGCCATCCTGGACGATATGTGATGACAAAGTCGAACCTGGATAAAAAGTTACTCCATCGAGATTGCCTTCTGTTGAGGATGCAGGTGGTCATGAAATATTCTAGGTTCTTATGGTCTGTATACATGATAACTTTATGAGCTTCTCCTTCCAGATGGTGGCGCCAGGTATCAAAGGCATCCACTATGGCAAGAAGGTCTTTGTCATGAATTTCATAATTAATTTCTGGAGGAGAAAATTTTCTTGAATGATATGCAACTGGATGTAGGTGTACATCCTCTCCATATTGGGAAAGAATGGCCCCTAGGGCAAAATCTGATGCATCTATCTCTAGGAAGAAGGGCTTGCTCGAATCAGGATGAACTAGAATTGGGGCAGTGGTGAATGCTGATTTCAAATTCTGAAAGGCTTTTTCTGCTTCTTCATTTCATGAAAATTTTGAGTTTCCTATAAGCTTGGTAAGAGGTGTCACAATCTTGGAGTAATCTTTAATGAATATCCTATAAAAATTGGCAAACCCTAGAAAACATTGTACATCTCGAACACACGAAGGTGGTTGCCAATCAAGGATTATCTCAATCTTCTTAGAGTCCATAAAGATTCCTTTTTCTGATACAATGTACCCTAAAAACTCTACTTCTGTCTGATGGAAATAGCACTTCTCCAATTTTGCATATAACCCTTTTTCTCTTAGTTTCTCTAGGACTATCTTCACATGACATTCATGATCTTCTAGGTTTTTGGAGAATATCAAGATATCGTCAAGATATATTACCACAAAATCATCTAAATACTCTCGAAAGATATCATTCATCATATGTTTAAAGACTGCTGGAGCATTGGTGAGACCGAATGGCATAACTACATATTCAAAGTGTCCATACCTTGTTCGGAATGTTGTCTTCCATTCGTCTCCTTCTCAGATCCTGACAAGATTGTATGCTCCTCGAAGGTCAATCTTAGTGAAGAACTTTGCTTTTTCGAGGCGTTCTAAGAGTTCTGATATAAGTGGTAGAGGATATCTGTTCTTTATTGTAACTTTATTCAGACCACGATAGTCCACACACATTCGAAGAGTTCCATCCTTCTTCTTTACAAATAGGATAGGGGCTCCAGCAGGGGACTTCGAGTGTTTGATAAACCCCTTGGCTAGATTCTCATCAATATTCTTACGTAATTCTTGAAGTCCCTTTGGGGATAGTCTATAGATTGGCTGAAGGGTGGTTGTGCTCCCTCTTGAAGTTCTATGGCACAATCATAAGGTCTATGTTCTGGGAGCATATCTGCATTCTTTTTTTCAAAGACATCTTCAAACCCTTGGTATTGGTCAGGTAGCTTTATTGAATCATCTTTCTTGGACTCTTCAGTTGGTATGGCATAGATCATATATGTCGGTTCCTTCCTTACTGCATGTATGAAGGCTTTGGCTCCAACATATTTTGGGTTCTTCTCGATATCTCGACGGGTGATTTTATTATTCTCCCAATTAATTTCTGGTTTATGTTTCTTTAACCACGGCATTTCGATGATAACCATGTTTACTGGACTTGATATTACATTGAAACATATGTGTGAATCATGGTCACCAAGGTGTACTCTTAGTGGTATGCTTTCCATGGTTATATTCCTCGATGCTAGAGGCCGTCCATCTACTACTTCAGCTACTACTGGTCTGTTCTTCGGAAGTGCTGGAATTCCATGTTTCTTAACGAGTCCTTCATCAATGAAACATGAGGAGGCTCTTGAATCTACCAGAGCTATAAGGGAAAGGGTCTTCTCAGACATGATTAACTTGACAGGGGCAAGACATGTTTCTACAGGTGTGGCTGGAATTATGAGACCCTTTCTTATATCATGGTCCGGTTGTACGGTCTCTTTTACAACTGGACTTCCTCGTTTCCCTGCTCTACAAGGGTGGCTACGACTTTGGAGTTCCTTCTCTTGTTGGGATAATTAACTGCAATGTGGCCAGGGTTTCCACAATACAGGCATAACTTGTTGTCCCTCCTTCTTTGTTTCTCTTGTGGTGTTAGAGGTTGGAACCGAGTTATATCTATCTGCATAGGTTCAGGCATAGACTCATCTCTAGGAGTGGGCTGGAAAGGTTTCCAATGGCGAGGTCTTCCTTCTACTTGTTTTTCTTGTTTCCTTTCAAAAAGGCAGTTATCACATTGAATAGCTTGGTTGATGTATTCATTCAATGTCTTCACCTCTAGCATCGTGAGTAGAAGGTCCTTCACATCATCTCTTAAGCCCCATCTAAATTGGCTTATAAAATAATCTTCGTGCCAAGTGAGGTCACATATCAACTGCCTAAATTCTGATGCATAGGTAGAGGCAGGGCGGTTACCTTGACGTAGCTTCCAAAGTTTTGTTTCTGCCACTCGACTCGTGTCTGCATCTCCAAATGTGGCGATGAGCTCTCTAAGAAACCCCTCATAGTCATGAAGTACGGCCATATCCTTCTCCAAGATTGGGGCGAACCATGATAAAGCTTGACCATAGAGCAAGGTTCCAATAAAACCGACCTTGGATGCATCATCAGGGTATCTATCAAGCTGCATATGGATGTACAATTTGACTTGTTGCAAGAATCCTCGGAACTTTGTGCGATCACCATCGAACTTTTCTGGCATACAGATCTTGGGTTCCTTCATAAATGATGTACTCGGCCGTTGATTCACTTAAATACTCCCTTGATTTGCTTGAAGACTCTCGATTCGTTCTTGTAATTCTTGGAGAAGTGCACCTACATGCACTGGATGTCCCATCTCGACTTGTGTCTGTCGATGACTTAGGTCTTCGACTTGTTGTTGGAGACTCTGAAGTGATGCTACAATCTATTCATAAGCGTTCTCCATGATGCCTGGTCTTGGATAGACGATAGTCTTGCCAAAATGTCAGGGGAGCACTAGATTGTGCTCTCTAACTACAATAGACAAGATTTCGGAAATACACTTCTGATTACAAGATCACCCACGAAGGGCAAATGATACAAGAATACGTGATTGATACAAGATGTCCCACAACCCGGGACTGATAGGTATGAATAACTCGACTAGAGATGATACAGGAGATCCCACAACCCGGGATCGTAAGTATGAAACAAGATCTCTAGATTACAAGAACTCCCTTTCGGGAGATGACCTAGATACAAGAAAGAACTCGACAAGATCTCTTACTATGAGATTACAAGAGGACAAGACAAGATGTCCAGGATACAAGACTAGACAGGACTAGAACAAGGAACAAGACGAGAACAGGAACTAGAACTTGGAGAGTACTTACTTGACGATCACGACTCCTTGAGCTCACAAGACTGGTATTGGCAAGACTGATTATGAATGTGGCCAACCCCTCCTTATATAGGTTTTCAAGGGCGGTTCCCAAGGGCGGTTGCGACTTGATGATGTCATCATGATGTCATCGACTCGAAGCATGGTCTCTGGATGTCAGAATCAAGCAAGAAGACAGTCGATCTTAGGGTTTTGGCATGTTTTGGACACAATGGAAGCATTAGTTTCCCCAAATTCTGAACCAATCATGAGATATAGGATTCACATGGAATCTGAGATTCAAGATGGTTTCCTTTGTCCATGACAGATATGGGTCACTGGACATTTTTAGTACACAAGGAATGGAGAAGTCACATTACAGGGTTAGAGGTGTTTACTTTAAAAACACTCGTCATGGGGGTGGTCTACTCCAATCAAACTATTTAGAAGAAATGTTCAATTGGTTTTTTCATGCGACATTCGCTAGAAAATATGTAACGGAACGAGCATGTGAGTCGGGACCCGTACATCATGCCCAATGGCATGCACAAAGAGTCCGTGAGGGTTCTGCTTGGAAATAGTTTCCAAACTTTTAAAATGCATTATTCTTTTCAAGGTTTTTATAACTCCTTTCACTTCAAATAAAATTTTATTGTTTTTTTTAATATACTTTTAATGTCTTAAAACTAATTTTTATCCATTTAAATATGAAGAGGACAATTCTTAAGTGAAAGCCTATAAATAGAGGTGTCCTTCCTCATTTTACCACTTTATGACCTAAGAGAATGGCACGCACAAAGCAGACTGCTAGGAAGGATCATGTCGTCTACCCTAGCCATGTGCAAGGTACTCAGTGCCCAACATGGATGAGACCCTACAAGAAGCGTCGAACCACAAGCCACTCTTCCAGACGAAACTCGGGTGCAGGGACACAGTCAGGTAGCATTCCATCGCGGGGGGATGAAGCTTCACAAGAGAGAGATGTATCCCAAGAAATAAATTATTCCCCTCCCGCATTTGATGATGAGCCCCCAGTCAGGACACCAATCAAGGCAAGGCCCAAACAACGAGGACATAGGCAAGCTGTGATTGAGACATCAAATTTATCGAGTTCCTCAGATGAAGAAAGTATAAACGAGCCACCATGGAACAATGATGATATCCCCGTGAACCATCGAGTAACACAAGGAGGCAAGACACTCCCCCCAGGACAAGGAGAAAGACCAACCGATGAAGAAAGAGAGCAAGGTCGGGCAGAGGAAGTAAATGATGAGGCAGGACCATCTAGGCATCCTCCAAGAAGAAAGAAGAACTATCAACCACGTCGTAGACCACAACGACCACAACCCAACATCCCCCCAAATGCAAGAGCACCACAAAGGTGTAGAAAGAAAACCAGAGCCTTTGCAGAGATTCGACACTATCAAAAGTCCGTGGAGCTTCTTATTCCACGAAGGTCATTTGCAAGGGTTGTAAAAGAAGAGATCTAACACTATTGCGCTGGACTTCGTATCCAAGGGATAGCCATTGAAGCTCTCCAAGAAGCTGCAGAGGCGTATCTTATATCAATGTTGGAGGACTCTAACCTATGTGTCATCCATGCAAAGAGAGTGACAATACAACCTAAAGATTTGCAGCTAGCTAGGAGAATTAGAGGGAATAACCCTTAACAAAATTTTGTACTCCCTTGTTTGGAGAACCTTTTGTATATCCCATATGATGAATATTTTGTAAATCCCAAATGATGAATATAATCTTTGTCTTCTCATATTTGCTCTCCCAAGTGTTTATCTCTTAGTGTACATGTTTTGAAGTTTATTTCTCCTATGTTTCTAGGTGTCTTTTTCCAGTACCTCTTTGAAGTGTTTTCCATAGTTGTATCATTCTTTTTTATGTACTTCTTGTAAGTGGTAATGCTATTTAATGCATTTCATGGCTTAGAAATGCCAAAATTGCAGGGCCTATCCCCGCATTTCTGTGGCAGGCCTTTTTTTGGCATTTCCAAGTCATGAAAACATATGCTTTGCACATTGGGGCATATGATTGGCCTTGGTTAGAGTGCACTGCATGCTAACCCCCTGACCAATACCTAAACAATGTTTATGAACATACATGTACTTATTTACTGCTGCATGCTTATATGCACCCAGAGGAGTCTTAACTTTCTCTAATTATTGCACATAAGAAGAGTCTTCCACAATTCCCCAACTGCAGGGCCCATCCTCGCGTTTCTGTGGCAGGCCCTTTTTTTGCATTCCTAGGCCATTGCATGCATTTTGGGCAACACAAATTACAAGAAATAATGGAAAAACGCTGATTAAATTGTGCAAAAGTTATGAGATTGTCAAAACCATAAAGATATAATAGATTGAATGCACATGGAAATTGGAAAAACAATAATTGGTATTATAAAGTTTTTACAATTGGCTCTTTGCCTTGAACCTCTCCACTACATTCTTTCTTCTCTGAAAAGATAGTGGCGATTGGTAAGTCAAAACTGATTGCGATATTAACTGAGGGTCTGTCAATCCAAGACCTAAAGCTATTCCTATTTGACCTAATATTTTTCCTCTAAAGTTAACTCCTAGGGTAGTAAGGGCAAGGGACTTCCTAACTAGAAATATACAATTGGTCCCTTGCATTATTGTAGATAGGCACTAAACTTTGCTCAAGGCCTTCAGACACCAAGTCATGAAGTGTCCTTGAGGGGAAAAGTCCTTGTGGATTATGACAAAATCTTCCTTTGGGAATTTTCCAATGTAATGTGCCAAGGAAGAGCCATGGCCTCAGGAAACACGGTCACCACCACTCCTTGCTGCAAATTTATCCACTTCAATTGTTTCCTACACATAGACAATCATAAAATTAAATAGATACATCTTGTATGAATATGAGACAACCATAAATGTCATTAGAGACTTACATCTTGAAGCCTATCTTTATCCTCTCCTCTTCCCATTGCATCTAGTGGAATCGATGAATGGGCCATGCCACTTTGCTCCACAACAGGGGATGTTGGAATCTTCTTCTTCAAAATTCTTTCTCTTGCTGCGGCCAGATCTTCCTCAGTGGCATCTTGGTTGGCATGGCTCAAAATCTCTTCACACACAAATGCAATGGTGTCCGCAACTAAATCACCAAGTGGAATTGTTGCCTTTTCGATAATGTCAGAAGTGTTGTCCATGGGAACATCCGAGGTTGAGCAAAAAATACTAAGGCATTCGTCGAGGCGTAGACCAAATGCCTTCTCAATATCGTGCAGGAACAAAAATTCCTCTCCGTCGACAAGTACAACTGAAAACACTTCCATCTCTACCTCTGGTAGAGTGGGTTCCACGGGGTCTAAGTTGGAGGGTGGACTGTTCTGTGTACTGGCTTCCTTTAGTTTGTCCACTACTCCTTGAGGAAATTCTCTGGAAACTTTTTGACTCTCTTCTAATAAGTTGAGAGCTTCTGTCTGGGGTTCCTTCTTGTCATCTACAAAACCCCCAGTAACAAGATGGGGTAGGTCCATGGGTGAAGGTTCGGGCTCCTTATTGACAAAAAAGATGGTTATTGCTACATAGGAAAGATATTTTCTTCCCATTTTCCTTTTCTTATTTAATTGTTTAATTAAGGGCACTATGTCATCTAACAGGTGCCCTGAACCCTCAGCAACAGCCATGAAATGCTTTAAGCGCTTCGCAAATGCCTCATCTCCTTTATGAATGTAGAAAAGTAGGTCACAGCGGACCCATTTACACTCAAATGCTGGAATATCTATGGCATATCTTAATATGTAGAATTCCATAAAATATGTGATCTCATCGATCACATCAGAGTTCATGGCTATTGTCCCTTCAAGATTAGGGACTCTACAGACTAGGTCATACAAATCCGTACGACCATTGTAGTCTGTAGTATCCAAAAACTCCATGAATAGATCTCGAGGAGATTTCATGGGAGTGGAAGTGCTAGCAGCCATTGCTTGCGCGTGAGAACTCTATTGGCTTGTCTATATATTCTAGCTCTTTGAGAGTGCAAATGTGAGAAATGAGCACATAGAATCCATTTTTATAGCAGTTTCAATTTTTTAAATTGATTGGGCCCACTTTTACAAGTATAGAATAAAGAAGTGCAATTTCAAAAAATGTGTTTCTGATGACAAAATAATGCACAGAAAAAAACATGAGCAACCACATTTCGAAGTAGTGAACAGACTTTTTGACATTCCAAAAGTTTTGAAATTACCATTGCAGAGAAGAAGGTATATACAGTATCTAACATGAATCGATTGTCCTACTTTTTACAAGGTTTTTGAAAGTGCAAAAACCATGAGATACAATGACTAGGGCCCAAGAAGTGACATTATCAGGTTGCAAAAGAACTATGATAATGAGAGTTCTATTCCATCTTTGCTCCAATCTACAGGGACTTTCATTTTTTTTTCCATTCTTCTGCCCATCTGTAATCAATTTGCAAGAAATTCAAGTCATTAAAGTAAAATAAACAATAATGAAAAGATTACTTTAACAAAAGCACGAAACATTTCTCACCTTATGTCCTTGAATTTTGAATTTGGATTGAGTTAGTCCTTCAAACCCCATAATCATCAAGTGTTCTCTCATATTAGCCAAGGTCCAATGATTATTCACTAAAATAGTTTCTGTTTCATTGTTGGGCAATCTAAGCTTTATTTCAAATGAATGTAAAGATCCCTCTGAACTTTGAAATGGTATCCATTTGCCAAGTTTGCACATCCAACGATCATAGTAGAATCTAATGTATAATGAAGTACGTTGTTTCAAATATCAAAATCCTATACATGTTCCACCTATTTTACAAAGATATTTATCACCTTTTGCAATTCCTTCCATCGAACTCCAATTTTCACCAAGAAGACTTTCGACTTGCTCATATGTGATATCTTTACACATGAACATGGTGGAAGTCTCTTGGAATGAGAATCCTTGGAATAAATATACAAAACAATGAATGGGAAAAGACCAGTGCAAACCTACAGACCTAGATACTTTTGTGAATTTCAAAGAGTTATGTATATCCATTACCATCTTTTGTTTCAAAGATGATACGGACCATATATCAAGATTTGGCCACTCCAAGCTAAGAAGAGAATGTACTTCAATTCTCTCTAACCTTCCAAAACCATTCATTGTAGAGGGTACAACATATCTATGTGTGTAAAAGAAAACTCTATCATTGTAAAGTTGAGCAGGAGATATATTTGGAAAGACTAGTGCACCAACATCTGCATGCAATGCCTGGAAAGTACCTGTAAGACTATGAAGTGGTTGCTCTTTCACCAGAGTAGAAGGAAATATATCTGAAACAAACAAAAACATATCTGAATAGTTCAGAAATATATCCGACACAAGAAAACATAAAATATTGTAGAGTAATACTTACAATTCACAGGATATCTCATACTACTAGAGTTTTCAAGTTTCATAGTTTCCATTGTAAAAACATGTTGTACAATAGCAACCATCCCATTGTCTCTGTGCTTCTTGAAGCCAAGTAACTTTCCCTTCCAATGAAGATCTAAGTTTCCACGATCTCTAACTCGATGAGGCCCAACTCTAGAGGGTTGCATGTACACCCATGCACCTTTGGAGTACTCATGTGATAGCCACTGTCCATCTGTGGCTTTGATATTGTGACATCTTAATGTTTTCATCTTTCGATCGCCTAGAAGCTTTAGATGTTGCCATTGAAGCTAAAGGTCTTCAAGCTACAACAATAATTCGAGATAGGAGATGCAGCTAGGTTGAAGTGTAGAAACAGGAGCTTCAATGGTGTGCTACAGAGTGAAAGTAGGGGGAAAAGATGACTTTTTGGGACCTCGATATGAAAATGTGAGGTTTAGGAGGGAAATAACTCTTTTTTGAGTATTTTTGAAAAAACCTATTTTTTTCAGCTTAAAACATGCACGGATTTTGAATTTGGGGTCAAAAAGAATACTTTTGACCTAAAAAGTAATGGGGGGTCCATTTTCAGGTGTTATGATGAGTTTTTTAACTTTTTAGAAATTTTGAATTTTTGGGCCCAACTGAGTTACAAGATTCCTTCTCTCTAGAGGCAGCTCATTAAATAAGTGAGAAATATGTCCCCTCTCCCCCCTTCAGCCTAGTATTTTATAGGGCATAGACTGTGGCCACCACCCTCTTCTAATTGGTCCATCACTAATCACTCCTTAATCTAATAGGCCCATTCAGGGTTCATTTTTTCCCCTAATGGCTTACAGAAATCCCTAGGTGGAAGAATCTTGATCTTCTCATGTTGATGTTTTCTCAACAACTGATGACTCCAAAAGGATCAGACCTTGTTTCCTTCTTATCAAAGAGTTGGAACAAGATGAAACATATAAGGTTAATGAAGATTGGAAGTGGGCAGTTAGGATTAGGAAACATGGTTCTATTTGGTTTCCTATTAAGGGAATCAAGGAAGTTGACACAAAGAACATACAAAGAGCAAACAAGCTATGGAACAAAGGATTTACTAAATGGAAACATCTCGGGGTCATTGGAGAATATTTGAGGATATAGACCCTGGTAGGAGAGTTGACCATGATGATTTGTGTCTTCTCAAACACAATATCAATGCTTGGGGATAATTCCAAGACTCGTCTCCTTCTCGGGAATGACTCACTCTAGATTGAAGGGTTAAGATGGACCAACGGTTGGATAAAGTGTTGAGGATCTATAAGCACTTTGATTGGCATATCTCCCTTAACAGGAGATGGTGCATGAACGGGTCTAGCATTAGATGGAAACTTAAGTGAAGGGACCTGTGGCATCTTCTCATCAAGAACGAAAAATTGATTCTTATGTGCCCAACCCTCCATCGTGGAATCTAGACCAATGCCAAAGCTAATAAAGTTTGTGGGGCCCCTCACATGTGCAAGCACTGCCTATGGGGCAAAGAGGACCTTGGCCATCTCTTCTTCTCATGCCCAAGAAGTTACACGATATGACAATCTCTTACCAAGATCTTGAGCTTATAAAGACAAATCAAATGGAAACAAGCATTAATTGGTGAAATAATTGGATGCTCTTTTGCTTTGTGGAATGCCATCAGAGGGGAAGTGTTGTGGAAGATATGGACAAAAGGTGTGCGATCAACTTTGATGCCCATTTGAAAGAATGGCTGATTGAAAAATCCCTAGGCTTGCTAGGCAAAAGAAGATGTAATTGTAAAAAATATCCATGTTTCAGATGTCATAAGATGTTTTTCATGGAAAGCAAGTTCAAAAGCAAGTGGGTCACCCATGAGAGTGACGAAAAACTATTAACCTTCTCAATAACTCGATTTAAACAGTTAGTCTCTCGCCGAATCTTAGGTCTCCTTCCAGTTTTGGACCGTCATAGTCATTATTCCTCCGGGTCATCCTATCCTTGCTTTGTGGGATACAGGGGATCCCAAAGGGCACTTTGCCCATTCACTGAATAATTGTTCTTTTATTAATTCAAGCAAGGGAGATTAGGCCTGTGCCAAACTTCCATATTGGAAAAAAAAACATCACCTATGCTAGCTATAGAATGAGTAATTATATTTACAATAAGATATATTCCAAAACCCTAAATAATACTCCCAACATGCATTAATCATTAGAAAAATTTTGGGCTCCTTAACGGCCATTTTATTTCCCACATTACTGGAACTTGTACTTTTTGCTTAATTTCTTAAGCATGATTTTTTTTAAATAGATTTCCATAGTCTTTCCATGGTCAATGTGGGATTTAATTGGAAACGGAGGACAAAAGAGACCCTTCATGTGGAGAGAATTTGCATATCATATATTCAAATATTTTCGACAAATTGCATTTATTTGTATTAAAAAAGGATTCAATTGTAAGGGTTGAAAGAGTATTGAACTTACCTATAGGATCATTGGCTAGTCATCCTTGTTTGGTGTAAGAACAAAGTCATAGGTGTTTGCACATTTCAAAGCATTGAGAAACAATTTGAAAGTGAAACAAGACAAAGGATGCAAACACTACATTCATATGTATAAGATATTACATTACTTTTTAATAAAGAAATGTATTACAAATAAATCTATTATTTCTTTGACTCCATATAAAAATGAAATGAACGAGCAAAAGAACGGGACTATGTTGGAGATGAAAAGTTCCATGTTGAGAAACTAAATAACACCTCATGGCTTTTGGATTGATGACATAAAATGTGTGAATCATATACGAATCAAGGCTTCCACAAAAGCTCTCACGA
The DNA here is from genome assembly GCA_020310875.1 of Ceratopteris richardii. NCBI lineage: Eukaryota > Viridiplantae > Streptophyta > Polypodiopsida > Polypodiales > Pteridaceae > Ceratopteris > Ceratopteris richardii. The sequence continues at coordinate 63,829,717 of CM035408.1, read as the reverse complement.
CAACCACGGTATGAAACAAGCAGTCCATTATTTCAAGAATCCAAAGCGAAACTTGATACTAAAGCCATTATACACATTTTCATTGGGTTAAAAACTGAAAGCAGAAAGCTTAAAGCTTCATGATCCAGAAAGGGGAATGATGTTTTTGTGAGTTAGAACATTGCTCAAATTCTCTCTCCACATTAACAGTTCAAAATGGAAGTTCAAATTGATATTGATGATGTTTTCGAAGGCCAATTTAAAAACCTTCATAATAAGATACTTATGAATCGTAGGTAATTTCGTTTATTAGCTTTGTAGATACAGTGTACCTCACCACTCGTATATTTCAGAGGGCAAAAGGCTTGAGTAACAGTGCATTCTTGTTTCAATTTCTCTAGGAGTTTGATTCTTGATCTGAACACATTCTCCAAGCTCTCTTTATCCTTTTTCTACCTCAATTGCATGCTCTATATTTCTTGCATGCATGGGTTGCATGAGCTGGATTTTGCCTGGATGTGCAGAGTGATTGCATGTCTATGTATGTTGCTGCAGCTCCTTGTTGATTCCTTACAACCATGGTCTATTACATCATGTAGAACACCTTCCATTTGAAGGTTTACACATTCCATTTGACTGTCCAATCTTCTTCATCATATTACAGGAATTGATCCAATTCATCTTGTGGATGTGGGGTACCTATTAGATCTTTCTATCAATAATGAGATTAACTTTACTATCTGGATGACAGCCCGTGAACATTTGTCAATGAGCACATGGTCATTGAAACATTATTACATCTGCACTAAATGCAGCAAAAAAGTTCGAGAGTGATTATCAGATCACAGGCTTCCCATGGGAGAAAAACATTAGGCACATGTTTGTCAGACTTTATTTCAGGAAAACCTATGTGACACTCATACCAGATCAAATATGTTATGTAGACTATAGGCCTTCATGATTTGCCAATGGGAACATGGCCATTGAAGCTTTATTCCATCTGCACCAAATGTATTACCAAAGATCAATGACTAAATATAGAATTGCTATGACTTTGTCCATACTGAGGGCAATTTAGTGCACCACAAGGATCACGCTCGGACACTGACTTGCCAGAAGAACTCACCTCATAGGAAATGCAATTTGGATACGTGTCGATGGAGTATTGATAAGCAGCCAACTTCTAAGGAATCAACATTCATGCCAAGGAAAACATCAATGAATATAATTGACAGGATTATCTACATCTGAAATATGGGTGTAGATTCAAAGACCAGAAAGTCAAGAGGTTCTCACATCATGAGCCCAGACAGATATACGCATAAAACACAACTGGAACTCACAGAATCACCCCTAAACATAAAACACATACAGAAGTTTACATAAAACTCCTTTTCTCTCAAGGTAGAAACAAATACTCCGAAGGTTTGTATAAACATCATTTACTTTGTTCCAGCTGTTCAGCATCACAACCTTCTGCTAGAATCTCACTTTGCTCCCAAGAGATTAAATGTTAAACACAGAGTCCCTCTGTTGTGAATAATTTCATGAACAAATAAACTTGTCAATTCTCACTAATTCTCATCTCTTTACAAAAAGGCCAGTCTGGTATTGCCTTTGATAATGATGGAGTGATCTTAAAGAGAAAAGCTCCTCAAAATTATTTCCGAAGAGATTTTTTGAGACACATTCCAATCAGGACTGCATATATGTGATCCGGTGTTAAGATGTTGAAAAGAATGTTTCACCTTTCCCTTGATAGCAGATGCATCAATTTGTACATAGAGCATACTGTGAAAATTTCATAACCAATTAAGTTGTGAAAATTTTCAATCAAGTAAACCTACTTTCTTATTAAGCAATCTGATACACATTAGCTGAATCTAATAATCAGCATTATCCATAACATCTTGTCTGGTGATAGCAAATCTCCTACTGCCATCACATTTTGTTTGACATGCCCATGATTAGCTTTCAAAGAGCTCACCATTTCGTTTCCAAATGTCATGCCAAGCACATGCTACTTCCATGGGATAAGCAGACAGAAGTGGTTAGCTTTGTATTCCTGCAGAGTGCCTATCCTACGGGTTAGTTATTCACCTATTCCATGATGGTAATACTCACTTCAACTTTGAGGGTGTCAAGCATTCAGAAAATATCCTGGATCGTGTGACTTCTCAGAATAGTTTGAGAAGGATGATTATATGAAAACCGCAAAATGGAACTTTCTTATAAATTTAGTATCTTGGATCAGAAGCCCTCATTGTGGGAGGATAATTAACATACTCCCAAGAAGCTAACATTGTTACATCGACCAAAAATTTTATCCTTGATAGAGATCAGAATATGAAGCACTACAACAGTTTGATGTATATCACCATCAAAAATAATTGTCTGGAAACTTGAATCCAGTGAAAGACTTGCTACCAATGTACATCATAGTAGTTTTGGGCATCACATGCCAGTACATTGTAAGGTTGAAACTTAGGCCACGGAAGTTTTTCCCCTGGATATGAAAAGAATGAGATGGCATTAATTGACATTCGAAATGGATACTACAAGCTAATCACTTGTTGTTTTAAAAAAGTTGTGCCTTAACAGATTATCAATGTATGGATAAAATTTTCTTAAGCCATGTAGATGCGAAAACATATAAATTTGCCAATATACATGGATTAACCAACAATTCACATACAGATGCATGAATGTATATTTTTAGCCCATTTACTAAAGATAAAAATATGCATTTTATCCATCCACAAAACCTAATGCCGAAGGTCCAGGAATTGTGGCATAAATGGGAACAAAAGCATGGCCATTTCAGTGATTAACAATAGAAGTTGTTTTAGAAAAATATTGTATGCATGAATGCAGACCATTTCAAGGATATGCTCTATTGGGTTCTAAGCTTAACCTCCAAAATTATTTGGAGAACTTACTTGATCAATAAAAGCATATTTATTATACTCTAATGCCTGAAACACTGCATCCTCCTTAGCTGTAATTATGCTGTCCCACAGAGAAATCTGCGCACATGCAACTCTCAAGTAAGCAGTGAGCACACTTGAAAATCACCATTATCCATACTACTCAAAGCTTTTAAGTGGAACTTACTTGATTCCATGAATTCTTTGGTGTTGTATATTCAGCGGCGACAAATACAAAAAGCTGCAAAGACATGATGAGTGCTTGTAGTATTTGAACTTGCAACACAAAGTTGATGACCTATACCTGCTTGGTATTCCATGAGAAAATTGAAGACAAGTCTGCAGATATATTCAGAGCCACCCTTGCCTATACAAAGTAAATGCTTATTTCAAGATTTGCCCGATGTCAATTTATCTGGTTTCTGTGCAACCAATGTGCTTTTCCAAAGTGTATGACACGGTTACTAAAATACACCTTGAATTTACATCTGCACTGTTGAATACAGCAACTTGAAATTGTAATGGACATTTAGAAACATAAGCAATACTAAAAGAAAATCATCAGCACGTTTCAAATAGATATTATGCCTAAATACCATTTAAGGTACTACGTACATGTTATAAATGAGAAAAACATAAGTTCTAACAAAAATAAGAGGGCCGCTTTTGCTGTTATGATTAGATTTTAATGCATCTAATATCAAGTAAACAGAAACAACAGAATATTTGTGAACATGACAAATGTCTAAAGTATAAACCATGACAGTCATTATGATGTTTGTATTAGCGGGGTGAAAATTAAAATTTTCCCGCTACATCCAAGCCCGCATAACCAAGTGGTTTGACGCCTTGAGGCTTAAGGAGGAAGTCCTGAGTTCAAGTCTTGGCTGGACATATATCTATGAGTTTCTCACAGATGGGTGCCTCTACCTTACGAGGTTGGGTGTGTGAGTGTGTTTTCAATTCATTGTACTCTCAAAAATTTTTCAGCTACCACTACCTACAGATGATTATAGTGCCTCCAGGAAAATTACCTCATCATTGCCGTATATCTCTCGTAAGCCATCAAACTTCAGAACCTGAAACATCATAAATATGAAATGAATAAAAAGACGTAAAAGGATAGCATATTATATTCTTTCTTTCCTAGTGGACTATTTAACGTAAACTGGATGGCCAAAATTGAAATCCTCCTCAACTTTTTATCCCGAACTCCCATCCACCTTTAAATATGGATTGCATACATTACTAGGGTTCATCTTAAGAAACTCTTCATGACCATCAGAAATAATTATTACTATGAATCAGAAGCAGATTACATTTTATTAAAAAAAGAATTGATAATGGAATAACACCGCAGATATACATCAGCTTCAGAAAAGAGAAGGAAAAAATGTTGTATATAAATTTACTATATTAGGAACATGCATTAGAAATTGAAGGGAAACACATTTCTCCCAGCTTTTAATCCTTTGTGATATTACTGCACAATTAAAGAAAGTGTAAGGATGCAAAGTGCCAAAACCCAAAAGATCATGTACATAGCTTGCACCAACGATAATAATAGTAGTGTGTATGTACCCATCAAGGTAAAGTACCAAAAGTAGCATGTATGTACCCCATCATGGTAAAGTCCCAAGGATCCTCTTATCTTGTATATCTTTAACCTTTTCACATAGTAGCTCTCAAAGAGAACTTTCCAGATAGAACTTGGTTGTATTATTTGGCCCAGTATTAACTAGTCTACAAGCTGTTTGTATATTAAGTTTATGTCATTTAAATGACCTGGCTCACTCACACCATAGAGTAGCCAATGTCCTTTAAGTGACCCATTTTATAATAGGAGTCCTTGCCCTAACACAAAGCATGTTCATGCAGCTCAAACTACTACTGCTATAAGCTCATGGCAATCAAGCACACGATTATGTAGCCATCAGCTCCATTATGCATACTATTGACTGAATACTATGATGTCCGCACTAATGTCATCGGCCCAATAGTAGGTGTAGAACTGAGAATGAATACATCCTCTTACACACATACACACCACAACACACACACCACAAGCATAAACTCAAAGGAAGCTCTGCGAATTGAGTTTCTATCACTTCTCAAAGTGATGGGGAGACTAAGTCATAATGAAGCCTAGCACAAGATGCAAGCTAAACATAAGAAAAATTGGAGTAAATACATAGTTGATATGGTATACACACCTATCAACTGGTCGCAATTCGAACGAAGAATCCACAGGTGAAAACTGCATGTCTGCTAACACAACAAACATACATAAAAAGATCATAGATGAATCCAGGTCAACCCAAAATTCACAATCACGTGCAAGTGCTATAAGCTCATGGTAGTCAACTACAATACTATATAACCATCAGCTACATTATGCATACTATTGACTAAATATTATGACATCCCCACTAACGTCATCATTGCCCAACAGTGGGCATAGGACTAAGAATGAATACATGCTCTCGCGCGCACACACACACACCCCACAACGCACATGCACCATGAGCATGAACCAAAAGGAAGCTCTTAAAACTGAGTTTCTATCATATTCAAAGTGATGGGCAAACTCAACCTTAATGAAGCCTAGCACAAGATGCAAGCTAAACATAGGAAAAATTAAGGAAAGGTGTAGTTGATAGGGTATGCACACCTATGTGTTAGCCCACATAGAGAACTAATAGCACACATATAAGAGAACATACACACATAGACTCGAGAGAATACACAAACTATAGCCCAAAATTCATATGCTCCAATTATGAAATATGTGTACAGACTTATGATATGCTCAGAATCCAACTCAAATGATACACAAGAAATACTCACAACCCATCAATACCAAAGAGAGCATGTGAGGGTAAGGGACAAGGCATTATGAAGCTAAGATAAGATCTCCAAAGTAACCTTTCACCAAAGTAAGAGAGACCTCCAAATGTACAAGCATACACTGCTCCAACACCTCCTCTAAGCCCTGCAAGCTCCTCGTCCTCCAAGCTCCAAGCACCTTCGAGGAAGCAAGTATGCGTTACTAGCCAATAATCAAGCTCTTATATAGACTAAGGCTGGGGATAGCTTTTCTATAAAAAGCCAACAAAAAAAACTCAGCTTTGGCATAGAACTTTTTTATAAAAGTCTTTTTTGGCCTTGACTTTGATTGTATATGCTTCATTAAAGCATGTGTGCAGCTCTTGATGTCCCACGTGTCAATAATCATAGCCGTCAGTTCTTAATGATGCCATAATGCAAATTTTGACATGTTAAACTGCTTTTCATGTGCTTTCCGAATTATTAACATTAATTATGGTTTACAATTTGAAGGGCTTAATGATGTTGAATGGCTAAGTCTTATATATGGTTGAAAAGCTCCCTTTGAGTGCTTCAAGGTTGTGTTGGCGAATCAATAAATTTGTGGTCAATACTTCCACTAGCTGCCGATCAAAGTTTGCAGAAAAATTGTCAAAACTTTATTTGGCCACTCTATAGAGCTCAAAGAGCGCTATCCAACCATATATAACATTCCACTATGCAACATCATTTGCCCACTAAAAGAGATTGATGAAGATGAAGTATACCAGCTCTTTTTCATGGACACAAAAGAAACTCTCCAAGACCCTAGATTTCATATGGCTTTGTATATCTCATGATCGGTTCAAAATTTGAATAAACTAACATCACCATCACGGTTCACGTCCACAACATGCCAAAACCCTAAGATCAACTATCCACTTGCTTGATTTTGAAATTTGGAGGTCCTATTTTGAAATTTGAATTAATGACATCATCGATGACATCATCAATTTGTAACCTCCCTTCAGCAACTATACAAGGAGGGCTTAAACACTCATATCCTCCGCTTAATCATGTTAATCTTGGGAGCTCAAGGAATCACGATCTCCAATTAAGTACTTTCCAAGTTTAAGTTCGTGCGCATCTTGCTTCTTGTTCTAGTCTTGTCTGGTCTAGTTTCTAGACATCCCGTCTTATCCTATTATAATCTCATAGTACGAGATCCTATCCGGTTATTTCTTCAATCTAATTCATCTCCCTCAAGGGGGTTCTTGTAATTCAAATATCTTATTTCATACCGGCGGTCCTAAGTTGTGAGATCTCTTGTATCTTGTCTAATCAAGTTATCCATACCTATCAATCTCACAGTTGTGGGACTTCCTGTAATAGTTCTATATTCTTGTATTATTTCCCTTGTGTGGATGATCCTATAATCAAAAGTATATTTCCAAATTCTTGTCTAAGTCTAGTAAGTGAGCACAACCTAATGCTCCCGTGACACTTTTACATCCTTGTAGGATTAAGACGCTTGTTACTCAACATTAAGATTCCTCTTCAACATTTCTTTTATGGCATCTCTATCCGTTTTTTCTCTCCTTATGAAATCCTAAACACAAGGAACATTAACGTTTGACATCATCATATATACAATTATCTTTAGACATGGAATTTCAATGAGAAATGAAATCTCCAAGTTAATCAATAAATGTCTTGTTTTCCAAAGGATAAAGGCAATCCAAGTACATCAACACCATCATGAACAAGTTAGCCGGTCAATTGAAGTCAAAGTGTCCCTAGTAGGGGCTTTGTGAAAAAGGTTTCCACCTTGCTCATTGATGTTTACAATAGATTCAATATCAATGTTAAGCCCTAAAGACGAGTTACTATCAAGAAATCCATAACTAAAAGGTTAGCCATTGATCCCTCTCCTATTTGCTATCCATGCATGTGGACTTGATTAGTTTGAGTAGAGCACGGTCACTCAAGTAATTATTCAGTGGAAAATTTTTCCTATAAGTGGTGAACAAATGCCCTTGAGGATTGTCGAAATCAATATGAGTGCAAAAAATAAAAAACAAAACAAAAATACTAAGGAATTTTGGAACTTCCCAAAGGACTTATGCATAGACTCTAGCTGAAAGATGGATCACTACAAGTGTTTACTCTACACTATGCCTCTTATGGTTCCTTGAGCAAGGCTAAAAAGAGATTGACGAAGGTGAATTATACAAACTCTTAGGCATCCCTATAGGTTTAAGATGCCTCTTACTCAATAATGAACTAGGTCCTCAATAAAAATGGAATGAATTTCAAAATCTGGAGGGGTTTCCACTCAAAGTCAATTGTTCGGAGTGTCGTTGTTAACACCTTTTTAGTGGCATCTCTATTAATTTTACTCCTTGTGGAGGGCTAAACACAAAGATCTATAAACTTCGGCATCTTCATATATTGAAACTTCTTAAAGACATGGAATTCCAATGGGAAAGGACATCTCAAAGTTAATAGAGAAATGTTTTGTTTGCCAAAGGATAAAGGCAATCCAGGTACATCAACACCATGGTGAACAAGTCAGTTGCTAAATTGATAGTCAAAGCTTAGCCGGAACCTAACAACTCTCTCTCTCTCTCTCTCTCTCTCTCTCTCTCTCTCTCTCTCTCTCTCTCTCTCTCTCTCTCTCTCTCTCTCTCTCTCTCTCTCTCTCTCTCTCTCTCTCTCTCTCTCTCTCTCTCTCTCTCTCTCTCTCTCTCTCTCTCTCTCTCTCTCTCTCTCTCTCTCTCTCTCTCTCTCTCCCTCTCGCTCGCTTCCTCCCTCTCTCCCTCCCTTCCTGCCTGACTGTCTATCTATCTACCTATCTATCTCTGTGTCTGTGTGCGTGCGTAATAATGCGGATCTGTAACAATCATAAAGTCGTGCGCATCAAAAGAATAAAAGCAGATGCTTAAGCACAGCTATAGGCACAGAAACGAAGGAAAATTATGGAGAGGTATAAAGATATGAATAGACCTTTATGTCAACCGAAGGGTTCGATTTATGAATCATGTCAGTCATAGACGCCGCAATGCATATTGCCGCCAAAGCCAGCAGCGCGAAGCTGAGAACAGCATTGAGCCTGTACAGAAAGGTATGCATACCTTCCAATCGGAATGCCTGCACAGAGAAGGAGGGGGCTACGGAGACGACTGAAGAGTGTATTTTGATTAGTGGAATTTCAACCAATATTTGCAATATTTCAATACACGGGCTCTTAAGTGACCATGATCTCATGATTAACCACTTCAAAAACATCTACTTCCCCATACTCTCTCTAGGAGTCGCCAAAAAATGGCACAAGGTCCACACCAAGTGGCCTCTCTAAGTTTGGTTAACACATTAATTGAGCAAATTACTATGTTTGAAATAGAAGATCCAATAGGAGTAGTTTCATTTTGAAGTGCTTTCGGCCTTCATCGATGAAAGTTTGGTTATATGCATTTCAATTACATCTTACAAAACTCGTGTTAACTTGAGTTCTGTGAGACTTAATTGAAGTGGTGAGTACACGTACCGCTAGTGGATTGTAGTGGAAGATTTTAAAGCAGTGGTGGAGGTTGCACATGCATATGCGAGTTCTAGTTAACTCCAAAGGTCATGGTTAGTCCCCCAAATCTATATAATGGTAGGTTGGGTGGAGAATCATAGATCATTTCTCATGTGGTCGAAAAATGCTTTATTTGCTAGAGGATAAAGGCAATCCATGTATCATGGACATCAACACCAATATGGTGAATAAATTAGCTTCTAGATCGATAGACAAATATTAATTTGAGCCCTAAAAACTCTTGGTTTCTCTTTATTTGAAGACAAGTGGATTGGTGTACCTTTGCAGGCTCCCCTTTATGGTCACATCATGACCCTCTCTCCCTCCTCTTCTCCTTATGGGATGCGTGGGACCAAGTAGAAAACAACTTTTATCCTAAGTAAAGAGTCAAAAGAGGTGGAAAATACAAGAAAAAAAGATTATATTTTGTTCTTGGTCATTAATAACACTCCAATATGGGACCATGATGTGGATAGGAGTAGACATTTCTATAGACTTGCCTTTTCTAGGTATGTACATCATGTTAATACATCTAGTAGCTCTCTTCGTGAATTAGTATACTTAACTCAGGCGGTTTTATAAGAACATGAAATAATGTATCCATGACAACTATCTCAAATTTCTTGACAAGAACATGAAATGATGTATCCATGACAACTATCTCAAGTCACTTTATAAGAACATGAAATAGTTTATTCATAACAAGTAAAGGTACATTGTCAAATAGTGTGTGTGAATGTGAGTGTGTGTAAATATATACACACATGCACACACGCATATATATGTGTGTGTAAAAAAACATGTGTGTATGTATGATGAGACAATTTGCGATGGTCCCATTTTCATTACACACACTATTGAAAAGGCTCGATTGAGTTCATTGATTACATTGGTATGCCTATCAGTATATTTGTCAATTATCGAGTCAATATTGTTGACTATGAGATTATAGAAGCCTTTATGTGAACCCTCACTACTATCTAAGTGGATAATCCAGTGCTCTCTTTATCTCCTTCTTTATTGACTTAAAGCTTCTCCAAGTTTGTATAAAAAGGCATGTTTGGTATTGAAATGACAAGGCACATTTTATCTTCTATATGTGCATACGTTATACAGAGAAGAGCAACTCTCTCTCTCTCTCTCTCTCTCTCTCTCTCTCTCTCTCTCTCTCTCTCTCTCTCTCATTGCAAAAGATAGAGTTACACTATTGCTATAGTTAAGCAATAGCCTCCTTCAGTTCCTAGCTTGTGGCGTATTTAGGTGTAAGCATGTCACTCATTTGTGCAAGTGTGCATGAGCACATGAATTTGTTGAGACTCTCCCAAAGGTAGTGCCTGCAGAGACAAAAGGATGAAGGACCATAGCTAAGTTAAGACGGTCCAAGAACAATCATGCTACAAAACATTGTCAATTTTGCAACAACAACAACAACAATGGCAACAACATCAAAGGATCTTTCAACAAAAGGCCAAGAAACATCAACGTTGAGGAGGAAACAAATGAATAAGAAGCTCAAGTCAGTTTCACCTATGAAGATTTGTTATAAAACATCCCCTTGTGTACCATCCTCATTTTTGTATATGGATAGATTTATACCACCCATGAGTTTGTTGAGGGAACACTTTACCACTCTCTTTGTACATGGGAAGGAAACATATATTTGTACCACCCTAGTTTAGTTGTGAAAAAAGGATAGTGCCCACAAAGAGCTATGTATAATCAAGGTTAAAAGCGAGTATTGTTGGCTATGAGCTTGTAGTAGCTTGCATGTGAACCCTCTTTCTCTCTCTTTCTCTCTCTAAGAGGATAATCCAATCCTCTCTTTCTCTCCTCTTTCTTGGTCGAAAGCTTCTCCAAGTCTATATAAAGGACATATTTGGTATGGAAATGAGAAGGCACATTCTATCTTCGTATCTATGCGTATGTGATAGAGAGGAGAGCAATGTCTTACGCTTCTTTCTCTCTCTTTCTCTCTCTCTTCCTCTCTCTCTCTCTCTCTCTCTCTCTCTCTCTCTCTCTCTCTCTCTATATATATATATATATATATATATATATATATATATATATATATATATATATATATATATATATATATATATATATATATATATATATATATATATATATATATGTGTGTGTGTGTGTGTGTGTGTGTGAATCAATACAATTAATTAAATGTAAATTGATGAGAATACTGATGATTGTAAAAAATGCCATAAAATTTCTAATTTTCAAGGATTCCATCATCTCAAGAGGGTCATTCTTTAACTCATGCATGATAGTGAACTCTACACAACACTCATATACAATCCACCACTTCATCCAAGCTTCTATTCAATCTATCGAGGTCTCAAAATCTACCCATGTGGATGGATAACTATGCATTAATCTTAATCTCATGTCTTTTTAAAAATTTCCAATTGACATGCACAAGTTATTAATGATAAAATTCTATAAGAACGATTGGCACATGATATTTAGAACGCATTCTTGTTTTATCATTATCACTTGCATCTGTAAAGGAAGTAGCCACATGTTTCATCTACTCTCCTGTTAACAGCTTGATTGTCTACTCCCCAATTCTTTTGGGTTTGCCTTTGTTCTTACCACAAGGGAGTAGAATTGGAGAATATATGTTGATATATTTAGGTAATGATGTGTGTGAACACACTAAGAGCATCGGGGCACTTTTTCCCTCTTTAGGAGGTTTTTTTTTCCAGCTTGTATATATGCCTATTGCCATAATGGGTCTTTTATCTTTGTACATTCTGGTGGTAATACATTCAGTATTGTGTGTTGTGCTCCAAGCTTCTTCTTCTTCCTTGTGTTGTTTGCATGCTTCCGTAGAGGTCTAACTCCAACAATTTGTAACAGAGTAGGTCACCGCTTCATCTAGGGCATCATCATCACCCCTCCAGTCACAGTCTCAGAATCGCATGAAATTTGGTGAGCATACTCAGGGTGATTAGAAGATCAAAACAGCTTCGCTATTTGGTGCCAAAATCACGATCGAAACTCATTTCGGCCTTCGAATGCACTATCACAATGATTGTGCAAGCTATTTGGTCTATTTGTGCCAAAGATATATATAGGTTTTGGTTCTCCAATATAAGCATCTCGAAGTCTGCTACAAGAAAACTTGTCAGGGTAGTTCTGTTCAACTTTTTCAAATACAGTCATTTTTTCATCAATGTATTTTAGTCAATGGCCATGGCTGAAAGCAATGATGTATTTTGTATGTTGGTTGTTGAGGATAAGTTGGATGGTAAGAATTACCCATTGTGGCCTCATATGATGCGTCATGTATTGGTCATAAGAGGACTGTGGAATATTGTGCAGGGTGTTGAAAAACATCCTATTACACCTGCAAATACAGGTACTGAAGTTGATGCAGATGGTGTTGAAGATGGTGATATTCTACAAATTGTTGTTTGTGTTGCGGTTCCTGTTACACCTATTTCAGAGCAAATTCGTTGGGATGGTAGAGATGCTCAATCACATGCATTGATAGCCTTGTCTATCAAACATGCCATTATTCCTCACATTCGCTCTTATAGAACAACTAAGAATGCTTGGGATACACTTAGCACATTGTACCAGGCTAGGAATGAGGCTCGTGTTGCTTACCTCCGAAAACAGTTGGAGAGTGAGCACATGAATGAACTATGAAAAAATCTATGAATGATTCAATATGTGCAGTACATGATTCTCAGGTTATGTCAGATGCAAAGCTTTGGCATGCACGCTTTGGTCATCTAAACTTTGCTAGTTTGTTATGCCTGCAGAAATCTGAAATGGTGTCCTCTTTGCCCAAACTTGAGGCATATGGTAAACATGTATGTGAAGGCTATGTTTTGGGCAAAATGCAGCATTCCTCATTTCCCAAAGATGGTTCAGTTCGAGCTAGTCAAAAATTGCAGCTTGTTCATAGTGATGTTTGTGGTCCTATGTAGACACCTTCTTTTGGAAATTATCTTTACTTCGTGACTTTCATCAATGATTTTTCCAGGCATGCATGGGTATATCCATTGAAAGAAAAGTTCGAAGTGTTTATGTGCTTCAAACAGTTTCTGGTTTTGGCTGAAAATCTATCAACATGTAAAATGGGCACCCTCCATTCTGATCGAGGGGGGGAATATACGTCTTCTAACTTTAATGCATTTCTAGATAAATGTGGGATGAAACATCGTTGTACAGTGCCGTATACACCTCAACAAAATGGAGTTGTTGAATGGAAGAACAGGTCACTCATGAAGATGGAGAGGTGTTTGGTCAAGAGTCAGGCTTTACCACATAGTTTTTGGCTTGAGGTTGTTATGTGTGTAGCATATGTACTTAACAGTTGTCCCACTAAAGCATTGCAGCTATCACTCCATATGAGGCTTGGCATGGTTGCAAGCCATCCGTTGCTCATCTGCATGTTTTTGGTTGTCTGGCATATGCGTTAGTGCCTGAACTATTGGAAATCAATGTACATATGTTCCATCTCTAGCAATGCTAGCTAGGACTTAGCCTTTTTTTTTTACAGTTTGGGTAAAACTTTTTTAGGCTAAATAGATAGATCTTTGTGAGAGGTATCTAGTGATATGCTTCATTCCGTTATCAGAGGTCAAACTTGGGAGAAAATTCAAACCCTAATTTTGCCCTAAAATAGTGGAAGCACATTTCTGAGGTTCTAAAAGTACAAAACTCTTGAAAAGCTAGGTCATAATTTAAAGATGGTAAATTCAATTTAATTTGGGCGATAAAAATAAAGAAAGCTAAAAAAAACTAGCGATAGAAGTTTTTAATTCACCAAAAGCATAAAATAGCGATAAAAAATTACGATGGCAGTTAAAAAAAAAACGAATAGCTTTTTCGCAAATTTTTATGATAGCTTTATTTGGAGGCTTACAAGGCTATAAAAGAGAGGTCATGGGCACACTTTTGGACAATTGAAGCTAGAGTTAATACTCACATTGTGTCAATTTTGGAGTTATAAAGCTTTGGAGGCTAAGGAGAGGTGAAGGAGAGGCTACTCTCTTGGAGCAGGGAGTCTTCTACAAGTTGGTGGTAGCTATCTTTGTAAGTTAATCCTATTTTTTGTTTTTCGAGTTTTTGAACCCTAATTTTAGAATTAGGGTTCGCTGATTTTCAGATTTGTTGCACTATCTTGAGAGGTTAGGTTCACACCATTGCTCATTTACTTCACACACTCAGATTATAATAGCATAATCTGAATTTTGTACATCATCATCTTCTTGTCTATTCTTCCATTTAGTGAGTGCACCATCATATGGTTCAGTAGTACTCCCATGTTGTAATTCGGCCATCTATATTAGTGAGTAAGCAATTTGCTTACGTTACTTACTCTTATCTCAAAATTTCTCTCTATCTCTCACTTATCATCTTGTTTAATTAAGTGTGTATGCTCAAAGGTTTTTAGTATTGGAAGATCTTGGGGCCCCAAATTCCAACACTTGGTATCATAGCATAATTGACATATGCACTTAGTTAAGATGAGTGAGTATAGAATTGAGATTGAGGACAAGTTGGATGGATCATCTAATTATCCTATGTGGAGTCTCATGATGATGAATTTGTTAGTGACAAAGGATTTATGGAGTATCATCAATGGATCCTTAACAAGACCAACACGAGAGGGAGAAGAAGAGGATACATCAACTTCAATAGGAACTGGTGTTGCAATCATAGAACCAACTGAAGAAGAGGTAACCACTTCTACATCCAAAGTCACGGGTAGATCCTTACCCAGAGTTCCTCCTACCGAAGAACAAGCAAGATGGGATGCTAGAGATGCTTTGGCTCTCTCATTCATAGCAATGAGTGTAAAAAAGCATATTCTACCACAAATAAGATCTTGCAGAAGTTCTAGACAAGCTTGCTTAAAGCTTGAGAATCTTTTTCAGAGCAAAAATCCTGCTAGGAAAGCTCACTTGAGGAGACAACTAGCAAATACAAGGATGAAGGCTAGTGAGTCAATTCAAACCCACATTACAAAGCTCATTGACTTGAGAGATCAACTTCTAAATGTAGGAGTTGAGATATTTGATGAAGAAATGGTAAATATGCTGATTAATTCACTTCCTAT
Source organism: Ceratopteris richardii (assembly GCA_020310875.1). Taxonomy (NCBI): domain Eukaryota; kingdom Viridiplantae; phylum Streptophyta; class Polypodiopsida; order Polypodiales; family Pteridaceae; genus Ceratopteris; species Ceratopteris richardii. Next base: position 63,814,335 of record CM035408.1, on the reverse strand, counting down.
CTCATATCGATCTTTTATAACCACTCTTACTCTTACAACAAGAGATAGAGAGGTTACATTTGAAGAATTAGAGTTCTTGTTACTTGAAGATGAAGATCAGTTGAAGGGAATGGAAGAGAATGAAGAAGCACTTTTGTCTTCATCAAAGGGTAAAAAGAAGAAGAAGGATAATAAGGAAATTCAATCCAAGAAGGAAAGTAAGTCATCTTTACTTTCTACTTCAGATTCTATTTCTAATACATCTAAAGAAGTCTTCTAAGAAGAAGGAAGCATTATGTCACTATTGCAAGAAACCTGGACATTTCATAGCAGTTTGTCAGAAAAGGATTGCAACAAAAAAGAAAAAGGCATGAGGTAATGTTGCAAAAGATGATAAAATAGGGAAATATCAAGGTGATTCTTATGCATGTATCATCATTGAGGAAGTATCTTTTGATCAGGCAGCTCTACAAGTTCTTTCAGTAGATCCTTGGATATTTGATTCAGGTGCTACAAAGCATATGACAGGATGCAGAGAAGTATTTTCTTCTCTTTCATATTCTTCAGGTAGAAGAGTTACTATTGCAGATGGCAATGATTTGGATGTTGTAGGAATAGGTACACTAACCCTAAAGTCAAGAGAAGGTGGTAATTTTCAGATTTCAGATGTTTTATATGTACCTAATATCAAGAAGAATCTGCTATCTATATCTGCATTTTTAGGTGATGGATACAAAGTTGTATTGAAAGAGATCTTTGTAAGATCTTGTCACACAAAGATGAGAAGTGTATTTTGCAAGGTGAGCATAAAGGAGGGATTTTTATTTTGTCAAAAATCAATCAGGCATATGATGTCAAATCTTCATCATCAGTGGAAGATATGAAGTTATGGCATGAAAGGTTTGGATATATTAGTTTTGTATCTCTCAAGAGTATCAAAGATAGAGGTATGGTTGAGAATTTACCCTCATTCGAGCTACCATATTATTCAGATATATGTGAAGGTTGTCTTGAAGGTAAGATGCATAAACTACCTTTCAAGAAACATGGTCATATTACAGCTACCAGGAAATTGTAGATAATACATTCAGATGTGAATGGACCCATGAGAGCACACTCTATTCAGGGTTTTAGGTATTTTGTTTTATTTGTTGATGATTTTACAAGATATTCATGGATCTTTGGTCTTATGTTGAAGTCAGAAGTCTTTCCTATGTTCAAGAAATTTGTAGCTATGGTTGAAAATGAAAGTCAGGTAACTATCCAGATTCTCAGAAGTGATAGAGGTGGAGAATACTTGTCAAATGACTTCTAGACATTTCTTGAAGAGAAAGGTATTACTCGACATCTTACTATTGCTTACACTCCTCAACAGAATGGTGTTGCAGAAAGAAGGAATAGAGTACTTGTTGCAATGATGTGGAGCATGATGGCATCCAAGAAGCTTTCACCAAAATTCTGGTTTGATGTAGTACATACAACTAATCACATTTTGAACAGGTCTTCTACAAAAGCCTTAAAGGTAATCACACCTTATGAAGCATATTATGGTAGAAAACCTAATATGAGCTATTTCAGAGTATTCGGATCACTTTCTTATGTACATGTTGAGAAAAAGGATCGTGGCAAACTAGATGTAAAGGCAAGGAAAATTGTTTTTATTGGATATCCTGTTGAAAGTAAAGGTTACAGGTTTTACGTTCCAGAAACAAGTGAAGTTATCCTTTCGCGCAATGCATATATTGTTGAAAATAAGATATATGATAAACAAGCAGAAATTCCAGAGTTCATTAGTGAAAATGACTATGGATTTTTTAGAAGGAATTTGGATGTACATGTTCAGCCATATGAGGAGGGAGTTAAAATTCCTAGGATTGAATAAAGAGGAATTTCACAACCTTCTATAGAATCAGTTCCACATGAGACTTTAGTTCCAGAAATGGAAGAAAGTTCTAGAGTTCTAGAAAGTCCTAGTATCTCAGAGGGACAAGTTACAGAACCAGTGGAAGCTGAAGGGTCAGAAAGAGTATCACCACTATTTAAGGATACACCTACTTGGTTATATCAGACTTGGAAAGATAGTGGTATAAAGACTTTTACCAAAAGAACAAGGAGTTAGACTAGACAACAACAACAAAAAGATCATGTAAGTTTTGCTGAAGACTCTGAGATTCATAATATTTTAGCACTCACAACAGTTGAAGATGAACCTGCATATTTTAAAGATGCACTTAATATTCCTATTTGGAGAAAAGCTATGCAAGAAGAGATTGATTCTATTCATAAGAATCAAGCATGTCAGCTATATGAGTTACCAGAAGGAAAGAAAGCTATAGGTATAAAATGGATTTTCAAAATCAAACGGAAAGCAGGTGATACTATAGATAGGTACAAAGCAAGATTAGTTGTCAAAGGATATGTGCAACAAAAATGTATTGATTATGATGAGACATTTGCTTCTCCATCTAGGATGACAGTTATTAGGTCAATACTTGCTTTAGCAGCACATTTTGGTTGGAAAGTATATCAACTTGACATAAAGACTGCTTTTCTAAATGGTGATTTACATGAAGATGTATATATTCAGCAACCAGAAGGTTTTGAAGAATCAGGTAAAGAACACTTAGTGTGTAAGCTTATAAAAGCTTTGTATGGATTAAAACAGGCACCTAGAGCATGGTATGAAAAGATACACACATATATTTTATCCATTGGTTTCCATAACTCAGATGCAGCTCCAACTCTTTATGTCAAAGCTGAAATAGGTTTGACGATTATCGCAATCATTTATGTGGATGATATTATAGTCATAGGTCCCAAAGATGAATATTTTCAAATGTTCAAAGAATTGTTGAAGCAAACATTTGATGTGAATGATTTAGGAATCTTGCATTATTATCTTAGGATTCAGTTTCTGTTTAAAGATGAGTGTGTCAGGGGAGCACTAGATTGTGCTCTCTAACTACAGTAGACAAGATTTCGGAAATACACTTCTGATTACAAGAACACCCACAAAGGGAAACGATAAAAAAATACGTGACTGATATAAGATGTCCCACAACCCGAGACTGATAGGTATGAATAACTCGACTAGAGATGATACAGGAGATCCCACAACCTGGGATCGTAAGTATAGAAAAAGATATCTGGATTACAAGAACTCCCTTTTGGGAGATGAACTAGATACAAGAAAGAACTCGAAAAGATCTCGTACTATGAGATTACAAGAGGACAAGACAAGATGTCCATGATACAAGACTAGAAAAAACTGGAACAAGGAACAAGACACGAATAGGAACTGGAACTTGGAGAGTACTTACTTGGCGGTCACGACTCCTTGAGCTCTCAAGTTTGGTATTGGCAAGATTGAGAATGAATGTGGCCCAAGCCTCCTTATATAGGGTTTCAAGGGCGGTTCTCAAGGGCAGTTGCGAATTGATGATGTCATCAATGATGTCAGCAAACCAAACAGGACTTGTGGTTGTTAGAATTCAAAAAATAGATAGTTGATCTTAGGGTTTTGACACATGCCGAATGCATTGGAAGCATTAGTTTCTCCTAATTTTGAACTAATCATGAGATAAAGGATTCACATGGAATCTAAGGTTCAGGATGGTTTCCTTTGTCCATGACATCACCTCCCCTCAAGCGATGAGTTCCACGAGGAGCAGTCATGTTCTCTGGACTCGGCTTCATTGGATTTCTCTTATGGAATTCTTGAACCTTGATTGTCGCTCTCTGAAGGTTTTCTGCAGGTTCCCAAGTACAATCACTGATGTCATACCCTTTCCAATGAATAAGGTACTCCAATCTTCCTCGGGATATTCTCGAATCTAGGACATGCTCGACTTCAAATTCTTCATGATCATCAATCTCGATAGGTGGTGGACTAGTTCTCTCCCCCCTCAATGGTGAAATCTGATATGGTTCCAACATGGATACATGGAAACCTGGATGTATTCTCATGGTACTTGGTAGCTGGATCTTGAAGGTGATGGATTAATCTTGGCCAGGATGGTGAATAGACCAAATCTTTGATGATCTAACTTTGCACAAGGCCTTGAAGTTTGCAAATTGCTTCTAAGTAACCACACTTTATCCTCAATTTGATATGATGGATTTTGAACACGATGTTGAACTGCATAGTGCTTATATTGTTCTTGAGCTTTACGGATCTCTTCCTTGAGTTCTTTGTGAATGTCCATCAGGTACTAGACCTTGTCTCTGGCAACTGGGTTCTTGACATGATTTGAGAGTTGTATATCCATACTTGGATGTTGTCCATAATTCGCAAAGAAGGGATTCTGCTTCGTAGATGCATAAACACTATTGTTATAAGCAAACTCTACAAAGGGTAAAAGCTCAAACCAATCATTTTGATGATAGTTGCTGGTGCAACAGAGATATTGCTCTAGCACTTGATTCACCCGTTCTGTTTGTCCATCAGTTTGTGGATGATCTGCTGTAGATAGTTTAACTTGAACACCAAGGAGCTTGCAAAGACTATTCCAAAAGCTGGATATGAATCGTGGATCTCGATCACTGACAATATCATCAGGCAATCCATGAAGACTAAATATGTACCTGAGAAAAAGTCTAGCAGTGACCTGTGATTGCCTTGGTAGTTGGAATGAAGTGTGCCATCTTTGTAAATCTATCCACAATAACAACAATGGCATCATACCTATTTGACTTTGGTAGATCCGTGATGAAATCCATAGACAATGAAGCCCATGGCCTTTCTAGAATAGGTAGAGGTTGCAAGAGGCCATGAGGTTTATGACAGGGTACCTTAGATCTATTGCAAGTATCACAGGTTCAGATATATTCTTTGACTTCCTTCCACATTGGAGGCCACCAAAAGTCCCTTGATATGAGTTCTATTGTTTTATTCACTCCAAAATGTCATGTTGCAAGGTTGTCATGGCATTGTTGAAGTACTTGGATCTTGGGCTTTCCTGGAGGGACATACAATAGGTTCTTATAGAGTAGTAACCCATCCTTTTCCTGAAATTCGTTTACTTCTTGGAATTTTCCTTCTTGAGCTTTCTGTTTAATGTTACAAAACAATTCATCCTGTGGTAGATTCTCACGGATCAAATGACTCAAGGCTGAATCTTCATGATGGCTTGAAGAGATAGCTGCTAACTGGAGATGCTCAGGCTTGAGTAATACACTCTCTTGTTGATCAAAGGCCTCTTCACCCTTTTTTGGTGCAAGGTAAGATCTTCTGGACAAGGCATCTGACTAACATTGTTGACGTCCTAGACGGTACATGATGACAAAGTCAAATCTGGATAGAAAGTTACTCCATCGAGATTGCCTTCTATTGAGGATGCGAGTGGTCATAAAATACTCTAAATTCTTGTGATTTGTATACACAGTAACTTTGTGAGCTGCTCCTTCTAGATGGTGATGCCAGGTATCAAACGTATCTACTATGGCAAGAAGTTCTTTATCATGGATTTCATAGTTAATTTTTGGAGCGGAAAATTTCCTTGAATGATATGCAACTCGATGTAGGTGTCCATCATCTCCATATTGGGATAGAATGGTCCCTAGGGAAAAGTCTGATGCATCTGTTTCTAGGAAAAAGGGTTTGCTCGAATCAAGATGAACTAGAATTGGGGCAGTAGTGAATGCTGATTTCAAGGTTTCAAAGGCTTTTTCTGCTTCTTTGGTCCATGAAAATTTTGAGTTTCCTATAAGCTTGGTAAGAGGTGTCACAATCTAATATCCTATAAAAATTGGTAAACCCTAGAAAACATTGTACATCTCGAAAGCACAAAGATGGTTGCCAATCAAGGATTATCTTGATCTTCTTAGGGTCCATAAAGATTCCTTTATCTGATACAATGTACCCAAAAAACTCCACTTCCATCTGATGGAAATAGCACTTCTCCAATTTTTCATATAACCCTTTTTCTCTTAGTTTCTCTAGGACTATCTTTACATGACATTCATGATCTTCTAGATTTTTGGAGAATATCAAGATACCATCAAGATATATTACCACAAAATCATCTAAATACTCTCAAAATATATCATTCATCATATATTGAAAGACTGCTGGAGCATTTGTGAGACCAAATGGTATAACTACATATTCAAAGTGTCCATACCTTGTTCGGAATGTTGTCTTCCATTCGTCTCCTTCTCTGATCCTGACAAGATTGTATGCTCCTCGAAGGTCAATCTTAGTGAAGAGCTTTGCTTTTCCAAGGCATTCCAAGAGCTGTGATATAAGTGGTAGAGGATATCTGTTCTTTATTGTGACTTTATTCAAACCATGGTAGTCCACACACATTCGAAGAGTTTCGTCCTTCTTCTTCACAAATAGGATAGGGGCTCTTGCAGGAGACTTCAAGTGTTTGATAAACCCCTTGGCTAGATTCTCATCAATATTCTTACGTAATTATGTAAGTTCCTCTAGGGATAGTCTATAGATTGGCCCAAAGGGTGGTTGTGCTCCCTCTTGAAGTTATATGGCACAATCATAAGGTCTATGCTCTCGAAGCATATCTACATTCTTTTTTTCAAAGACATCTTCAAACCCTTGGTATTGGTCAGGTGGCTTCATTGAATCATCTTTCTTAGGCTCTTGAGTTGGTATGGCATAGATCATATATGTCAGTTCCTTCATTACTGCATTATGAAGGCTTTGGCTCCAACATATTTCGTGTTCTTCTGGATATCTCGACGGATGATTTTATTATTCTCCCAATTAATTTTTGGATTGTGTTTCTTTAACCACGGCATTCCGATGATAACCATGTTTACTGGACTCGATATTACATTGAAACATATGTGTGAATCATGGTCACCAAGGTGTACTCTTAGTGGTATGGTCTCCATGGTTATATTCCCTACTGCTAGAGCCCGTCCATCTACTACTTCAGCTACTATTGTTTTGTTCTTCCGAAGTACTAGAATTCCATGTTTCTTAACGAGTCCCTCATCAATGAAACATGAGGAGGGTCCTGAATCTACCAAGGCTATAAGGGAAAGGATCTTCTTAGACATGATTAACTTGACAGGGGCAAGACATGTTTCTATGGATGTGGCTAGAATTATGAGACCCTTTCTTATATAATGGTCCAACTATACGATCTCTTTTACAACTAGACTTCCTCGTTTCCCTGCTCTACAAGGGTTGTTGCGACTTTGGAGTTCGTTCTCTTGTTGGAACAATTAACTGCAATATGGCCAGGGTTTCCACAATACAGGCATAACTTGTTATCCCTCCTTCTTTGTTTCTCTTGTGGTGTTAGAGGCTGGAACCTAGTTACATCTATCTGCATAGGTTCAGGCATAGACTCATCTCTAGGAGTGGGTTGGAAGGGTTTCCATTGGTGAGGTCTTCCTTCTACTTGTTTTTCTTGTTTCCTTTCAAAAAGGTGGTTATCACATTGAATAGCTTGGTTGATGTATTCATCCAATGTCTTAACCTCTCGCATCGTGAGTAGAAGGTCCTTCACATCATCTCTTAAGCCCCACCTAAATTGGCGTATGAAATAATTTTCGTGCCAAGTGAGGTCACATATCCACTGCCTAAATTCTGATGCATAGCTAGAAGCAGGGTGGTTACCTTGACGTAGCTTTTGAAGTTTTGTTTTTGCCACTCGACTCGTGTCTGCATCTCCAAATGTGGCAATGAGCTCTCCAAGAAACCCCACATAGTCATGAAGTACGGCCATATCCTTCTCCAAGATTGGGGCGAACCATGATAATGCTTGACCATAGAGTAAGGTTCCAATAAAACCGACCTTGGATGCATCATCAAGGTATCTATCAGGTTGCATACGGATGTACAATTTGACTTGTTGCAAGAATCCTCGGAACTTTGTGCGATCACCATCGAACTTTTCTGGCATGCAGATCTTGGAGGATGTACTAGGTCATTGATCTACTTGCATACTCTCTTGATTTGTCTGAAGACTCCCGATTCGTTCTTGTAATTCTTGGGGGAGTGCACCTACATGCACTGGATGTCCCATATCGACTTGTGTCTGTCAATGAGTTAGGTCTTCGACTTGTGTTGGAGACTCTGAAGTGATGCGACAATCTGTTCATAAGCATTCTCCATGATGACTGGTCTTGGATAGAAGCTAGTCTTGCCAAAATGTCATGGGGGCACTAGATTGTGCTCTCTGACTACAGTAGACAAGATTTTGGAAATACACTTCTGATTACAAGAACACCCATGAAGGGAAAGGATACAAGAATACGTGACTAATACAAGATGTCCCACAACCCGGGACTGATAGGTATGAATAACTCGACTAGAGATGATACAGAAGATCCCACGACCCGGGATCGTAAGTATAGAAAAAGATATTTGGATTACAAGAACTCCCTTCTGGGAGATGAACTAGATACAAGAAAGAACTCGAAAATATCTCATACTACGAGATTACAAGAGGACAAGACAAGATGTCCAGGATACAAGACTAGACAGGACTAAAACAAGGAACAAGACAAGAACAGGAACTGGAACTTGGAGAGTACTTACTTGGCGGTCACGACTCCTTGAGCTCCCAAGAATGGTATTGGCAAGACTGAGAATGAATGTGGCCCAAGCCTCCTTATATAGGATTTAAAGGGCGGTTCTCAAGGGTGGTTGCAAATTGATGATGTCATCAATGATATCAGCAAATCGAACAGGACCACTGGTTGTTAGAATTCAACAAACAGACAATTGATCTTAGGGTTTTGACACATTCTAGATGCATTGGAGGCATTAGTTTCTCCTAATTTTGAACCATCATGAGATATAGGATTCACATGGAATCTAAGGTTCAGGATGGTTTCCTTTGTCGATGACAGAGTGTACCTATATGACACAACAGAAGTACATTGAGAAACTATTAGAAAGGTTTCAGATGACTGATTCTAAACCTATGCAAACACCTATGGATCGGAACGCGTCTTTACAAATTGTACAAAGATAATTAACCCATTAGGGATATAGGCGTATTTACATGCCGAGGGAAAAAACCTCCTAAAGAGGGAAAAAGTGCCCTAGTGGTCCTAGTGTGCTCACATACATCACTACCTAAATATATCAACATGGAGTATTTTCAAAGAAATTTTTGCTTTTCTATTTTCCTCTCATCTTTGTCTTCCTTTTTCAAATGTGTAGAATTAGCAGATTTTTGCTTACTAGTAGATGAGCTCCATTTACCTTTTCCCTTCTAACTAGCTAAGAAAGCTTGATCTGTTACATGCATGATGGACCTATTTTGCTTGGATTGACCTTCTTGCAATAAAAAAGAGACTAACTCCTCAAATGTTAAGGCATTTGGATTGCCTTTCATCATCAAGCAAAGAGTAGAAGCAAAACTCTAATATGAATCTGGAAGACCATTCAGAATAGTCTACACAAGTGAATTGTCTAGCAAGACTTCATGAGCAAAAATCAACTACTCCTTCAAATATTTGATCTTTGTCAAAAAATTGTCCATATAATCTCTTTCATTCATCTCTCCAATTTTTTCTGGAGATTAACAACATGAGCCTCATTTCTTGCCTAGTACAAAGTGGTAAGTGTATCCCAAGCATCCTTTGTTATTTTGTAAGAGCGAATACAAGGGATAAATGGAACATTTGACAGATAAGGCTATAAATGCATGTGCCTGAGCATCTCTAACATCCCAATAATGTTGCTTTACAGTAGGTGCAACAAGAACTATATGAACGGGAACATGAAGATCATCATCTTCAACACCATCTGCATCACCTTCAATAACTATATTTGCAGGTGTAGTAGGGTGTTTTTCAACACCCTGCACAATATTCCACAATCCTTTTGTGACCAATATACGATCCATCATATATGCCCATAATGGTTATTTGGTACCATCCAACTTATCCTCAACAACCAACATATAGAATACGTCATTGCTTTCAACCATGCCACTGACTAAAATACCCTGATGCAAAAAAATGATTGTATTTCAAAAAGTTGAACAAAACTACCCTACCAAGTTCTACTAAACCTATAGCTGACTTTGAAATGCTTGTACTGGTGAACCAAAACCTGTATATATGTTTGGCACAAAAAGATGAAATGCTTGCACAAGACTATGATAATGCATTTGGAGGCTGAAACAAGCTAAGGTCAAAATTTCAACACGACATAGTGAAGCCATTTTGAACTCCTAATCACGCTAAGTATGCTCACCGAATTTCATGTGATTTTGGGACTATGACCGGAGGGGTGTCAATGATACCCTAGATGAAGCGGTGACCTACTCTGATACCAATTGTTGGAGTTTGAGGTCTTCAAAAGCACGCAAAGAGCACAAGGAAGAGGAAGAAGCTTGGAACATAACACACTATACTGAATGTATTACCAAGTGAATGTACAAATAAGTGACCTCTTAGGGTTATAGGCATTTATACAACTCGAGGGGAAAAAATATCTCCTAAAGAGGGAAAAAAGTGCCCCAATGGTCCTAAGTTTGTTCCCATACATCACTACTACCAAAATATGTCAACAAATCAAGCTTAAGTTTCAGCTTATATGCCCATTTAGTGCCAATGGCCTTTTTGCTAGGAGACAAATCACATAAAGACCAAGTATCATTTTTCATAATAGCATCATATTCTGATTGCATATAAGACATCCAATTTATTCAATTATGTGCATCAAAAGAAACGTGCCATTGGCATCACAAAGACTAAAGGAAGCCATTGCATAACAATCTAATGCAAAAGAAGGATTGTGATAGCTTGAATGAGTACGATATGACAAAAGTGCATCTAATTTGCTATCCCTCAAAGTCTGCACCAATCATTTAGGCATAGTTTTTGCCTCTTCTATGTCAACTCTCTCATCAATATATGTATATCTGCATTAGAAATAGAATGATGTGCATCATCATTTGGAACCTATAAAAGCTAAGAAATTGTCTCACTAGGAGCAACATTTTGTAATGAAAATAAGGAAAAAAATTGTATCTTCTATAAAAATGACATCACAACTAACAAAAATGTGCTTATTTTGTGAATGATACAATTAATAGCCTCATCTTTCATAACTATATCCAATAAAAGTACATTTCAGAATCTTACCATCCATTTTTCTATGTTGTTGTTCAAGCACTAATGCATATGCTAAATAACCAAAAAACATGTAGATGAACAACATGTAGCTTGCAACCATGGTAAGCTTCATATGGAGTGACAGGCTACAATGCTTTGGTGGGACACTAGTTAAGTACATATGCTGCACACAGAATAGCCTCAAGCCAAAAGCTATGTGGTGGGGCTTGATTTTTTACGATACACCTTCCCATTTCCATGAGAAACATGTTCTTCCTCTCAGCAAATCCATTTTCTTGAGCTGTAGATGGTATATTAGTCTAATGTTTTATCCCAAGCTCAACCAGGAATGCACTAAACTCATAAGACATCTATTCCCTCGTCACCAAAATGGAGGGCACCCATTTTGTATGTTGATATATTTTCAGCTGTAACTAGGAACAATTTAAAGCACATAAATGCTTTGAACTTGACTTTCAATGGGAATCAATTAAAGTCATGAAGCATAGGTAATTCCCAAATGAATATTTCTACTAAGGTCTAGAGACATCATTGTACTTATGTGCAACTCTAATTGAACCATCTTTGGGGAAGGAAGAATGCTGCATTTTACCCAAAATATGTCCCCCATAGACATGCTTAGAAGGTTCCTCAAGTTTGGGTAGAGAGGATACCATTTCATATTTCTGTAGGCAAAGTCAACTAGCAAAATTCAGATGATTGAAGCATGCATGCAAATTTTGCATCACAAATAGCATGAGATCATGAACTACATATGCTGAATCATTCTTTGATTTTGTGTTATCTATGATCTTATATAGACCATGACATGAAATTCTAGAAGCAATGATATCATCACTGTTCAAAAGGTCATGAATTTTACATCTATCATCAACAAATTTAACAACCTAGCCAATCTTAGCTAGTCATGAAACTGATAATAGATTTTTATTGATCCCTAAGTAAGGCATCTGATAGTGCGTGAAAGAACTACCATGAGTAGTGGCAAGAATGCTCTTCCAACTCCCATGACAAGATAAGAGGAGTTTCTAGCACATGTGACAATATTCATTGTAGGAACAAGCTCAAATGAAGTGAAGAAATTACGATATGATATAATATGTTTGGATGCATCGTTATCAAAATACGAAACATTGGAATCTACTATAGACATGTGGTGCCCATGAGAAGAAATGGCATAGATTCAATGAGTAGTAAACTACCATTCTTCATTTGGAACAAGGTTATTAAAATCTTGTTTAGGTGTAGAAAGTCCCTAAAGCAACCATTCCAACCCCTTTCTTGTTTGCCTCTTTGGCAACTAGATTAGAACAACTCTTAATAAAATGATCATTTGTGTTACAATAGTTGCATAAATTTCTTTGTGTCTTTTTTCTTGTCATCTTTGTCTTCTTTCTTTGACTCTGAAGCATCAAGATATTTTTGGTTACTAGTAGACAAGCTCCATTTACCTTTGCCCTTCTAACTAGCTAAGAAATCTTGATCACCAACACACATAATTGACGTGTTCTATCTAGAATGATCTTACTCGAGAAAAATAGAGACTAAATCATCAAAGGTTAAGGAATTTGGATCCCCTTTCATCATCAACCATAGAGTAGAAAAAAATATATGATAAGAATCTAGAAGACCATTAAGAACAATCTTCAGAAGTGAGCTATCTGGCAAGATTTTATCAGCAAAAAACAAATGTTCTTTCAAATCCTTGATCTTTATCAAAAAAGTGTCCATTGAATCTCCTTCATTTATATGCTCACTCTCCAACTATTTTTGGAGTTAAGCAACACGAACCTCATTTCTTGCCTAATATAGTGTTGTAAGAGTGTCCTAAGCATCTTCTACTATTTTCCAAGAGTGAATGTGAGGGATAATGACATGTTTGATAGAAAAAGTTATCAATGGACGTGATTGTGATCTCTACCATCCCAATGAAACTCCTCTCTAGTAGATGTAGTACAAAACACAATAGGACCAAGAAATTGAATATGATTGTCTTTAAAATCACCTACATCACTTGCTATCACTATATTTGTAGGTCTAGGAGGATATATACCAATACCCTGCACAATATTCCATAAGCATTTTGCTATCAATAAATAAAGCATTATGTATGTCCACAATGGGTAGTTAGAACCATCCAACTTATCCTCAACAACCAACATATGGAATACATCATTGCTTCCATCCATGGCTGGTGACTATATATCCTAATGCAAAAAATTGATTATACCTCAAAAAAGTTGACTAGGAATACCCAATCATGATCCACTAGACATGTAGTAGATTTTGAGGCACTTGTATTGGTGAACCAAAAACTATATATTGTTTCGCACAAAAGGATGAAACTACATGCACAATCACTACAATACTTCATTCGAAGAACAAAATGAGCTCAAATCAAAATTTCAATGCCACACAATGAATATGTTTTGAGAATTTGATGATCTCGAGTATGCTCACCAATTTTTGTGCAGTTCTAAGGCTAGGAACAAAAAGATGTCAAGGACTCCCTAAAGAAAGTGGGGACCTGCTTTGAGAGTGATTGTTGGAGTTTGAGGACTATAGAAGCACACACATAGCACAAGGAAGAAGAAGAATCATGGAGAACAACACAACATAGATTCTATTACCAACTAAATGTACAAATATTAGTGATCCATTAGGGTTATAGACATATATGCAAGTCGAGGGAAAAAACCTCCTAAAGAGGGAAAAAAGTGTTCTAATGGTCCTGATTGTGTTCAAAAAGGTCATTGCTAAAATATATGAACATGCATGCTATCAGATTTGAAGATTAAAAGCAATCTCAAGAAAAAGACTTAAGACTTTGTCACTATTGTTTGGTCAATGGGAATAAATCACACTTGGAACAAGGTTATCCAAGTTTTTGTGATTAGAACTACCACAAAACTTTGCCCAGGTATCAAGGTTTGGGTTAATCCAAGTGCTAGTGATAAACCCATGACTGAAGCATGAAAGGTAGGAATTTTACCTCTTAAGTATAGAGTCCCAAGTAGGATTGGATCTCAAAAAGAGCTTTTTGTAATAAGATATAAAGAGGTAAAAGGTCAAGGAATACCCAAAAAACAATTTAAGATTCCAAACTAAGTAAGTTCCTTGAATTATCTACTTAAGGGATCTCAATCTTGAAGATTAAGAAGTAGAATTGAATCTGAAAAACTTGTATGCTTTGTTTTAAAGCAAGAAAAGTTCAATCTTAGAGAAAGATGTTGAGAATAAAGGCTCAATATACTAGAAAATCAACACAATGTTCAGTTTCTAACTTAAGCTTTTGAACTAAAAGAGAAAGGGAGTTAAAATAACAATCACTACACAATGATATAAATGTGGGATTGGTGTTCCATAACATCAAGTTTTGCATTAAAATCAAAGTGGGTACGTGATAAAATAGCTACACAACTGACAGAATGACCTATGACTCTCCACCCAATTGGCCACTATATAGATTTCTAGACTAATGATGGCCTTTGGAGTTATCTGATGTCAACATATGCATGTGCAATCTTCACTTCTACTTTAGCACCCACCACAAGAGTCTACTAGTGTTATGTGTACTCACCACTCAATTTGATCCCCCTTGTACTCAATTTAACTCAAGTGGATGCTTTTGGAAGGCTCTACATAGTCTTTGAGCAAAATACTCTTCACATGCTACCATGGCAATTGAGCCTAAGACCTCCTCCTTTCCATGCTTGAGACTTAACCACTATGCTAAGTATATTACTTGTCTAATATTCTAGAAGTGCCTAATGTTATCTCAACTTGAACCTTGTCAAGCTACTTTATAATAGTATGATAGTATAGGAAATTTTACTTAGAAGATGATCAATGTTCCAAAATCAACTCTATTGATCTTACCATATAACTCAAGTATTTGAGACAAGTGTCTCAAGTCTAGATAGCTATGAGATTTTAAAAATTGTTTTCAAAATTTGGGTTAGTAATATGTTCACCCCATTGTCTATCTTGTGCATAAAAATGCATCTAGATGGACCAAATAAAGACAATATGGCTATGAACATATTTGAAAAATCCACCTTTTTTATTATCCCCTAGAATGGACCAAGATTTAGTAAAATGAGTAGAGATGCTTTCTAAGGAACCCTTATCATTAATTCTATATTTGCCACTCAATCCAACTTGTCAAGTGCAAGAAAGATGATGCATATTATTTTTTAAATAGGAAACAAACCACATAGAGTTCCCATCTTTTTCAAATCGATTCTTAGATATAATCACCTTTTGAATAAATAAGAAAGTGGGGAAATGATGGGCATGCTCCTAGATTGGATCATGGGGCCCATGGGAATTTCATTATAAAATCTTAACTTGAACGATATTTTCAAGGAGAAAAATGCTTTTCAAGGAGGTTAAAAATGCTATTAAGTAGCTTAAAAAAGGGTAAATTCAAAGAGAACATCATGTTCTTTTGGAGTAATAAACAAGGAATAAGCTTAGCCTAGTGCTTAAGTCTAATGGATGGGAAGGAATTTGTCTTAGGTTCAATCCTCATGAGTTTATAAGGGAGAGCATTTTTCTAAAGATTCTAGAAACTTGTAGAAGCATTCAACTTGAGTACAATGATGAATTAAGTCAAGTTGAATAATACACCTAACATGTGTAGAATCCAATGAACAAGGACTCTTGTCCAATTGTGGTTACACATGCATTGATGGAGGTTAAACATGCATATGTGAGCTCTACTTAACTCCTAAGATCACCTTAGTTGGGAAAGTTATATAATATTTGATTTAGTGGAGAGTTCATAGTCGTTTCTCTCATGTGTGGAGATTCTCATCACACCCTCCAATAGAACTTTTTCAGTTTACTTTTGACCTTAGTATTCTTAGGAATCTCTAGTTTGGGAACATAACAAAATAGATGAACCATATCCCTTTCAAAAATATTATCTTTTAGAGAAACCATTAAGAAATTTACAAAAGGAATCTCTTAGTTGCAAAGAAAATGAGATTGTAGTACATTGATGATTGGGTTCATCCCTTCCAAGTGTTTTTTTGGTGATCTATCTAATGACATCTATTGAATTAATGCTACAATGATATGGCCTAATGTCAAAGTCCAACACTTATTGATAAAATCAAATGTTTGGGACATCATTGTTTATTTTTGGTATGGATAAGTTTTCTTAGACCCCAATGTTTATCAATAGAAGAGTTATTTATCTACATTCTTTAGGAAGACTTATGTCTAGTGATTTCAAAAATTCTATTATACCCATAGATTCTTTGTTTTGTATGATCTCTCAAAAGCTCATACAAGTTCAAGTTTATAGAATTGAATATATAATCCTTTCCTCAATTATTCCACTCTAGAAGGAACACAAACCAAAATTTAGATGGATTATAAACATACATAGTTGTGGTTTTTTTTTGAAAAATGACTAATATTGTCTTCTTGTCTTAAACAAATATAGAATGGACTGAAATTAGTAGCACATAACTTGAAAACTAATTTTCAAGAGGAGTGAAAGATATAGGTTTAGATGGTTTGTTGAAATTGAATATGATTTTCTTATCAACTTATCTAATATAATTTACACTTTTGAACCTATGATGTCAAGAAGTTTGATGAGGCTATACCCCATACTTGAACAAATAGCCTTATCTAGGCCATCAAAAATATAATCAAACTTTTGTGTAAATTAATTTCTATTGGAATTAAGAAAACAAGGAGCAAAGTGAAGTTAGCTAAAAATAAAGATAAGAAGAATGTTATGATTTTCTCTTATTTTGTTGATCTAAACTTGCTTGTTATGAGTAACAATACAATCTCTTATTGTGATAATATATTCATGCAAATAATTGGCATATCTATGGGTTTCTCATGCTCATCATTATGGTGTGCTCTTTACTTAGCATGGTTTGAGTTTGCATTCATGAGGAAGTTAGTCAATGAAGGAAAAACATTTATTGCTAATATTTTTCTTTTCTCAATGATTTTTTTCCTATGCTAGAGATAAATAAATGGGATCTTGCCTACAAATCCTATTTTTCGTTCTAAAGAAGACTTTGAGTGTATCTTCTACTACATTTCTAAACACATTGTTTGTCATTTCAAAATTGTTTTGGGGAACTATTCATCTTCCACCAGTTGGAAAAAAAAAGATGCCTTTAATTACAATACTTATCATTTCATTCATCTAATCACTTGCAAGCCAAGAAATATGCCATATAATGTGATTGCTTCCTTGATTGAACATGTATTGTATAATGCATCTGATGTTCTCTTTGCCCCTGATGATTTAAGAAAACTCATCTATCTCTTTTTAGAGGGATTCTTGGTGGGGAGTAACCACATGGTGGTTACTGCCCCACCATGTGTGTTACTCCTTAGTAAGGAGTTTTGAGCACATACATACATACATACATACATACATACATACATACATACATACATACATACATACATACATACCCATGAGTATCTTCAATTAACTTTTGACTCTGGCATGTGCTTTGTGGCATGATATCTCAATTCTTCTGATGTAATGGTGGTATCTTAACATTAGATGTTTGACTTGGGTTTGAGATATAACTAGGCCTTACAAAGTTATCTTCAACTAGGCAAAAAAAATTAGCAAGTTTTTACTCCAATTTTGTTAGCTTTGAATTGTGAACTGTGACAAGATACTTTATAATGGATTTAGCCTTAGTAGATTTAAATATGGAAGATTCAAAATTTATGATTGTGTATCATATCTTTGTCATTAGAGCATAGCCATTGAACTATCCATTTTGAACTTTTGGTAGTCTCTCATTTTCCATGAGTCATGATGAATACTGCATTCTCTTCATGCTTAACATATTAGGTTTACTCAGTTGAACTATTCTCAAAAACATGTGCTCGCAAGTAGGCATGTATCTTCTCATATTAGGCACATGGTGCTTGCTTCAAACCATATAATGCCTTTTTCAACTTGCACACTTTGTTTTCATGCCCTTTCTACACAAAACCAAGGGGCTGAATCACATACACTTATTCATGTAAATCATCATTCAAAAATGCAATTTGAATGTCCAACTAATTTACATTCCAAACATGATGAGCTACAAGTGCACAAATGCTATGAACAGTGGCCATTTGGCATGCAGGAGCTAAGGTCTCATCAAAGTTAATGCCTCTCTCTTGAGCATAACATTTTGCAACAAGCCTAGCCTTATACCTATCAATTGTTCATCACACTTATGTTTCATCTTATATACCCATTTAGTGCCAATGGCCTTTTTGCCTAGAGGCAAATGACATAAAGACCAAGTACTATTCTTCATAATAACATCGTATTCTAATTGCATAGCAACCATCCATTTTTCTTAATTTTGTGCTTCATCAAAAGAAACAGGTTCATTCTCATCACAAATACTAGAGACAACCATTGCATGACAATCTGATGCAAAGAAAGCACTATGAGAGCCTGAACGCATACAATATGAAAAAGGTGCATCTAATTTTCTATCTCTCAAAGTTTTCACTAGCCATCTAGGCATAGCTTTAGCCTCTTTTATGTCATCCCCCTCATCAAGTGCATCATGTAAATTTGCATAAAAAGGGGAATGATTTGCATCATCATTTGGAACCCATAAAGACTGAGAAATTGCCTCATTTGGGCAAGCACTTGACTATCCACTTGTAAAAAGAGGTAGCAAAGTGCCCTTGCCTTCGCTCATGGAGGCCGAAAGATTGTGTTATTGAGGCATTTATATGTTTGATGTCCTTATTTGCTGCAACAAAAACACAAACCACGTCTTTTTTCCTGCTTAATAAAATTAGGGACATGCTTCCAACGAATGGGTTGATGCTTCCATTAAGTCTCCACCTCAACAACATTCTTACCTTGATTATTAAAAGATGAAGTCATCTTTGAATTGTTCATGTTTGTTGTAGTAGGTCTCTATGGCCTATGTCTCATCACAATGAATCTGGTTCTATTCACCTTCTACATATTGAACTTCTCCATCTTCTTGAAATTACCGAACATCGCAACAATATCCAAGAAATCAACACATCCAGACCCCTTCACCTAATAGCGAAGTTCCTCGTGAAACCCTTCAATAAGCTTTCTCTTTAGAGCATCCCCACTGACCTCCAACGCATATTTGTAAAGATCTAGAAACTTCTCTTCATAATCAACAAAACACAAGCTATGTTTGTCACCCATATGTTGTCAAAAGTTATAGAAAATCCATGTTCTTCTCCATATAGCAATGTCAAGAATAATAATGGTTTTCTACTTGCTTCCTAAATTCCTTCCATAGAACCAGACCTGAACATGTTTGTGTCTGGATATAGGACTTCCACCATAGCTTTGTAATGCCATTTGCTTGGATTTCTCAGTAAATCATTGACAATAAAAAAGCTCTTCAATCCATGCCTCTAGATCTAATTTGTCTCTCTTCTTCGCACCATCAAAATCATTCAAATTTGCCTCCTTGAAGACTTGGTTGAGGGCAAACTTGCAAGCCTCTATATCTTCATGATTTCATTTCTATCTTGATCTATGCAATTAGACGTTCCTGCACCTTCATACACTTCATCTTTCAGCTCTATAAACAAATTTGTGGTGCCTTCTAGTTGCTTTCCACCTCATTCTTTGCATGATTCTCTAAGAATCTTCTAAATAAGTTCCTCTTGCTCATGAATGTTTTATGTCAAACCATCAATAGTTATCGAGGATTGATTGTGATAGGATACCACATCGCGCTTCAAGAATAACAAGCTTCCAATCACTCAAGAACAATAGAAGAGATAAAAAAACTTGCACAATATAAAATAAAATCTAATGCAATAGAGTAGATTATTGGAGTTCGAGGTCTTCAGAACCACAAGAACAACACAAGGAAGAAGGAGAAGCTTGGAGCACAACACAATATAGAATATACTGCCAAGTGAATGACAATATAAGAGACAAAAAAAAACTTGCACAAGATAAAATAAAATCTGACTTTGGAGAGTGGATTGTTGGAGTTTGAGGTCTGCAGAACAACACAAGGAAGAAGAAGAAGAACAAGCTTGGAGCACAACACAATATAGAATATATTGCCAAGCGAATGTACAAAGATATGTTAGCCATTATGGTTCTAGGCATATATACAATCTAGGGGAAAAAACCTCATAAAGAGGGAAAAAAGTACCTCGATGGTGTGTTTACACACATCACTATCAAAATATATCATCAAATCGTGCTTATGAGTGATGCGCTGAATAAGGAGCTAGCACTCATATATAAGGAAGTTCCAGGCTATGTGGAAATATATCAATCCAAAAAAGAAAGTAAGCCTAAATCTTTGCAAAAAGCTTCAAACTTCTCCCTAGGCAAGGCCTTTGTGAAAAGGACCGCAACATTATCTTGTATGGGCATATATGCCAAACTAATCTCTCTTGTAGAGAACCTCTCCCTAACATAATGATAAGAGACCTCAATAAACTTTGTGTGATCTTGGAACATAGGGTTCCTTGCAATTGCCAATGCACTCCAACTATCAGTGAAGCTGGTGATGGACGAAGACTGACCAACACCAAAATCAACCAAAAGGCTTCTAAGCCCTCACACACTTAGCAGTCATTGTGAAAGCTTCCTTATACTTAGCCTCACAACTAGAAGTGGCCATAGTAGGTTGTTTTTCACTCAACCAAGATATGCATGAGCTACCAAGCATGAAGCAAAAACCACTGGTGGACACATGAGTGTCATAACAATCAGCCCAATCTTAGTAAAAAAAGCATGTAAGTCTAGCACTAATGATCCCCCTTGGGATAAAACAATCCAATCAGCTCGATACAAATCAGGTAGAAAAACATGTGCTTAACTATCTGCCAATGCTTAACACATGGGCAATGCATAAACTTGCTCATCTAAGAGACAACAAACTGAATATTAGACAGATTTATGCATAGTAAATCAAGCATCCAACAACCTGATGATAGAGAACAACATCAAGTGCATCTTCAGCATCATAAAAACTCAATCGTAGACCTATTTCCAAAGGATTGGCAATAAGTTTGCAATCTTCAAGCCCAGAACACTAGAATAATGCATCAATATAATTTTTTTGACGCAAAGCTATTCCCCCATCAACTTGCATAAATTGAATGCCTAAATAATGATGCAAACACCCCAAATCCAACATCTCAAAAAAGGCATGCAAATCAGCTTTATATTCAGCAATATGCTTTTCATTAGGGCCGGTGAGCAACATGTCATCAACATATACAACAATGATGAGAAGTACATCATCTTCACACTTAACATATAAGGTGCTCTTAATTGGACTATTCTCAAAACCATGTGCAAGCGAGTGGGCATGTATCTTTTCATACCAAGCATGCCACGCTTGCTTCAAACCATATAATGCCTTTGTCAACCTTCATACTTTGTTTTCATGTCCGTTGTGCACAAAACCATGGGGCTAAAATACATTTAATTCTTCATGTAAGTCACAACTCAAAAATGTAGTTTTAATGTCCAATTGATGTACATTCTTGTTGGAGTTAGATGTCTGTGGAAGCACACAAAGAGCACAAGGAAGAAGAAGAAGTTGGGAGCACAACACACAAAACTGAATGTATTACCACTAGAATGTACAAAGATAATTAGCCCATTAGGGAAATAGGCGTATATACAAGCTGGGGGGAAAAGCCTCCTAAAGAGGGAAAAAAGTGCACAACAGTCCTAGAGTGTTCACACACACCACTACCTAAATATATCAACAAATCCCCCCTCGGTGTGATGCAGACAACAAGGAGCTGGCACTCATGTATAAGGAAGTGCCAAGCTATGTGGAATCAATCCAAGAAAGGAAGTAAGCCCCTTACAAAGCTGAAATCTACAACAAGCTAACCCCAAAAATGAGCTCTCCAGCCCTTTTTATAGTTTTTTGAGTGGTTTTGGCCCTGTCCAGACCTAGTGTCCGGTGTAGTTAAAAAATAGGTTCCAAGGCTTATTTGGGGACTCAAACGGAATCTAAAAATTATGAAAATTGGTAGGATGACTTCTAATACTCCTCAAGCTCGAGGACTCCTACCATGGTGAAAGGTTGGGCGATATTTCTCTCTTCATGTTGTCCTCCCATCACCGTGATTGATCGTTAGCTTGTCTTTGTTGGGGACGGAGGTCCTTGGTGATGGTTCCCTGATGAGAATATTTGCACACTTGGTCCTGTGTCGTTTGCCTTTTTTTTTTTATGCTCTCTCTTTTTTTTGGAACAATGGAGTAAAACAAGAAAAAAGATGTTAGCATCAATAAAATATTGTACATATGTCACATGTGTCACATGTGCCTAGGATCCTCAATTGTGTCTATGCACGTCCGTGTAATGTGGCCCTATATTAATGCATAACTGTGGAAATGCATGACCTGAATGGTGCAAAAGACAAGATTATGCCAAAGGCACATGGTTGTTGCACATTGAGGCTTTCAATGTTGTTGGTGGATGATGATGCAGTCTTTGTTGAAGGTAGCCAGTGGATCTTGAAATGATATAGTCCTTCTTATAGGGATCCATTTCAGGATAGTATTTGGCCCTATAGACATAAGCTCTGTCACCCTTTTTGGTTGTCTTTTTATTACCGGTGAGGAGATGAATTTATCTTCTTTTGTCTCGGTGCAAGGTTTTGACTCTTGCTTCTACGTGGTTTCTTTGCTGAGATTTTTCGCATGAAGGAGATCATATTGTTTTTTGCATGTAAAAGTGCCTTGGGTACCCACATTTGCAATCACCCTTGTTGAGCTACAATTAATTTCTTTGGCACCCAAATTTGTATGTTATTATGGTCGGCCTTCATCGATTGCTTTGGTACCCAAATCTGTCGGAGACCTTGGGATTGAGCTTGTCCTCGTTTCTTGGTGCTTCTTTTAGCATGGTTAGCTTGCTTCGATGGGAATGGTGGTGGCAAGGCAGGTGGTTGTTCTCCTTTTCGTACCCAAATCTACTTCATGCCTTGAGCTTCGTTCTTCTTGAAGTTTGTCTGTCTAGTTGATATAGCAGATGTTTTTTTTGCTTGCCTCTTTGGTCGAGTTATGCTTGCATTAGTCTATGAAGGAGAAGAGAGGTTTTTTGACCTTTGAGCGTGTGCTTCCATGATTGAGTCCTTTGGCTTCGTAGGGCCATTGACACACACAACATTTTCTTTGCAAAGATTAGTTTCAGAAGAACTAAGGGAATGTGTGACCTCTGGATTTGTGAGCATGCAATTTTCTAATTCTAGTGTAATGCATTGTTCCTGTACCCAAATTTGAAGAATTTGACTTCTTAGGTTTAAGTTGATTGCATGGTCGTAAATCCAATCTTGACCCAAGACAAGTGGCTCTATAATGTCCTCATCGTGACATACTAGCATTTTGACTTTCATTGGAACATCTTGAAGGTAGATGGGAAGTTTCGCCTCGCCCAAACAAGGGGTTTCCACACCTCCCAAACCTATGAGATAGGCTTCTATAGGCTTTATGTTCAATTGCAAGTCTTGGCAGTATGAGAGTCTAACTGCACTAGTTGTTGCACCTGAGTCAATCAATGCTCTCACAGTCCTTGCATTCTTCCTTTGTCCTACCGCTATGGTCACAAATGGACGTCGATCAATTATTTGAGAAGCAATTGCACTTGATGTTTGACACATGGCCATGTGGTATCTTGGGGCCTCAAGATTGATATCTACACCTAGGCATCTTAACTTATTTCTCCTAATGCGTTCTCCAGCCTCAGCCTGTGCTTCTTCTCTAACCCTTAACTCTTCTTCTTTTTGTTTCTTAGCAGTGTTGAGTCTCTTTAGCATATCATCTGTAAGAGGTTCTTGATATAGCTTGACTCGACAACCACTGATATAGTTTGGCAAGACATCACCTTCTAGTGTGGCCAATTGAACTACACCGCTAGTGGAAATTCTGTTAATGATCATGGGTCCATATCCTCTTTTTCCCAATTTATGAGCATGTTGCTTTATGGTATAAACCAACACTAGGTCTCCCTCCTTCATGCCTTTCTCTTTGATATGTGCATCGAAGTATGCCTTTTGTCTTTTCTTTGCAGCATAAATGCCTACCGCCGCGCGTAGCCTTGTCTCACCTAAGCATTCTAGATCAAAGATCCTAGAGGATAACTCGTGTCCGTTCCACTCATGCTCTTGTGCTACTTTTAAAGTTGGGATTAGGAAGTCCAATGGTAGCACAACATTTTGTCCAAAGACCATTTGAAATGGGGTGGCATTGAGTACCGTTTTGTAGGCAACTTGGTAAGCCCAAACAACATGATGAAGCTGTTTATCCCAGACAGAACGCTTATTATTTACAAGTTTGGTCAATACATTACATAGGATCTTGTTTGTGCTCTCAGCTTGTCCGTTAGCTTGTGGATGATAGGGGGCAGACTCCTTATGTATCAACAAGAATTCTTGGAGAAGATTTTCAATGAATTCATTCAAAAAGTGTGTGCCTCTATCACTCACTAATTTTATGGGTAGTCCATATCTCGTGAACACATTCTCAAACAAGAACTTTACTGTTGTTTGAGCATCATTCTTCGTTGTGGCTTTGACCTCTACCCACTTTGTGAGATAATCTGTGGCTACAATAATGTACTCTGCATGGGAATTTCTAGCTGGGGGGTTGATAGGACCTACAAAGTCTATGCCCCACTTCGAGAATGCACGTCCCCCCATCATTGGCCTAATTGAATATTGTGCACATTGGCATGTGTCACATTTCCTCACATAGGTATGTGCATCCATATGAAGAGTGGGCCACCAAAGACTTGAGAATAGAATGGTCTTGATTACTCTGTTAGGCCCAAAGTGTCCACCTGCAACACCGCTGTGTGCGGTTTCCAAGACTTTCAAGTAGTCTTATTCATGAACACACAGTCTTAGGTAACCATCTTTGCCTCTCCGATATAGGTTTTCGCCTACTAAGGCATAGTCTTTAGCCTCTTGCTCCATGCTTCGTCTTCTTGCTAGACTAGCCTCGCTAGGTAATGTTCCTAATCTCATAAATTCTACCAATGGAGCACTCCAATTTGGAATTAATGATACGTGATAAAGAGTCGCATGCTCCACAGGGGGTCTCTTTTGGCACAGTGGACAATTCTTGATCCACTCATGAATTTCTTTGTCTATACTAGGCCAATACACTCCTAAACGTTTTAGATTTTGCAATGTTCGTTGTTTAGAATAGTGATTCCCTAGAAATCCTTCATGGGCTTGTTGCAACCAACTACTATGTTCATCGTCCTCGACACAACAGGCTAATACACCTTCTGCATCTTGTTTGTACATGCTTCCTGCCAATATTTGATATTTTTTTGATTTTACAATTTCATCTTTGTTTGTTTTTATTCCTTATTTGTGGGTCTGAAGGTTAGGATGGGTACTAACTTATTTTCCCATTTAGGAACAACTTCTAAATTGAAGAGATAAGCATCGGGTAGTTCATCAGACACTCCTTGCGGTGACTCGACTGAAGTGATGCGAGAAAGGTGGTCAGCCCTAAGGTGGGTTTTACCTTTCCGAACAACCACTTCAAAGTCATATTCCATTATGTTAAGAAAAGGGGAATGGGGATTTTGGTACTTGTGCAAAAAGGAGTTAAAAAAAAAAGGCTTCAATACCATAGACTAGAGGAAATATCAAAAAGGGGTTTTAGGAGAGTGTTCACATGGACATCTCCTAATTTACAAAAAGAAGGTATTTTCATGAGGGCTAAAGGATGCCATAGCATGAGAAAAATTATGGGCAACCCTTAGAGCAACACTCCTCCCCCTCCTAGACTTTGTCGTCCTCGACAAAGCTAAGAGAAGAGCATACATAATTGAATTGTTCCCAGTTGGAATCTTTCAAATCTAGAAATCTTCAGGTCTTCAAAAATCTGCAAGTCTTCAGTCAATCTGCAAGTCTTCAGTCCTTCTTTCAATCTATACTTCTTCAGTCTTCAAAGCTAAGCGATACAATCCCCTTGGGGGGCAGTCAGCCCAGCATGCATACCCTTGTGCAGTCCTATGTAGGATGGTCAAAGCTCTTGCAAGGAGCTCCAAAACCTGAAATGAAATACAAAAGAGCAAGTAGACTGCATTTTGTAATGAGATAAACATTCATGTCAATTTTAGTTTCCACATAAGGGGACATCAAATCCTATAGGACTGGTTCTTCCAGAGACAAGTCCACATGGAGAGCTAGCAACTCCTGCAATCCAGCAATTAAAGTACCAAGAACCCAAGTAGGGTTCCCTTATATTTTTACCATGTCACACGCACTTAATCTTAATCATTTAGTTATGTGGACAACCACTGAGCAGAAAGTGAGCACAAAATTCAGTTGTATTCTTCGCTAAGTAGACATGCTTGGTCAAAGGTTGAAAAACCTTCGAGTCATCAAGAGAAATTCCTGCAAATTATAGTGTCACATCATCTAACAGGGGGAAGGACTATTAATGCAGCAGTTCAATAGGTGCAGGCCTGTAATGAAACACTTATTTCATTTAATCCAACAATTACTAGTCTCAAGGCTAAGATGATGACTGGATCAAACACATCTGGAATGCGAGCCACCATTCACAAGAAAGCATCTATAGGAGTCCGGAAGAAACAATGCTAAGTTCTGTGTGTGTTCATTGTAAAACCAGAGAATTTCTTCCCTAGCAAAAAACAATCTCACATTCCTTGACCTTCAATTTTCTTGCGATTCATTACTATGCTAATTCTGTTAGCTCAGAAATAACAAAAACATGAGATAAACCTTGCTCTTGTAATGCATTGATGATTGGCCTGCACATGTTCATGTGATCATGAGAATACAGGAGTAAGAAGATCAACCAGAGTCATCAGCATAAGCTAGTAGAACAATAATCCGTTGATCAAGGCCTGAGCATACAAACATACAATAATATGTAGCCCAACTTAGGAGGAATAAACATCAATAGGCCAACCAGAGTTAAGGTAAGTGAATTATTATCTCAAGTGTGAAGATCACATATATGCATAGATTAGATATATGAGGGGCCTGAAGCTCCCACGATCTTCAATCCAACATGTGTACCACTCCTTGGTAGGGCACCAAAATTTTGCTCATAGATGAAAGTCAAGAGTCCATGACCTGCAAAAGACAACAAGTGGGCACCTTCCCTGCAGTACATTGTCCCTGTTGGTAGCTCAAAGAACTAGCACCTGATTATGAAAGTGAAACCTGTTGCAAGGTGAAACCTAGAGAAGTCCAATATCTGCTCAAAAAGATATCAGGCCCTGAACTCAAACATGAACCCGAACCATCACATATGTCAACCATATAAATCCACTATCGTCTTTTCTGTTAAGCATGTGTGAACACAAAAATGACAGAACATACGAAGAAAGCCTAGTGAGCAACAAACTCGAGCCACCTTTAATTTCTGTTTTACCCTGTCAGTTGGTCACCAAAAATGTGGGGTTTCCAAATAACTAATTTGGAGATAAGAACAAGTACAAAACCTGTGATCAAAATATTGGAAGCTCCACAGAGAATAGTTTATTTTTATGCTTTGAAGTTTCTAAGTCACAGACAAAGAAGGATCGTGCCACTCTTGGTTAATAACCCAACTCTTCCTGAATATCATAAAATCTGAGCAAGATTTTATTCATGCATGAGTAATGCTCATCAGTTTGGGAGTATGCAACATAGCAGATATTTGAGGCCCCTTAATTTCCTCCACATAGTGGGTACATGCACAAGCAATCAAGAGATGGGGTCAGCATGAAAGTGCCCATGGTCATTAGCCATTGTGTACTATCACATTATTACACTCCCTATTTAGAAATCGTGGGGTATCGCCACTTGTCCCTTTGTAAATAAGCTTCACATTGAGTTTGATGAGTGGGCCAAGGTTAGCATGATAACCTGCAGAGTTATACCTGTCGAAATTTATGAAAACCAAAACGAAGCTCTCAACAAGCATAGGACCATATGATCTGCACGGGTTATGTGAAAACACCCCAAAGATTCAGAGAACCCAACCCATGCAGCTGTTTTAAGCATAATGGCCAAATCATGCTGAAGAAACAATTGTACAGAATAGCAAACGCACATGTTTAAGAATGCTATGCCAATCATGAGATCATTGCAGACTTTTGAGAGCAACTTTTTCATGCAGCCTCAAGGTATTTGGTGAATGTGGACTCTTTGGACAAAAAAATGTACAAATTGGTAGCTCTTCCAACACATAAGATGCATGCACCTTAATTACATTCTCACAAAGGTACCAAACTGATCTAAAACCAAACCAAGGTAGCACCTTGGTGCCATGACAGCAGTTTCAAAGGATGAATCCTTTTCTATTAATAACTTATGGTAACAGTCAACACAAATATGCTCCCAAATCTGTGGCAAAAAGACAAAACAACCTCAACGACCATAGCATTGCTATCAAAGAGAAAAAATGGCGACACATGCAACTTACTACAATCATGGGAATAAGTCTTACATGCTTGGGTAACATCGTACATAACCAATAACTAGCCAACAAGCAAAATTTTACATTAAAAAAAATGCCTCGGGTCTCGTGCTTACAAAATTTCTGCCTTTGAGAACAAAATACATCCAAACCAAAGTAGCCAAAACACTAGACCTATAAATCACACACAAGAGTACGGAGAATAATTAAACACATCATACCACAAACTGTCCAGCCAAAAGGCATCATGCGACAGGCTTTGATTTGGAAATAATGAAAGCTTCAAGCTTGAATACTGCCTTTTGAGAATGAAGGCATCGTACATGTGTCCCTGCCTATATTTGTAGCTACCCCAAAAATGCAGGTCACTCGCATACAAAGAGAAAGACCCCATCATCCTCAGGTGTGAGTGATGGAAAAAGTCCAGATTTTGTGCCCAAGGATCAATGCATCCAGAATTACCATATAGTCAAATTGAAACATTACCAGAGACCTTTCACGCAAGTACTCGAGATGATGTAATGGAGCGCCAATACTGAGCACGCATACATGGTCCAAGGCAGGAAAGCTCTTCCACAGTGATGGTGAGAGCGCAATGGAATCATGGTCTACCACACTAGCAGCACCATCGAAACTTCAAGCTGTAGGAAGACAAGTGAAGTGACCTCAACCCTAAGCAAGGGGGCAGAGATGCGTAATAACATCAATGGACATGGAGGGGATTTATTTTGGTGAGCATGATCATTGCAGGAGAGAAGATGGGAAAGCACAAAGGGAGGATAATGTCCCAATAATCTTCCCTGCACAGTAGGCGAACTTCGAAGGTTTTGAAATCCGAATAGCCGAAGGCAAGTATAGAGGCCACAATCGCTGATGAGCAAACTCCGCATGCCAACCCTTCTATTGCGCCATGGCATCGAGCTTCAGACTGACATATGAGCAACACGGAGTAGTGTAATGCCTTCGAGATGTGTAGGCTGAGGGTGAACAAAGGGGTCGACAAGAAGAATTTCCAGGTAGGACTCGTGATGATGCAATTACTAGTAGATTCAAGAGCAATCGACAAGAAGCTTGCAGTCCTTGTAGATGTGTTCGAATGAACACCACTTCGAACAATGAGAGTTTGCAGTAGAAGGGTGTTACAGTGAGAAAAAATAGGTAGAAGGGGGAAAGGAGCCCCAAAGAGGGAGGGAGAAGGATTCTTCCCTGAACCTCCCGAGCAGTGAAAAGGGACACAACACGCACCACTGACCTGATAGAGAGCAAGGACAAGGAGCCAATGGACCTGGCTTTGATCGCAATGGAGTGTGGGAGGAAAACTTCCCACAATTATCACATCCAGAGCCTTACAACATGTATAACTAGAGGGAGCTCTGCGGAGCTCAACCCCGCCATAGCCCAGTGTTCGCCAAGAAGAATCGTGGGGACGAACAGTGGGGAAGTAGCATCATGAAATGGGGAAGCCTCAAAAGATATGAATTCGATAAAGGTTTAGTAACTCTCCCACCTACCCCAAACGGACTTCATCACCGACACGCATCGAGCCAACAACCCTGAGCACAAAAAAATAAAAAGGGAGAGAATCTTTAAGACTGAAATTTGAATGCACCACCTTTTCCGGTCTCGTACTGTATATCACGATCTTGGGGGCGTCCAAAGGTTTCAAGTATTTCCATATGAAGAGGGACAAATGTTCTACAAAAAACTTCATTTATTTATTTTTTTGGCCGTTTTTTACCAAATTGAAGAGAGAGAAGGGAGCAGAGAGGATATCACCCATCCCCCTTTCCAAGGCATACACAAAAATAGAGGTGATAGAGATGGAAAGTGATGCCACTGAGTGAGTGTGTGTATGGAAGTGTAAATGTGAGAGAGAGAGAGAGAGACAAAGGGGTTAGGGGGTGTTTTTTGTGCAACAAACAAAAAATGAACTAAAACTTACTCAAAAATTAAAAGAAAGAGGTACCCAAGGCCAACCGAAGGCCACACGTATTCATCCTCCTCCAAGTGTCAAGGTGCATCTGACGAAGTATGGACACGCAAACTTGGAAAAACCAACGGCTAAAGGCCGACATCCCCGGGAACGGCGCCAAATTGTTGAGAAAAGGGGAACAACAAACCCTAACCGCCTCACATGGAAGTGAGAAGTTTCTCCAAGTTGGGGCAAAGAATGAGAGGAGAGGTTCACCCACGCTCATGGAGCAATGGCAACAATGGCCAATGTCACAAGGAGCAAAGGGGAACATCCTCCCAACCATGCACACACACATGCAAATCCATACACCAAGACCAACGCCATTGCACACAAGGAGGCAAGAGAGTAACAAATGACACCTTCTTCCATTACCAAAATGGAGGCCAAGGCCATGGCCAAGGGACCTCCCTTTTACAAATGAGGCTCTTCTTTATATAGAGAAGAGAGGCATATGTGAATAAAAACATGTGGTCAAAAGACCACATGTGCTAAATCAAAAAGAGAATCTTTATGTGATATGGGACTAACCACCTAGAGAGAGAGAAAGAGCGCGTGGAGAGTTTTTACATGGGGATTTTGGTACTTGTGCAAAAAGGAGTTTTCAAAAAAGGCTTCAATACCATAGACTAGAAGAAATATCAAAAAGGGGTTTTAGGAGAGTGTTCACATGGACATCTCCTAATTTACAAAAAGAAGGTATTTTCATGAGGGCTAAAGGATACCATAGCATGAGAAAAATTATGGGCAACCCTTAGAGCAACACATTAGTAAGAGCAACCATCTTACTAAGTGTCCTGTATTGCAAGGTTTATTGACCAAGTATAATAAAGCTTGATGATCAATGAAAAACTCGAACTTGTTGGCCAATAGATAGTGTCTAAACTTCTTCACAGCATATACCATGCCTAAACCTTCTCTTTCGATGGTGGTGTAGTTTTGTTCAGCTTCATTTAATTGCCTACTAACATATGCTATAGGCAAATCTAGGTTTCCTTCACCAGTGGGTTGTGACAACACACATCCTATTGCATAATTGGATGCATCCACATGCACATGGAATGGCTTATTCCAATCAGGAGTGGTCAGTATTGGTGTTGTGCACAAGCGTCTCTTCAGCTCATTGAAGGAATTTTCGCATTCATCATTCCACTCAAACTTTGTCAACAAGGCATAAAGAGGCTTAGCTATAATCACATACATGTGAATAAACCGACGGTAATATCCACAATGGCCCATAAAGGCTTGTAACTTTTTAACATTCCTTGGCCTCGGCAACTCCGCTATGGCTTTCACTTTGTCCTCATCTGTTGATATTCCGTTCTTAGAAACAATATGACCTAAGATTTTACCTTGACGTACCATGAACACACACTTTTCAGGGTTCAGACACACTCGATTTCTCTACACTTGTTGAAGATCTGTCTGAGCTCAGGAATGTGGTGTGTTCTTTGTTGGGAATGAGCACATAAATCATCCACATATTCTTCTAAGCTCTTTTGCAAGAACTCTCTAAAGACATGACACATGAGCCTTTGGAATGTTGCAGGTGCATTGGTGAGCCCAAATGGCATCACACGAAATGAAAAGACTCCCCACTCTATGGCAAAGGCCATTTTATGTTGATCTTCTATGGCAATGGCTACTTAGTTGTAACCCAAAAATCCATCAAGGAAGCTATAAACTTCCTTGCCTGCAACACGCTCCAATAAATGATCAGTGATTGGAAGCAGATAACTATCTCTTACTGTGGCAACATTAACTTTTTTAAGGTTAATACATACACACAACTTTCCATTCTTCTTGGGTACCACTACATTGGGGGACACCCATTCTCTATGCTCAATCTCATAGATAAATCCAGCTTCAATCAATCTATCAATTTCTTCTTTTATTTTGGCTGCATAAGTGTCATTATATGTGTAGGGCTTTTGTTTGGTGGGCTTGGCATCAACGGTCATGGGGATCGTATGAGAGAAAATTTTTGGATCTACTCCCTTCAAGTCTCTATAGTGCCACGCAAACACGTCCCTATATTCCCTTAACACAGCTACCAATGCGGCTTCCTCTTCTTTACTTAGGTCATCTCCTATGTATGTACATCTCTCTTCGTTCTCTTCAATGGTGACTACGATTTTTTTGGTCTTTTCTTTGTTATCATACGCTTCTCTTGTAGTGGCCTCTCTCTTAGGCATTCGTACCAAAATTTTTCGGTCCTCAACTTTGTATTTCTTGAAATTCTCTGGTACTTCGAACATTGATTCCTTCTCTTCTTGTTTCACTCCTTGTCATTTCTTTTTCTTTTGACCTCCTTCACTTCCTTCCTTTGAATTTACAGTGTTAATGCTTGTGAGAGGTTCTTCTTCAGGTTGGCTAAATACTCCTACATCTTCTAGATAGTGCTTCTCCGAGTCAAAGCAACTATCCATTACAATGGACTCTAGGTCATCGTCATTTTCGCCTTCTTCTATGACATCACTAGGGTGTCCATGGTGGTTAAGATTTCTGCTCAACCATGAGGCTCAAATTCCTCATCCGGAAAGATCATCGGTGTATAGGTTGGGTCTCTAATTGGTCTATCTCCTTAAGAAGTTCCTTTTTCTCTTGCTTTTGAGCATTTTACCTCTTCCTTCATGACCTTGCACATCCACAAATGAGTATCTTCATGCATCCAAGATGTATCAGATGAACTTTAAGAATGCATAGAGATTGAATCTTCTTGCTCCTTGTGGATAGGATTCCACTATAGGGGTGGTACATCTCTGAAGGTGTAATCCTTCAAATTGACCTTGGTTGTGACCCCTAAGCGCTGCAAGTATAAGGAGTTGGTTCCCCAGTCCTGTACCACTTGGAGTTGTCGTAGGAAGGGTCTTCCTAGGATCATTTCATAGGTATTAGTTTTACCAAAGTCACATATAGCAAAGGTGTGCTCAAACTCTACACCACAAGTGGTTAGAGTTATCCCTTCTAGCAACCTAGAGGTCTATCCACATGGCCGTCAGCCATCTGAAGCTTCATTCTAGTTGGTCTTAATGCGGGTTCACCCCATTGCTTCCACAAGGAGGTGGTCGCAATAGCAACACCATCACCTGAATCTATGATCGCTTTGGTTGTGTAACCTTGGTAGGTGATCGGAAGATAAGTATTACCTTCTTCACCTTCGCTCATGTCTCCTATTTTGTCTAGAGGTATCTCTGGAACTTTCTCTTTAGAGCCTGCTTTTGGCATTTTGGAATCAAGTTCGAGAACCTGATCCTTCACGTGATTCCATAGCTCCAGTTTTGCTTTGAGCAGCTCTTCTACAGTGAGATGACACTGAACCTTAGTGTTCTTCATGACTTCAATGTTTCTTGGAACCATTGAGTCTTCGTTTCTGATCAATATTGTGGGCGCTTTGATCTTGAGAGATTCAGATTCCCATGGGCCTGTCAACTGTGGCAACTCTTGTAAAGAATTGGATTCAAATCCTAAACTTTTTTCCTCTTGTTGCTCTACTTGGTCTCCATATATAGATGGGATGTCTTGTGGAAATTGATCATGAAGGTCATCAATCTCAAGAATAGGAGGGGGATTATCCATCTCCTTGGCCCATTTCTCTTCTTGTATTTCCCGCAAGAACTTTTGAGAGTGTTGTTGAATTGAAAGAGGTTCTCCATCACCTATGGAATCTGGAACATAGACTTTCTTTGGTGATGAGCTTTCTCTTTCAACAGTTGGTTGAGCTTGTGGAGGTAAAGAAACTTGTGGTTTATTTACCAACTGATCTAATCTATCTAGTAAGCCTTGGAAGTGCAAACCCGGTGTAATAGCATTCGTCTGATTGAACGATTGATTGGCCTCGAACATAGCTTTAGCTAGTTCCAACATTTTTATGCACATTTTTGTCAGTTCAATATCTAAATCGGCTCTAGGGTAGCTCTTGTCTAGGTTTGAAGGTGGTGGCCCTTCTTGAAGTCGAGCCTGGTATGCCTTGAACATCATGTCCAAGTCTTCTGGGGTGGGATCTACAAGGATAGACCCTGGTTG
Organism: Ceratopteris richardii; assembly: GCA_020310875.1. Lineage (NCBI taxonomy): Eukaryota > Viridiplantae > Streptophyta > Polypodiopsida > Polypodiales > Pteridaceae > Ceratopteris > Ceratopteris richardii. The sequence goes on along the minus strand of CM035408.1, from coordinate 63,779,848 downwards.
TGGTCTATTTACAATGGTTGGTGGGTGGGGATGAGGTTGGGGATGAGGTGGTGTGGATGGAGTTTTGACATGCGAGGGGTTTTGAGAGGCAATATCTTCTATTTTTGTTCTTGCGTCTTTCAGGCTTTCTTCTAGTTTGGATAACTTTTTGGTCCACTTACGATTGGCCTTCTCTCTAGTATCCTTCAATGTTCTTGGTTTTCTTTTACTAGGCTCTCCTGACTCACTTGGCTCTGATTGCTCAATTGGTTTAGCTTGTTGTAAGGCTTGTGCCCTAGTAACTACATGTATAGGAGCCACATTATTGCCACTCGAACTTGACTCCCCTACTAAGCCTACTACATTAACGGGTGTAACCTTTGGTGCATTGGAGGGATGTCCAGGACAATCTCTCAGGAGTTGTTCTTTGCCACACTCAAGACAAACGACTTGTACTATGATGGTATGCCCTTGTATCGAAGCTGGTGGGTGGGGTGGTTGTTGTCCTGTTATAGGTTGAGGGTGGCTATATCCTCCATGTTCATATGGTCTAGTTGCTCCTTGTGGTTTTGGACGTGGGTTATACCTAGGAATTTCTCTACCTTGTTCTCTAGGAGGGTACTCGTATGGTCTACATTGGGGTGGTACAAACGATAGTGGCTGTCTATTCATTGGATAGTTTTCAGTGTTGTAGTTGGGGTACTTCTGCTCACTATAAGAGTACATGTTAGGCTCTTGAGTTGGTCGTCTATCGTAAGGGTAAGGTTGTGATAACCCTAATCCTTCTCTGGTAAAGGCATGAGATGGATGATCTCCACCACAAAGTGTGCAACTTCCTAACATTGGCAATCTCCAGGAAGAGTTCTGGTAGTTCCTTTGTTCTTGTACCCCTAATTTCTTGGCCACTAACTCTGCCACTTCGTCCACATAACTCGAACTAGGAGTCTCATTGCTCTTTGTATCCTCTGATTTGGTAGGAGCTTGTGTGGGTTTGAGATCCTCAGCTAAGTTGTCTTCCAAATCTATGCATTCTTGGAGACACTCACTCAGAGTTTTCAATCGTTTTACGTATACTAAGATTCTCAATGTTCCAGTCATTAGACCTTCTAAAAATAAGGATATCATTTTCTGTTGAGAAGGTCTCTCTGTTACAGGGCATCGGTCTACATATTGATTAAATCTTCGTGCTGCATTTTTTACTGTCTCATTAGGAGCTTGTTTGAAACTATGTAGTAATGATGATGAATAGTGCTAGATCCCTCGCTTAGTGAATTCCCAAATAAATTGTTGGAAGAATTGTTCGATATTGTCAAAGGAATTTGGATCCAAGGATTGAAACCAAGCTAAGGCTATTCCCGTGAGGGTTAGACCAAAGGATTCATATTGCATAAAAAAGTCATCCACTTGCTCCGCTCGCAATACCTGCTTGAATTGTGCAATGTGGTCATACGGCTCTCCTATGCCATCATAATGATTTCGCATACATTTGGCCAATTGGATCGGTCTCAGTCTTCTGCCAGACTCTGGGGATTGAATTATAATGGGGACACCTTGGGGCGGTTCTGTCCTAAAGGTAGGTCTATTCACATTTCCCATTTCCTGGCTAGTGTGGCCGTGGGGCTTAATTCTTGGCATGGTGAATTGCTCCTGTGGTTTGTTTGGCATACTACGTTGGCTCGTTTGTCTTAACATTACATTTTCTATTCTTTGTTGGGTCTCGAATGGGTTTTGTGAGGTAGTTGCTTGATCTCGAGCTAACTCTCCTTTTTCATTAATCTGATTAGGGTTTTCAGTTACTACATAGATCTGGCCCATCTTGTCCATGTAAACTCCACCTTCATACTTCACAACTGGTCTTGGAACGATTTCAGATTCTGTAGTGTTTATCATTCTTGCTACTAACCTGTGTAGACCATCAAGGTAGATGGGTATTCCTTGCAAGTTAGTGGATATGTACTGAAGACAGTTCAGCGTTCTGGGGGTTAAAACACGAAAACAGGATCTCTCTGGGAGTACCTCAGGACAGGTGATACAATACCAGATTTTCATGATACGATACCACTGAGGCGATACCAACTTCCACAATACGATACTACAAGGGAGACTACGATCGCGATACCAACTTCCACGATACGATACTACAAGGGAGACTACGATCGCGATACCAACTTCCGCGATACAATACTACTTTTCACACGATACGATACTGGAAATGGTCACGATACGATACCTCTGATTTGCACGATACGATACCAGAAATCACACGATACGATACCTCTGCACTCGACGATACGATACCAAGTTAGTGGACGATACGATACCAAATTGCTCACGATACAATACCAAAATGGTCACGATACAATACCAAAAATTTACACAATACGATACTGGAACTCTCATGATACCATATTGGTTCTATGGACGATACGATACCACTTTTTGCATGATACGATACTAGAATAGGCATGCGATACAATACCACTCGATCGACGATACGATACTGTGACCGTCACGATATGATACCACTGAGGCGATCGTGATCGCGATACCAGCACTTGACGATATGATACCAAAATGGTATCGCGATACCTCAAGTGGGTGTGCATGATATGATACCTCGACAAGTATCGCGATACTCGAGAATTCTGGTATCGCGATACCAAAACTCAACCAGACACGATACTTGGAGATTTTTAGGCCCAAATTCAAAAATTTTTGCAAATATGTGTACCTTATGTTCTCCTTGTCACTCCTATCAGCCTGTAGATGCAAAACCACCCTTCAAAGTCACGATACCACACTCACGATACCAGACACAACTCTTGTCACTACGCGATACTGTCACTTAGTTTTTTGAAGTTTTAACTGTGTGATTCTCTGTATTTCTTCCAAGCTCAAGATCTGAACTCTCTCTGAACTCCTTGCACACCAAGAATGAAGAACAAGAGGCAAAAATTAGGAGTATATAGGCAAAAAAGTGGAAAAAATAGAGAAAGTGAAGAAGGAAGAGATGGTAGTGATGATGATGATGAAGAAGAAGGAAAACTCAGAAACTGAACTGGAAATGGTGATTTTTTTACCTTCCAACGTTGCTACTCTACGTCTTACCGTCACACGCTCGTCCTCCAAGCTCTCTCCCCGGTAATGGTGCCAAATTTGGTGTCACTCTAGCACAATGGCAAGTACCAATGTGAGGAGCTTCACCTCATAAATGTCAATCCGCGGAGACGTGAGGACCGGTATGAAGACCAAGAGCAAGTGAAGTGCACAGGTGCGTGAGTGAAAGAATACAAACATACAGACACACACGCACAATGTAAGAGCAAAGAGTGGAACAATGGAAGAACTTGCATTACAAAAGAACTCTCTTACAAAGCTGAAATCTACAACAAGCTAACCCCAAAAATGAGCTCTCCAGCCCTTTTTCTAATTTTTTGAGTGGTTTTGGCCCTTTCTAGACCTAGTGTCCGGCCTAGTTAAAAAATAGGTTCCAAGGCTTATTTGGGAACTCAAACGAAATCTAAAAATTATGAAAATTGGTAGGATGATACTTCTAATACTCCTCAAGCTCGAAGAGTCCTCGGCTTGAACAAAATGGAGTTGTAAAAATGGAAAATGGTATTTACAATGGTTTTTAGTGACAAAAGTCACTATATTTATAGGGATTTCTTTTGAAAATTTGACATGTGCTTCTTGGAGCTCCCTACATGCTCCTTCTTCTTGTGTGTCCACTTCATTGATGCACTTCGCTGCTTGTGTGTGACCTTGACTATCAACAAACACCCAAATCAGCCATAAGGCATGTGATCCACACACACTCAAGAATCCCTACGAAAGCTTCCCTATACTCAGCCTCGCAACTCAGGAAGTGGCCATAGTAGGCTGCTTCTTGCTCAGCCAAGATATGCATGAGCTACCAAGTATGAAGCAAAAACCACTAGTGGACACATGAGTGTCATAGCAACCAGCCCAATCACTGTCTAAAAAGCATGCAAATTTGGCGATAGTGATCCCCCCCTTGGGATAAAACAATCCAAGTAGTCGAGTACCACTCAAGTAGCGAAAGATGCGCTTAACTGCCTGCCAATGCTTGACACCTAGGCAGTGCATAAACCTGCTCATCTGTGAGATAGAAAACTGAATATCTGGCCGAGTAATGCATAAGTAAATCAAGCATCCAACAACATGCTGATAGAGAACATCATCAAATGCATCTCCAACATCATGAAGACTCAATTGTAAACCTATCTCCATAGGAGTGGCAATAGGCTTACAGTCTTCAAGGCCAAAATGATGCAATAATGTGACAATACCTTTCGTTTGACACAAAGCCATTCCACCATCAACTTGCATAAATCGAAAGCCCAAATAGTGATGCAAATGACCCAAATCAGACATCTCAAATGAGGCATGCAAATCAGCCTAAAATTAGCAATATGCATGTCATGAGGACCAATGAGTAGCATATCATCAACATACACCACAACGATCAGAAGCACATCATTAGCATGCTTAACATATACGGTGCTTTCAGTTGGACTATTCTCAAAACCATGTGAAATGAGATAGGCATGTATCTTTTCATACCAAGCACGTGCTGCTTGCTTTAAACCATATAATGCCTTCTTTAAACTGCACACCTGGTTTTCATGCCCTTTCTGCATAAATCCATGGAGCTGAAAAACATACACTTCTTCATGCAAGTCACCATTCAAAAAAGTTGTTTTAATGTCCAACTGATGTACATTCCAACCATGACGAGTTACAAGTGCACATATCCTAGAAACACTAGTCATTCGGCAAGTAGGAGCAAAGGTTTCATCAAAATAAATGCCTCTTTCCTGTGTATAACCCTTTGCAACAAGCCTAGCTTTATACTTGTCAACTCTTCCATCAAGTTTACGCTTCAGCTTGTATAGCCACTTAGTGCCAATGGCCGTCTTGCTAAGAGGCAGCTCACATAAAGACCAGGTATCATTTTTCATGATAGCATCATATTTAGATTGCATTGTAGCCATCCAATGTTCACAATTTTATGCTTCATCAAACGAAACAGTTTCAACCTCATCACAGAGACTAGAGACAACCATAGCATAACAATTTGACGCAAAAGAGGCACTGTGAGAGTCTGAACGAGTACGATATGACAGAGGTGCATCTAATTTACTGTCACGCAAAGTTTGCACCAGCCATTTTGGCATACTTTTTGCCAGCTCAATATCAGCTCTCCTATCAACAAGTGCATCATGTAAATCTCCATCAGAAATGGAATGATTTGCATCATCACATGAAACCTACGAAGGCTGAAAAGTTGCCTCATTAAGACCAGCACTAGATTGTCCACCTATAAAAAGAGGCAGCAAAGTATCATACATGTTTTTGGAGCTAACAAATGTCTCCTTAGTACATGAAAGTAAGGATTGAATAGCATCTTCCACAAAAACAAGATCACAGCTAACCAGAATGCATTTAGTCTATGGATGATACAGACGATAGCCTTTGCTTTCAGAACTATACCCAACAAAAATACATTTTACTACTTTATCATCTAATTTTTTGCAATGTTGTTCAGGCACTAATGCATATGTCAGACAACCACAAACATGCAAATGAGCAACAGATGGCTTGTGACCATGCCAAGCCTCATATGGAGTGATAGACTGCAGTGCTTTAGTAGGACACCTGTTAAGTACATATGTTGCACACATAAGAGCCTCAAGCCAGAAACTATGTGGTAAAGCCTGACTCTTGACCATACACCTCGCCATCTCCATGACTGACATGTTCTTCCATTTAGCAACTCCATTCTCTTGAGGTGTACACAACATTGTACACTGATGTTTTATCCCACGTTCAGCCAGAAATGCATTAAAGTCAAAAGACATATATTCCCCCCCTCAATCAAAATAGAGGGTGCCCATTTTACATGCTGATAGATTTTCAACCAAAACCAAAAACTGTTTGAAGCACATAAACACTTGGGACTTTGATTTCAATGGATATACCTATGCATGCTTGGAAAAATCATCAATGAAAGTCACTAAGTAAGGATAATTTCCAAAAGAGGGAGTCTGCATAGGACCACAGACATCACTATGAACAAACTGCAATTTCTAAGTAGCTCAAATTGAACCATCTTTTGGAAAGGAGGAATGGTGCATTTTTCCCAAAATACAACCTTCACATACGTGTTTACCAGGTGCCTCAAGTTTGGGCAAAGAGGACACCATTTCAGATTTCTACAAGCATAGCAAACTAGAAAAATTTAGATGACCAAAGTGTGCATGCCAAAGCTTTGCATCTGACATAGCCTAAGAATCATGTACTATACATGCCGAATCATTCACAGATCTTTCATAGTCTATGAGCTTATATAGCCCATGACATAAGGTTGCCAGAATGACAGATCATGAACTCTACTCTGTCATCAATAAATTTCACAACCAAGCCAATCTTGGCTAATGTAGATATATTTTTCTTGATCCATGGCACAAATAAAGCATCTAACAAAGTGAAAGAGGATAAGAGGAGTTGTTGGCACATGTAACAGTATTCCTTATAGGGCCAGGCTCGAGTGAAGAGAAGAAAGTGTGCTACGAGGTAATATGTTTGGTCGCGCCACTATCAAAGTACCAAACATCTGAGTCTACTGCAGACATGCATTGCTCATGAGAAGATGGGTCAAAATTGCAAACAGTAGTAAACGCCCATTCTTTATCCTGCACAAGATTAGCAGACTCTGTTTTTGATGTAGAGGCCTCTGCAACAACCATTCCAAACAATTTCTGCTTCTCTAATTTCTTCTCATCTTTGTCTTTCTTCTTTGAATGTGAAGCATTTGCAGATTTTTGCTTACTAGTAGAAGAGCTCCATTTTCTTTTGCCCTTCTTACTAACCAGGAAAGCTTGACATGCAACATGCATGATTGACCTGTTCTGCCTAGACCAGTCTTCCTGCAACAAAACAAAAGCTAACTCTTCAAATGTTAAGGCATTTGGATTGCCTTTCATCATCAAACAAAGAGTAGAAGCAAAACTCTGATATGAGTTGGGAAGACCATTCAAAACAGTCTGCACAAGTAAACTGTCAGGAAGGAGTTCATATGCAGAAATCAACTATTTCATCAAATCCTTGATCTTTGTCAAAAAATTATCCATAGATTCACCTTCCTTCATGTGCTCACTCTCCAACTATTTTTGGAGGTAAGCAACACGAGCCTCATTCCTAGTCTGGTATAATGTGGTAAGTGTATCCCAAGCATCCTTAGCTATTCGACACGAGTGAATGTAAGGAATAATGGCAGGTTTGACAAACAAAGCTATCACCATCTGTGCCATCCCAACGAATTTGCTCTGCAATAGGTACAATAGAAACTGCAGCATGAACAAGAATTCGTAGAATATCACCATCTTCAACACCTTTTGCATCAGCTTCAGTACCTACAGTTGTAACAATTGTAGGTGTGATAGGGCATTTTTCAACACCTTGCACAATGCTTCATAGTCCTTTTGCAACCAATACATGTCGCATCATACAAGATCATAATGGGTAGTTGGTACCATCCAACTTATCCTCAATAGTAAACATACGGAATACGTCACTGTTTTTAGCCATGGCTGGTGACTAAAATACCTTGATGCAGAAAATTGATTGTATCTCAAAAATTTGAACAGAATTGCCAAGACGAATTCTGCTAAACCTGTAGCAAACTTTGAGATGCTTATACTGGCGAACCAAAACTGGTATATAGCTTTAGGACAAAAAGATGAAATGGCTTGCACAAACACTATGATAGTGTGTTCGGAGGCCAAAACGAGCTCAGATCGCGATTTTGGCACCATAGGGCGAAGATGTTTTGATCTCTGAAACATCGTGAGTATGCTCACCAAATTTTGTGCGATTCTAAGACTATGATCGGAGGAGTTTCAATGATGCCCTAGATGAAGTGGCAACCTACTCTGATATCGATTGTTATAGTTAGATGGTTGTGGAAGCACATGAATAGCACAAGGAAGAAGAAGAAGCTTGGAGCATAACACACAACTCTGAATGTATTACCACTAGAATGTACAAAGATAAGTAGCCCCTTAGGGCAATAGGCATATATACAAACCAAGGGAAAAAAACCTCCTAAAGAGGGAAAAAAGTGCCCCGACGGTCCTAGAGTTTCTAGACACGTCACTATCTAAATATATCAACAATTCCAACCATGATGAGCTCTAGGTGCACAAATGCTATGAACAGTGGTCATTCGGCACGTGGGAGCAAAGGTCTCATCAAAATTAATGCCTCTCTCATGAGCATAAGCTTTTGCAACAAGCCTCTCCTTATACTTGTCAATTATTCCATCGGGTTTACATTTCAGCTTGTATACCCATTTAGTGCCAATGCCCTTTTTACTTGTTGGCAAATCACATAAAGACCAATTACCATTTTCATAATAGCACCATATTTTGATTGCATAACAGGCATCCAATTTTCTGAATTTTGTGCTTCATCAAAAGAAATAGGTTCATTCTCATCACAAAGGTTAGAGGCAGCCATTACATAGCAATCTGATGCAAAGAAGCCCTTTGAGAGCCTGAATGAGTATGATATGATAAAGGTGCATCTAGTTCGCTATCTCTCAAAGTCCAACCATTTAGGCATAGTTTTTGCCTCCTCTATATCAACCCTCTTATCAACAAGTGCATCATATAATTCTACATCAGAGATGGAATGTTCTGCATCATTATTTGAAACTTGTAAAGATTGAGAAATTGCCTCATTTGATCTAACACTTGACTGTCCACCTATAAAAAAAGAAGCAAAGTGTCATACACATCTTTAATAGCTAATTTTCTCCTTAGTACATGAAACAAATGGCTGGATTGGATCTTCCAAAGAAACAAAAGGTTCTTTTAGAGTTTTCCCCCATTATGTATTTTAGTGGTGCCACTTTTTTAAAATATGATGACTACCTTGCTAGCAAAGTTCGTGCATGAGGTGGCCCATATGGATTCTACCTAGGCCTAGGATCATAGTATTCTTGCTTAGACCTATAGGGTTGATCCTGATTATGGTATTGTATTTGAGGGAACTCATTATACTTTTGTGGTCCTCATTGGACATGCTTGTTAATATTGTTTGCCACTTGGATATCCATAAGTTCTTTGGCCACTAGCTGACTATTGATGTGTAAGAAATAATAGCACAACGAAATAGACAAGTAGGTAGAGCTGAGAAAAATGGAGAAAAAAAGAGATGTAGACTAAGAGATAGAGAATTCTAATTCTCAAATTGCTAAGAGTAATGTAGCTACAAAGATGGTGTTGTCCAGCACTCCCAATGTGGAGCTTAGATCGTGATCTAGATAGACTCTATATGGGGCTTACTAATGCACAATGCTATGCAAAGCTACACATGGACCATGCTTATTTAGATTTTACAAAGGGAGTTGGTACATATAAACGTAGTCAAGAGAGACAAAATAGTCAACAAAATATACAATCAACCTCTCCATTGCCCCCATTAAAGTTCTATGGGGAGAGTCCACGAGGCCACAAGACCTTTATTTTTGCCTCGAATGACAACCCAATGGCTCAAGAGTTTATGCCATACCTAACATAATCGCTAGGCTCACAAAGATCATCTATTATCATCAATGGTCATGCATAGACCTCATGGAACTTGTAAGTTAAGGTTCCACAAATATTTAGGCCCTCACAATGGATTCTCCTCATAATAGGGGCCATACAACTTAGAGCATTTGTGGTCACTTGAGAGTGGAGTATTGAATAAATCTAACCTTGCATTGAACTACCTCATAGGCTCAATGCCAAGCTTTAGAAAGCTTCAATGAATTTGCTCTCTCCCAGGAGCCTTGGTGAAGATGTCTCATCCATTTTCTTCCATTGGACAATAGCTTATCTCCATGACCCCATGCTCGATCAACTCATGCACATAGTGATACTGAATTTTTATGTGCTTTGTACATGCATGGAAAATAGGATTCTTGGCAATGGTCATGCAACTTTGTGCCATAGGATCCTTCTCAACCATAGTGCTTCATGTGTTGCTTTGTACCGAGATTCATTATAAGATAATGTTGTAGTTGGTTGCTTCTTATTGATCAAAGAAAAAATCCAAAATCCTTAAGAAAAACAATATCCAAAAACTATTCTTTTTTGTTTCAATATCTTTTGCCCAATTTGAATTACATTATCCAACTAAAGAAGATCTTTCTTCATAGAGAATACCATAATCAATGGTTTCTTTCACATACTTGAGTATTTGCATGATTGCCTTCCAATAAGTTTGGCAAGGCTTAGTAGAGAACCTACTTACTACACCAATAAGATAGGAGATATTTGGTCTACTACTACATAAGTGGATGAGACTTTTTTGTGTATCTTCCAACATCTACTAGAGGTGGAGTATCTTCAATAGATAATTTTGTGTTGACCTCCATAAGTGTAGAAATATACTTGTGATCCTCCATGTCAAATGCCTTCAGAATCTATCTGGCATACTTTTATTGAAAGATGAAAATCTTCCGTGGTTCTTACCATACTTCAAGGCCTAAGCAATAATGCATTAAGCCCAAGTCTATCCTTTCAAACTTTGGACCCAAGGCATCTTTTTATTTGTTGAAGAAGAGCATCATCATTTCCTATAATCACAAGTCCATCTACATAGAGTGCAAGCACAATTGTCTTTCCTCCCCTCTTTACAACATACAAATTAGCATCAGAAGCGCATCTTTTGAAACCTAGATCCAAGAGATACTTATATATCCACTGAAGCCATAGTCTAGGGGCTTGTTTCAACCCATAGAATGCCTTCTTCAGCTTACATAATTTTTTCTCTAAATGGGAGCCTCAAACCCTCGTGATTGAGACACATACACCTCCTCCTTGAGGTGTCCATTCATGAATGCCGATTTGGCATCCATGTGATAGACTGGTCATTGTTTATGTGCAACCACAACTAGTACTACTTGGATAGTAGTCATACTTGTAGTCGGGGCAAATGATTCGCAAAAGTCAACAATCCCTTCAACTTGTGAGTAACCTTGCAACAATTCTTTCTTTATACTTTTCCAAAGTACCATCAGCCTTGTACTTTAGCTTCTAGACCCACTCGGTTCCAGTGACTTTTCTCTTAGGGGGTCGATCCACTAGCTCTCAAGTTCCATTCTTCATGATATTTTCATACTCTGTTTGATTAATAGCCCTCCGATTCGGATCATGGAGAGGCTCCTCAACATTGGTTGGTTCTTGGTTTTTGTTCATAGTGGATTGCCCTTGTGTCTAATGATAAAGTGGAAGCTCTCTTTTCCTCCTCCATTGCATTTGGTTGCTCCTCCTTACACATCACACCATGTCTTGCCATGATCTCCTTAGCTTCAGGGTCATAAAGCTTATAAGCCTTCTTATCCAAAGAAGAGACATTTGATGGTTTTTCCTTGAAGCTTGTTTCTCTCTCTATCTAGAACATGTACATAACATTCACTTCCAAATACTTTGAAATGGCAAACAAATGGCTTTTTACTAGTGTAGGCATCTTGTGGAGTCTTTCTAGCAAGTGCTTTGGTGTAAATTTGATTCAAGATGTAGACAACAATGTTGATAGCCTCTGCCCAAAATTATTTGGCAAAGCCTTTCCCTTCAACGTGCACATTGCCATCTCCACGATAGTTTGATTCTAATGTTCTGCAACACAGTTTTGTTGAGGGCTATGTGCCACAATGAGTTGATGCTTGATCCCTTTACTCTTGCAAAAATCTTCAAACTCTATTGTGGTAAACTCACCACCCCTGTCTGTTCTAAATTTCTTCATCTTCTTCCCTATTTCAATTTCAAAAGGTTGAAGCTATTTTTTAAACTTACCAAAAAATTGAGCCTTATCATGAAGAACGTAAAGCCACATCTCCATACTATATTCCTCAACAAGTAACATGAAGTAGGGAGCTCCATCCAAGGCCTATGTAGGCATTTTCTCGCACAAGTCAGCATGCACCAACTCTAGAGGATAGCTTGCTCTATTCTTGGTTTCTTGTGGAAACGCCTTCTTCTATTGCTTGTCCATCATGCAATATTCACATGGTTCCTCATCTTTGCAATCGATGGTAGATGTGCAACCATACCCCTATGATGCATCTCCTTTAGTATAGGGTACCCGATATGGCCGAATCTCTCATACCATATCTTATTTGTGCCCATAGTTGTAGAGGTTATAAGAGCAAAAAAATCATATAGGTTTTTCCCCCTTGCACAAGTCCCAACAACTTTGTTGTTACTATCCATAATCTTAGCTTTCATCTTATTGAAAGATACTTCATGACCTTGATCAAGTATAGAAGCCATTGAAAGTAGATTTCATTTGATTTGTGGAACATACAACACATGTGAAAGCTTTCCCATATCCCCATTAAAATTAATGAAAGAAACCATACCTTCACCCTCTACAAGGCATCTTGCATTATTGCCTAACTTTAGTGTAATGGATTCCTTTAGAGGTTGTAAGGAACTATAAAGGTCTTTTTTGCTCGTCAGTTGATGAGAGGAGCAATGTCCAACACCCATGAGTCATCTATACTTGAATCTTCAGCCAAGGAGTATACCTCCTCTATAGTACTAAATAAGTCAAGCTTTGTTTTTGCAATGTTGGTAGATTCCTTGCCCTTGCCACCTTTTGAAGATCCATTCTTCTCTTCTACCTTCTTGATGCAACAATATTGAATTTTGTGGCCTTTCTTATGGTGGAAACAATCTCCCTTGAACTTCTTTTTGTCTCCATCTTTTGAAGAGTCCGCTTCGCCTCATTTGCCATTTGTTGTGAATGCAACATCTCCTTTGTTGACACCACTCCATTTCTTGAGCCGCAACTCCTCCTCCATAAGTAAGGCACTGAATTCTTCAAAAGTTAGAGATTGAGGTATGATTTGAGTATTGAGAGTAGTTACCAAATCATCAAGCTTTGGTGGACATGTTTGAAGACAATGCTAAGCTAGCTCCTCACTTGACTTTTGTACACGTGTTCTCACCATTTGATCCCATAGATTCAGTGAGTCATAAGCATCTCTACAGTCTCCCCATTAGCAAACCTTTCTACATCTAGCTCATTCTCCATGTTCTGAATCCATTTCTGATTATGAGTTTCATCTTGATTTTTCAATATGTTCCATCAGAAGCCTTGGTAGTATGCTGAATGAGAGTCAAAACACTATCAATAGTACTTATAACTAGAGCACATAGTGCATCTTTGTTTCTAGACATGAGGTATACAATTTCTCAGATGATGACGCACCACTTGATATCTTCTCCCTTTTGTCATTGAAGCCTCTTCAACCCCCCTCTGCACTCCACCCATTAAGGTTCTATGAAGAAACTATGAGGCACCACAAGACCTTTATTTTTACTTTGAATGGAAACCCAAAGGCCGAGAAGTTTATGCCCTACCCAACCTAATGGCTAGGATCACAAATATCATCTATTACCATCCACAGTCACACATAGACATAAGCTAACTTGGAAGTTAGGCTTCCACAAATGTGTAGGATCTCACAATGGCTCTCCTCATGATGGGGGCCTTACAAATTAGAGCACCATGGATCATTCGTGATCACTTGAAGGTGGAGTATTGAGTATATATAACATGATGTACATGCTTCCTAACGTAGAAGCACTCTGTTATAGAATGATTTGTTTCCACAATTTTGTAGTGGTCTATTTCCATATCCCTAATTCTTTCTAGGGAAAACATTGGTAGAGTTATCATCCCCACAATTTTAGAAATATCTAACTAGTGATGGTCGCTCGTGTTGATTCTTAACGATTGACTATGAGAGATTTAAGTGTTATTTCAATGTCTACAAGGGCGGACACACTTGCCAAAGTTTTTGGCCATAATTTTTGTGTGATCTAGATTGATCTATGACACCATTTATCTACCTTTTTTGTCTCACACCACAAACATGTATGGATTTTGTGAGATTTTAATAAGATAGATTGGCTTGAGGACTACAGTGGTGCTTCTTGAATGTTCCCTATCGAGAATGCAACCTTTAAGTGTGCCATAGTGTTGTCCATTTGTTGATTTCATGTCTTTTAAATACAACTCTATATATGATCATTTTTCATTCCCTTTCCAATCATCATTCTTGGTCTCATCTTGATTGTACCTACTAAAGTGGTATACCAATGGATGTGCATCAAAGGGATTACTGCCTTCCCATAGAACTTTTTTTTTTTACCGTGTTCCTCTTGTAGCTCATTTTCAAGACCTTGTTGTAGGCTTCTTTATCATGGTTTTTCCTCAAATGTCACTAAAAGCTGACGAGTCACATGTCCTTTTTTCATGATGTTACATTGCTATCAATCCAAATGTCTTTTCTTCATGATGCTACATTGCTTTTACTAAGTAATATTTCAATCCTTCCAATCTTAGCCATTATGTGTTGGCAATATTTGTTTTGAATGAATCATGTGCCAATTATTACAGTAAACAGTTTGCACAATTGTATAGAAAATAACATCCAATTGCTTTAGAACTTGAAACGTTGCAAAACATTATCCTTTTACCCTCAAAGACAAGTAGGCATATTGATTGTACTCCCATGTTTTATATTTCTATAAACTTTATGATCTTTAGTTGCAAGACATACATATTGATTGTACTCCCATGTTTTATATCTCCGTAAACTTTATGATCTTTAGTTGCAAGAGATACTTGCTCATATGTGTGGTCATCTATACATTGATTGATCCTCTATGAAATTTATTATGGGAGGCCACATTGTTTTCTTTTCTTTGAGTTAAGGATGCGTAAGTTTTAGATAATTCTTTGCTTATTATCTTCATGCACAATCTTCCATTATTTGAGGTGTTTCTTCTTCATCTTCTTACCAACAACATACTATGGACTACATTTTCCTCAACATATGATATTCATCTCATTATTTGCATAATTGAAAGGCTAAGATGATTATCCTTGTATACCTTGGAACATATCACTAATCCTTAGATATTGCAATAGCATTTAAATCTCTCATATCAATAGTTAAGAATCAACATGAGCGACCATCAACATAGGAACATATCCCTAATCCTTAGACACTTTAAGTAGCAAGTTTCATAAGTTTGCTTAAGAGATAGAACCAACCTCTTCATCCATTAGGATAGAATCATCATCAAGTTCTTTGGTCTTCACATTTATTTTATATTTACACATATTGGGATCATTTGACACTAATCATAATGAAAGTAGGGAATATTATCCACTTCTAATTAGAAATAATTGGAATTAACCATCTTCATCATGATGAAAATGCTCAAGATGTGTAGCATGTTTCAATCACAAGATTGACAAAGAGGATGAATAAATTTTATTAGGCAAAGAGAATGAACCACTTGCTAATGCATTACAATGATTGATAGCTTTTGAAGGAGGTTATCCCATCATGGCATTCCCTTTATTAGTAAGGCTTGGAGGCATATTGTGGTTTAATAGTACAACTTTAAATAGAGAGACAAAGCGAAGGTTGCAATACATGATGCACTTCCCTTGTAAAGCAAGGATCATAGGAACATCATCACCATGGAGTGATAGAATATTATTAATGGAAATACTTGATGACAATGAAGATATGCATCAATTAGATTACCCTTTTTCAAATGCATGAAAAGCGTATTCAACATCGATGAACTAATAATAAATACATGCATGCATATACATATAGAAGCATGTCCCCATGGACACATGCATGCATTTATGCACATATGCATGTATGCAAGTAAATACACGTGCACATTCATGCATGTGTCTACTTGCTACATGCATGTATGCATGTATGTTTGTGGTGTATGCAGGTGTGGGTGTGTGCATCTGGGTGTGTATACCTCCATATACATGTATGAATGTATTCATGTTTGCACAAATACATGGATGAATGAATGAATTTATGTATGTATGTATACATGCATGTACAAATGTTTCTATGTATGCATGCACGTCTATCTGTATGTACGCATGTATGTATATGTACATGCAAGTATGCATGTACATATACATGTGATTAAGCATGCATGTAGGTTCTTACATACCTACATTTGGTAGAAAGGAAGATCATTTCGTACATAGGTGCATACATATATACAAAAGTAGGTAGGTAGATATCAAATAGATATGCACATAGTTCGGTAAATAGGTAGGTAGGTGGAAACTCAATAGAAAAATAGGTAGGTGGCTATGTGCAAACATAGGTATGTGCATCACGTTTGTGCATCATACATACAAGCATTGTCCATATATTCATGCATATGTGCACATGTAGGTGCACACATGTACAAGATACATGCAAGTTCATGTGTGTGTGTTTGTGTCTGCATATGTGCATTCATGTGTCCGCATGTGCATGAATGTATATGTGTGTATCTAAATGTCTGTATGTGCATGTATATGAGTCTGCATGTGACTGTATGTATGTCTTAAGTGTGCCTGCATGTGTGCTTGTATTTGTGTACATATGCATGGATGTATGTATACATGCACATGCATACGTGTGTGTGTGTGTGTATGTACGTACGTATGTACACACACACACATACATACATACATACATACACACACACACACACATATATATATATATATATATATATATATATATATATATATATACACACACACACACACACACACACACACACACACACACACACACACACACACCTGCACCTGCACCTGCACCTGCACCTGCACCTGCACCTGCACCTGCACCTGCACCTGCACCTACACCTACACCTACACCTACACCTACACCTACACCTACACCTACACGTACACGTATACGTACGTATGTGTGTGTGTGTGTATATATATATATATATATATATATATATATATATATATATATATATATATATATATATATATATATATATATATATATATATATATATATAGCCATACATGCATACATACTAGGAATATTTGTACTACATAGATGCAATGCATACATGTGTGTGCAAACTTGAGGCCACGTTCAAAAGCTTGATAGTGGAACTAGCTGTCATGCCCCTGTAGTATCATAATCTTGCAAAACATCAATTTCAGCCACTTTCCCTATCAGTCTAAGGATCAATGCCAAAGAGACTTTACAGAAAATGTCCAAAAAGAGGAAAAAAGAAATTTGCAAACCACCAAACTAATCTCAACTTCAAAGACAAGGACATATAGGGCCAATAAAATGAATGAAAATATCAACTCAGGTTTGCTCAAGTAAAACCTCAATTTTCCTGCAGACTGCAAATAACTGTGGATGGCATGTTAATATGAACTTTAAAAATACAAAATAAAGACTTCATGCAGAGCTTAACCAAATATGCAGAAAAATGTTGTCCCGGTTCGCTGGCCTGGTGGTTGGGCCTCTTGCCTCTTGAGGCGGGGGCAAGGGTTCAACCCCTGGCAGCAACATGTAGGGACATATGAATCCCAGAAACTGTTGTATGTGGCTGTTGGCCACCGTTTGACCATCCCCGCGGTAGTTGTGACCGCCGTTCAACCCAGTCTTGTAAACCCCTGTTCTTGTGGGATAAGGGGGGTCCCATGGGTACTATGCCCTTCCTTGTACAGTTGCAATTTCAAAGTTAAAGTCCGGGGGAGTAGGCCTCGGCCGAACCTCCATTTAAAAAAAAAAAAATATGCAGAAAAATGTTGAAAGGGGGAATGTTGAAAGAAGGGGGAGGGGGGGGGAGCAAATCTGTCATCTCACTGCAAGAGCCACAGATCCACATCAAATAAGCAGGAGAAAGCCCACATCAAATAAGCAGAAGAAAATCCACATCAAACAAGCTAGTCTGTCACCCTACTGCAAGATCTGAGGACCAAATATCTACACCCTTCTAATCCAGGATGTCAGTAAACATCATCTGGTCAACTTCCTACCAACATAATTTAACTGATGATATCTCATTAGCCCAATAACGCTATAGATAATAGAACATGACACTTACAATGCAGAATATGCCGATAGCATTCACCAGAAAGCAACAGACACCTGCACTCCCCACATTCAAGATGCCACATAGACTGCTTTATATTGTTAACGACCTACTGGGATGATGTTTCATTCATTCACTGATATGATCTTTCAAACCTCATAATACTATCAAACACACAGCATATTAAGACCCAGGAAATGCTAGTGGCATCAATCAGAAAGTAACAGCAGGCTGAAAGGAACAGACACTCATTGCTTTCTTTAACAGAGAGGAACAGTAACGATCAACTACTGCATTTTCTTGCAATAGCTTCACCCAAAATCTATCATCAATGAGAACTGAAAAGTCATCGATCCCTTGGTTTGAGATGAATCTCCTTAACAGAGTAGTCAGAAGACCTTATATCCAGAGATCTCTGGGAGAAAAATAATCAGTTGCCTCTCATGCATGCTTTGCATGTTTTCTGGAGAGCATTTTTTTATAAAAAGAAATGTCTGACATGTTCACGAGAGAAAAAACTTATACGACCACCTTTCAAAAGATTCAAAGGTGCAGTCAGCAAATGGGAGACAGTGTTACGTGAAGCAATCGAGTCCAAAACACACACCCAGTTGTCAATGTTACTTTGCTCGCTTGAGAAAGGCCGAGATTGCAAATGCTATGAGAGAGCCCGAAGAGGCAATGGCAAGAGGCAGTGACATTTTGTTAAGCTTCTCTTTCCTTTTCACGAGGAAATTGAGCTCACGAATGTCAATCTCAAGTTGTGTCACATTCCTGTGATGCTGTGACGCTCTGTCTGTGGCTTCAGCAAGTGAATTCTCAAGCGAAATCATGATTGATTTCAGTTTCTCTATCTCGCTTTTTGCCTCTACAGATGCCCTTTCTGACTCCAAGCTCAACGCTTTCAACTCTTCTTCAAGGGCAGATTTGGCTTCTTCAAGTCTTTCCTTTTCTTCGGACAAAGTAGACAGCTCACACTTCAGAGAGGATATACGCTCCTGATCATTGAGAGAATCTGCCTCCAGCTTGGACATTGAACTCTTCAAGGTGTCCAAACTCAACTCAAGCCCACGATTTTTCGAACTCACAGATTCCAGCTCATTCTTGAGCAATCCTTTATGGTGTCTTTCCTGATTCATTGATTCAATAGCATCCCCGTGCTCCATCTGAACGTGAGCAAGCTGTTCTTGAAGGCATTTCAACTGAGATTGCAAGCTATTCTCACGTGCAATCCTTACTTCCCTTTGAGCCTCCAAACTAGCAATTTGCTGCCATGCCTCTTTCAGTTGAATCTCCAGACCCTCTCTCTCCTTCAACCTAATAGAAAGCTCCGTTTGCAAGGACTCGATAGCACTATTTGACTCAGCAATTTGTTCTTCTGCTGCTGCTACAGATGCTCTCAAATGTGAAAGATTCACTTCAAGGGCATCCTTCCTTGTTTGAAGGTCATTGAGGGCATTCTGGACATCGAGATTAGTAGCTTGCAGTGCATTGATGGTAGTAGACAGCCTCATCTTCTCATCGCGTAGACGGGCGACTTCATTGTCCAAATCACGTACTCTCTTGTCAGTAGCATGGAGAACCCTGTCCGTCTCCTGTAATTGCTCCACTACAGCCGTATAGCTTGTTTGGGCTTCCATTAGGTCGTTTTGCAACCTCTTCTGCTCTAAAATAAGCATCTCTTTTTCAGAAACCAAGTTGGCATTGGCTGTTCGTAGACTCACCACTTCCTGCCTTCTGGATGCCACCTCAAGCTCGAGCCTATGCTTCTCCTCCTCCACAAAGTTTTTCTCTGCAGCTAAGACGTTAACCTTGGCTGCACTCTCTTGCACCTGTACATTCAATGTTTTCACTTTCTCGTCCAACACACAGATTTCGGACCTGGAAGCGCAAATCTCCTTCACCAACGCTTCATTCTGCTGTTTCAGGTTCTCAATCTCGTGGTCCATTTCAAAATGATTGTTTGAATGATGGTCAGAAACTCCATTCTCTCCATTGGGACGTTCACCATTGTTATCGTCAGCATGATCTGCTTGATTGTAGACCTCCTCTTGCGCATCTAAAAAAACCTCTGGTTCCGTGGAGTGCCCATCTTCGCCTAGGTCGTTAGTAAGGTTGGAGGATCGCATGTGATGGTGATTCTGGCGATTGTGGCGTTTCTTACGTGAAGGCATGATGAGAGAAGGACGAAGAATCCCTGATTAACCTTCTCCTTTCCCAGAAACCTGGTGAACAGAGAAGGTCGCAAACCTGGACCTTACAAACATGATAGCTAAGACGTTAAAACCTAGCTATTCTATGCACTATGCGAACGGCTAGAACGTGGGAGGAGAACCGTATCCAATAAGTGCGGGGTTGAGGCTGCCACGTTCCGACAACTCCATCACGAAGAAGATGGCGCAAACCCTAACCACATGCAATGTGTGTGCATTAGACTTCTGCGTAAAGCTGCTAAACCTCTCCATCATAAATGTAGATAAACCTCACAGCTGAAGGTCAAACACGAAACACTCGCCGTTTCTTTTTTCTTTTATTTGAAAAAAAACACAAGCAAATAAATATGAGGCTCGAGGGAGGAACAGGAGAAAGTTCCGAGAAACTCTTCTTCGTTTGAGCTCATTCTATGCACATGATGCACATCAAACAAAATTTATCAAGTACCCTCGACCCCTGCAGCATATTTTAAGGGCTTTTATGTATTTTAATCCACAAAGGAATTGAAAACATTTATAATGATGAAAGAAGATTTCAAGCAAGTGTGGCTTGGAGACATTCGAAAGCCCAAAACTGATGGGAAAAAGTGTGAATAGAGCATTTATTGGTATGGTAGAATCTAGAACAATGATGGCATAACGAAGCCGATCAAGACAACGATATCAGAATCACCACGTAGCTAGCGAACTGGCTAGGGTTTTGTGACGGTTTGCTCCATGTGAGGGTTTTGGGCTCCGACCCTCCTGCTGCGGGGGCTCTGCTATTCTCTACCCCTCGTGGGGGGATCATGTCGCTCATGGATGTGGTAACCAATAGGTGTGGACCGTCCTCAAACTGGTCTTATGCAGACATAGCTAGAGCTCGAGAGATTTCTTCCTTCTCTATCGAGGAGATGAAGTACGATGCTACCTCTTCCTTGAAGCTTGCCTATGAGCATACATTTGTGCAAGGTAACGAGGACATGGACTGCTTCAATCAAGGTATGAATCATGACTTCCCTCTCCACACTTCGTCTGAGAAAGGGAAAGGTATAGCTGAGGATAACCCTCACTTCATAAACATAGACATGCATTGTAACACGGATGGTGACTCGGAAGTTATAGATAGAAACTCCCTTTCTAACTGGCACAACTAGTTGGCTAAACGAGTGGTTATTGGTATGTGCCATGGGCCCATACCAACTCAAGAGATACTAAAAGGGTGGATGAAAAATAACTGGGAGACTAGGGGTTTATTTGTGAAACAAGTGCAATACTTGCCGAATAATTATTATCTTCTTTTTTTTCGGAGACTCCAAAAGTGCCCTCAAGGTTATCACTGAGGGGCAATGGCTCATTAGAAATGTTCCTATCTTGTTCTTCAGATGATTCGTGGGTTTTAACCCTAAAGCTCCGAAGCCAACTAAGTTGTTGTTGGAGTTAGACGTCTGTGGAAGCACGCGAACAGCACAAGGAAGAAGAAGAAGCTTCGAGCACAACACACAATACTGAATGTATTACTAGAGAATGTACAAAGATAAGTAGCCCATTAGGGCAATAGGCGTATATACAAGCCGGGGGAAAAACCTCCTAAAGAGGGGAAAAAGTGCCCTGGCGGTCCTAGTGTGTTCACACACATCACTACCTAAATATATCAACCAATCCCCCCTGGGAGTGATGCGGTGAACAAGGAGCTGGCACTCATGTATAAGGAAGTGCCAAACTATGTGGAAATCACTCCACAAAAGGAAGTAAGCCCAAAGCTTTGCGGAAAGCTTCAAACTTCTTCCTAGGCAGAGCCTTCATGAAAAGGTCTGCAATGTTCTCCTGCGTGGGCACATATGCCAAGCTGATCTCCCCAACAGAGAACCTCTCCCTGACATAGTGATAATGCACCTCAATGTGCTTAGTGCGAGCATGGAACACAGGGTTCCTCGCAACTGCCAATGTGCTCTATCTGTCAATGATGATGGTGGTGGAAAAAGACTGACCAACACCCAAATCAGCCATAAGGCATCTGAGCCACACACACTCAACAGTAGCTGTGAAAGTTGTCCTATACTCAACCTCACAACTAGAAGTGGCCACAGTAGGCTGCTTCTTGCTCAACCAAGATATACATGAGCTACCAAGCATGAAGCAAAAGCCACTACTGGATACACGAGTGTCATACCAACCAACCCCGTCTGAGTCAAAAAAAGCATGCAAATCTGACGGTAGTGATCCCCCCTTGGGATAAAACAACCCAAGTAGCCGAGTACCACTCAAGTAGTGAAAGATGCGCTTAACCGCCTGCCAATGCTTGACACCTGGGCAATGCATAAATCTGATCATCTGTGAGATAGCAAATTGAATATCTAGCCGAGTAATGCATAAGTAAATCAGGCATCCAATAGCCTGCTGATAGAGGATAGCATCAAATGCATCTCCAACATCATGAAGACTCAATCGTAAACCTGTCTCCATAGGAGTGGCAATAGGCTTACAGTCTTCAAGGCCAAAACGCTGCAATAATGTGTCAATATATTTCGTTTGCCACAAAGCCATTCCACCATCAACTTGCATAAACTGAATGCCCAAATAGTGATGCAAATGCCCCAAATCAGATATCTGAAATGAGGCATGCAAATCAGCCTTAAAATCAGCAATATGCTTCTCAATAGGACCAGTGAGCAGCATGTCGTCAACATAGACAACAATGATCAGAAGCACATCATTAGCACGCTTAACATATAAGGTGCTTTCAGTTGGACTGTTCTCAAAACCATGTGCAATTAGATAGGCATGTATTTTCTCATACCAAGCACGTGGTGCTTGCTTTAAACCATATAATGCCTTCTTTAACCTACACACCTGGTTTTCATGCCCTTTCTGCACAAAGCCACGAGGCTGAAAAACATACACTT
This sequence comes from Ceratopteris richardii, assembly GCA_020310875.1. NCBI lineage: Eukaryota > Viridiplantae > Streptophyta > Polypodiopsida > Polypodiales > Pteridaceae > Ceratopteris > Ceratopteris richardii. The sequence continues at coordinate 63,756,787 of CM035408.1, read as the reverse complement.
CTTCATGCAAGTCACCGTTCAGAAATGCAGTTTTAATGTCCAACTGATGTACATTCCAACCATGATGGGCTACAAGTGCACAAATGCTCCAAACAGTAGTCATATGACATGTAGGTGCAAAGGTTTCATCAAGCAACCACGGAGAAGTAAGAGTCGAAACCATGGACCGAGACCAAAAGAAGATAAATTCATCTCCTCATCGGTAATAAAAAGACAACCAAAAAGGGTATGGGTGTGGAAGCCAAAAGTACCACTAGCTTCCACAGAGCCAAAGAGCCAACCACACTGGATACCAAAATTCAGAAACCACTCAAAGATACAGAGGACAGAGCTTATGTCTATAGGGCCAAATACTATCCTAAAATGGATCCCTATACAAAGGATTACATCATTTCAGGATCCACTAGCTACCTCCAACAAAGACTGCATCAACATCCACCAACAACATTGAAAGCCTCCACGTGCAACAACCATGTGCCTTTGGCATAACCTTGTCTTTTGCACCATTCAGGTCATGCATTTCTAAAGTATGCATTAATATAGGGCCACATTACACGGCCGTGCATAGACACAATTGAGAAATCCCAGGCACATGAGATACACTTGACACATGTAAAATATTGTATTGATACTAACATCTTTCTTTTTGTTTTGTGACATTGTTCCAAAAAAAAAAAAGAGAGCGAATACAAAGCGAAAGGACAGGACTGTGTGCTTAAGGCATCTCCGACATAAACCATCAACAAGGACATCCATCAACAATAGAAGATAAGTCGATGGTCAATTACCATTCTGGAGCACACCACGAAGAGATGAATATCGATGGACATTTGACCATGGTAAGAACCACCTACTTCGACAACACGATAACCATGATAGGAAACCTCTTCGTCAACATACCCTTGAGCACTTTGCTCAAGACCCAAATTCTTGCACCATACTTCTTCCAATGCATTCCCCACGTATGCATGCATAGGGCTACATTACAAGGCCATGCACAAGGCACATATCTTGTTCAACCCATGCACTAACGCACTTACCCATCATCCATTATGGGTTACAAGTACTTGGCATGAAAATGAGGAAGGCCATCTTTCGAAGAACCAGGGGACATCACGGTGACAACAACAAGAGCAAGGAAGCAATCCACCATGAGAGTGCTCATACCCAACATTGACAACCTCTTTTGAGTAGCTCACAATATTTGAAAGCTCACAAAGACACCATCAAGCAAGAATACAAGGAAAAAGTACATACAAAGGTAGCAGGGACAAAATGTAGAACCATACAACTACCCAAGCTACAATTGGACAATGGATCACTCTTGTGGATACATGATGAACACTATCTCTCCAAGTACCATGGAACAACCACTACAACAAGGGTCTATCAGGGACGACAGACTTTAGAGGGGGGGAGTGTTGATAGTCAAGGTCACGCACAAGCATGGAAGCGTGTCAATGAAGTGGACACACAAGAAGAAGGAGCATGTAGGGAGCTCCAAGAAGCACATGTAAAATTTTTATAAGAAATCCCTATAAAAATAGTGATTTTTATCACTAAAAACCATTGTAAATACCATTTTCTATTTTTACAACTCCATTTTGTTCAAGCCAAGGAGTCCTTGAGCTTGAGGAGTATTAGAAGTATCATCCTACCAATTTTTGTAATTTTTAGACTCCGTTTGAGCCCCCAAATAAGCCCTAGAACCTAATTTTTAGCTAGGTCGGACACTAGGTTTGGACAGGGCCAAAACTACTCAAAAACTATAAAAGGGGATGGAGAGCTCATTTTTGGGGGTTAGCTTGTTGTAGATTTGAGCTTTGTAATAGATTTTCTTTTGCAATCGAAGTCCTTCCATTGTTCCACTCTTTGCTCTTACCTTGTGCGCGTCTCTGTGTATGTGTGTGCATGCTTGTGTGCTTTCACTCAGACACTTGCACACTTTCACTTGCTCTTGGTCTTCATACCGGTCCTCACGTCTCCACAGATTGACATTTATGAGGTGAAGCTCCTCACATTGGTACTTGCCATTATGCTAGAGTGACAATGTAAAATGGGCACCCTCTGTTCTGATCGAGGGGGGGAATATATGTCTTCTGATTTTAATGCATTTCTGGCTGAACATGGGATAAAACACCAGTGTACAGTGCCATATACACCTCAACAGAATGGAGTTGCTGAACGAAAGAACATGTCACTCATGGAGATGGCAAGGTGTATGGTCAAGAGTCAGGCTTTACCACATAGTTTCTGGCTTGAGGTTGTCATGTGTGCAACATATGTACTGAACAAGTTTCCCACTAAAGCGCTGCAGTTTATCACTCCATATGAGGCTTGGCATGATCGCAAGCCATCTGTTGCTCATCTGCGTGTTTTTGGTTGTTTGGCATATGCATTAGTGCCTGAACAACATCGTAGAAAATTGGATGATAAAGCAATAAAATGTATTTTTATTGGGTACAGTTCTGAAAGTAAAGGCTATCATCTCTATTATCCACAGACTAAACGCATTCTGGTTACCCGTGATGTTGTTTTTGTGGAAGATGCTATTCAGCCATTGCTTTCATGTACTAAGGAGACATCTGTTAGCTCCAAAGACATGTATGATATTTTGTTGCCTCTTTTTACAGATGTACAGTCTAGTGTTGGTCCTAATGAGGCAACTTCTCAGCCTTTGCAGGTTTCATGTGATGATGTAGATAATTTCATTTCTGATGCAGATGTACATGATGCACTTATTGATGAGAGAGCTGATATTGAGCAAGCAAGAACTATGCCAAAATGGCTGGTGCAGACCTTGCGTGACAAGAAATTAGATGCACCTCTGTCATATTGTACTCGATCAGGCTCTCATCGTGCCTCTTTTGCATCAGATTGCTATGCTATGGCTGCATCTAGTCTCTGTGATCAGAATGAGCCTGTTTTGTTTGATGAAGCACAAAATTTAGAAAATTGGATGACTGCTATGCAATCTGAATATGATGCAATAATGAAGAATGGTACTTGGTCTTCATGTGACTTTCCATCTGGCAAGAAGGCCATTGGTACTAAGTGGGTATACAAGCTCAAGCGTAAACCTGATCATACAATTGACAGGTATAAGGCTAGGCTTGTTGCGAAGGGTTATGCGCAGGAAAGAGGCATTGGGTACCCACATTTGCAATCGCCCTTGTTGAGCTGCAGCTAATTTCTTTGGCACCCAAATTTGTATGTTATTATGGTCGGCCTTCATCGATTGCTTTGGTATCCAAATCTATCGGAGACTTTGGGATTGAGCTTGTCCTCGTTTCTTGGTGCTTCTTTTAGCATGCTTAGCTTGCTTCGATGGGAATGGTTGTGGCAAAGCTGGTGGTTGTTCTCCTTTTCGTATCCACATCTGTTTCATGCCCTGAGCTTCTTTCTTCTTGAATTTTGTCTATCTAATCGATATAGTAGATGTCTTTTTTGCTGGCCTCGTTGGTCGAGTTATGCTTGCATTAGTCTGTGAAGGAGAAGAGACGTTTGCTGGCCTTTGAGTGTGTGCTTCCATGATTGAGTCCTTTTGCTTCGTAGGGCTATTGACACACACAACATTTTCTTTGTGAATATTAGTTTCAGAAGACTAAGGGAATGTGTGACCTCTAGATTTATGAGCATGCAATTCTCTAATTCTAATGTAATGCATTGTTCCTGTACCCAAACTTGAAGAAGTTGACTTCTTAGGTTCAAGTTGATTGCATGGTTGTAAATCCAATCTTGACCCAAGACAAGTGGCTCTGTAAGGTCCTCGTCATGACACAGTAGCATTTTGACTTTTATTGGAACCGCTTGAAGGTAGATTGGAAGTTCAATCTCGCCCAAACAAGGGGTTTCCACACCTCCCAAACCTATGAGATAGGCCTCTATGGGCTCGATGTTCAATTGCAGGTCTTGGCAGTATGAAAGTCTAACTGCACTAGTTGTTGCACCTGAGTCAATCAATGCTTTCACAGTGCTTGCATTCTTCCCTTTTCCTACTGCTATGGTCACAAAAGGACGTCGATCAATTATTCGAGAAGCAATTGCCCTTGATGTTTGACACATGGCCATGTGGTATCTTGGGGCCTTAATATTGACATCTAGGCCTAGGCATCTTAACTTATTTCTCCTAATGCGTTCTCTAGCCTCTGCCTGTGCTTCTTCTCTAACCCTTAATTCTTCTTCTTTTCGCTTCTTAGCAGTGCTGAGTCTCTTTAGCATATCCTCTGTAACAGGTTCTCGATACAACTTGACTCGACATCCAATGATATAGTTTGGCAGGATATCACTTTCTAGTGTGGCCAATTGAACTGCACCGCTAGTGGAAATTCTATTAATGATCATGGGTCTGTATCCTCTGTTTTCTAATTTATGGGAATGTTGCTTTAGTGTATAAACCAACAATAGATCTCCCTCTTTCAATCCTTTATCTTTGATATGTGCATCAAAGTATGCCTTTTGCCTTTTCTTTGCAGCATAGATGTCGGTAGCTGCTCGTAGCCTTGTCTCACCTAAGCATTCTAGATCAAAGATCCTAGATGATAACTCATGCTCTTGTGGCACTTTTAAAGTTGGGATTAGGAAGTCCAATGGTAGCACAACATTTTGTCCGAAGACCATCTGAAATGGGGTGGCATTTAGTACCGTTTTGTAGGCAACTTGATAAGCCCAAACATCGTGATGAAGTTGTTTATCCCAATCAGAGCGTTTGTTATTTACTAGTTTTGTCAGTACATTACATAGGATCTTATTCGTGCTCTCAGCTTGTCCGTTAGCTTGTGGATGATAGGGGGCCGACTTCTTATGTATCACCAAGAATTCTTGAAGAAGATTTTCAACGACTTCATTCAAGAAGTGTGTACCTCCATCACTCACTAACTCTATTGGTAACCCATATCTAGTGAACACATTCTCAAATAAAAACTTAGCTGTAGTTTGAGCATCGTTCTTTGTTGTGACTTTGACTTCTACCTAATCCGTGGCTACAATAATGTATTCGGCATGGGAGTTTCTAGCTGGGGGTTAATAGGACCTACAAAGTCTATGCCCCACTTCGAGAATGTGCATCCTCCCATCATTGGCCTCAAAGGCGTCTCATCCTTTCTAATCGGATACTGGGCACGTTGGCATGTGTCACATTTCTTCACATAGGTATGTGCATCCATATGAAGAGTGGGCCACCAAAGTCCTGAGAATAGAATAGTCTTAATTACTCAGCCAGGACCAAAATGTCTGCCTGCAACACTACTATGGGCAGTCTCTAAGATTTTCAAATAGTCTGATTCGTGAACGCACAATCTTAAGTAACCATCTTTGCCTCTTCGGTATAGGTTGTCGCCTTCTAAGGCATAGTCCTAAGCCTCTTGCTCCATGCTTCGTTTTCTTGCTAGACTAGCCTCGCGAGATAGTGTTCCTGATCTCATAAATTCTACCAATGGAGCACTCCAATCTGGAATTAACGACACATGATAAAGGGTGGCATGCTCCACTGGGGGTCTCTCCTGGCACACTGGACAATTCTTAATCCACTCATGTATTTCTTTTTCCATGCTAGGCCAATACACTCCTAAACGTTTTAGGTTTTGCAATGTTCGTTGTTTAGAATAGTGATTTCCTAGAAATCCTTCATGGGCTTGTTGCAACCAACTGCTATGTTCATCATCCTCAACACAACAACCTAATACACCCTCATTACCTTGTTTGTACATACTTCCTGCCAATATTTGATATTTTTGCGATTTTACAATTTCCCCTTTGTTTGTTTTCACATTCGTGTTCGCTGGTCCGAAGGTTAGAACTTGTACCAACTTATTTTCCCATTTAGGAACAACTTCTAGATTGAACAGATAAGCATCAGGCAATTCACTCCTTGCGATAACTCGCCAGAAGTGATGCGAGAAAGGTGATCCGCTCTGAGGTGGGTCTTACCTTTCCTAACAACCACTTCAAAGTCATATTCCATTAGTAAGAGGAACCATCTTACTAAACGTCCTGTATTGCAAGGTTTATTGACCAAGTATAGTAAAGCTTGATGATCAGTGAAAAATTTGAACTTGTTGGCCAACAGATATTGTCTAAACCTCTTCACGGCATATACCATGCCTAAGCCTTCTCTTTCTGTTGTGGTATAGTTTCGTTCAGTAGCGTTCAATTGCCTGCTAGCATATGCTATAGGCAAATCTAGACTACCTTCACCTGTGGGTTGTGCTAACACGCATCCTATTGCATGATTGGATGCATCTACATGGACATGGAATGGTTTAGCCCAATCAGGAGTGGTCAGTATTGGGGCTGTGCACAAGCGTCTCTTCAGCTCATTGAAGGACTTCTTGCATTCGTCGTTCCACTCAAAATTTGTCAACAAGGCATAAAGAGGCTTAGTTATAATTGCATACATGTGAATAAACCTACGGTAATATCCACAATGGCCCATAAAGGCTTGTACCTCTTTAACATTCCTTAGCCTCGACAACTCCGCTGTGGCTTTTACTTTGTCTTCATCTGTTGATATTCTGTTCTTGGAAACAATATGACCAAAGATTTTACCTTGACATACCATGAACACACACTTTTCTGGGTTCAGACACACTCGATATTCTCTACATTTGTTGAAGATCTACCTGAGCTCAGGGATGTGGTATCTTCTTTCTTGGGAATGAGCACATAAATCATCCACATATACTTCTAAACTCTTTCGCAAGAACTCTTTGAAGACATGACACATGAGCCTTTGAAATGTTGCAGGTGCATTGGTGAGCCCAAATGGCATCACACGAAATGCAAAGATTCCCCACTCTGTGGTAAAAGCTGTTTTATGTTGATCTTCCGGGGCAATGGCTACTTGGTTGTAACCTGAAAATCCATCAAGGAAGCTATACACTTCCTTTCCTAGAACACGCTCCAATAAATGTTCAGTGATTGGAAGCGGATAACTATCTCTTATCATGGCAGCATTAACTTTTTTAAGGTTAATACATACACGCAACTTTCCATTCTTCTTGGGCACCACAACGATGGGGGATACCCATTCTGTATGTTCGATCTCATAGATAAATCCAGCTTCAATCAATCTGTCAATTTCTTCTTTTATTTTAGTTTCATAGGTGTCATTATATGTGTAGGGCTTCTGTTTGGTGGGCTTGGCATCTGCTATCATGGGGATCATATGAGAACAAATCTTCGGATCTACTCCCTTCAAGTCTCTATAGTGCCATGCAAACACGTCCTTGTGTTCCCTTAATAAGGCTACCAACTCTACTTGTTCTTCTTTACTTAGGTCATCTCCTATGTACGCACATCTCTCTGCATTCTCTTCGATGGTGACTATGATTTTTTTGGTCTTTTCTTTGTTATCATATGCTTCTCCTGTGGTGGCCTCTCTCTTAGGCATTTGTACCAAAATTTTTTGGTCCTCAACTTCATATTTCTTGAAATTCTCTGGTACTTCGAATAATTGCTCCTCCTCTTCTTGTTTCACTACTTTTCTTTTCTTTTTCTTTTGACCACCTTCACTTTCTTCCTCTGAATTTACTGTTTTGATGCTTGTGAGAGGTTCTTCTTCTTGTTGGTTAAATACCCCTACATCTTCTAGATAGTGATCTTCTTACTTAAAGCGACTATCCATTACAATGGACTCTAAATCATCATCGTTTTCTTCTTCTTCTATGACATCACTAGGATCACATTCTTCTAGCAAAGGTTGACACATGAACACTGAAATATCATAACCCTCCTCATCACAATGAGGTGTCCACTACTCTTCATTAACAGCAATGTCCATGGTGGCTAAGATTTCTGCCCAACCATGAGGCTCAAATTCCTCATCTGGAAAGATCATCGATGTATAGGCTGAGTCTCTAACTGGTCTATCTCCTTGAGAAGTTCCTTTTTCTCTGGCCTTTAAGCATTTTTCCTCTTCCTTCACGACCTTGCACATCCACAAATGAGTATCTTCATGCATCCAGGATGTATCAGATGAACTTTTAGAATGCACAGAGATTGAATCTTCTTGCTCCTTATGGATAGGATTCCATTGTAGGGGTGGTACATCTCTGAGGTGTAATCCTTCAAATTGACCTTGGTTGTGACCCCTAAGCGCTGCAAGTACAAGGAGTTGATTCCCCAATCCTGTACTATTTGCAGTTGTCGTAGGAAGGGTCTTCCTAGGATCATCTCATAGACATTATTTTTTTCAAAGTCACATATAGCAAAGGTGTGTTCAAACTCTACACCACAGGTGGTTAGAGTTATCCCTTCGAGCAATCCTAGAGGTCTTTCAAAATGACCGTCTGCCATTTGAAGCTTCATTCTAGTTGGTCTTAATGTGGGCTTGCCCCATCGCTTCCACAAGGACGTGGTCACAATAACAACACCCGCACCTGAATCTATGATCGCTTTGGTTGTGTTACCTTGGTAGGTGATGGGAAGATAAGTATTACCTTCTTCGCCCTGACACATGTCCCCTATTTTTTCTAGAGGTATCTCTAGGACTTTCTGCTTAGAGCCTGCTTTTGGCATTTTGGAATCAAGTTCTGGGACCTGATTTGCCACATGTTTCCATAACTCAGGTTTTACTTTGAGCAGCTCTTCTAAAGTGAGATGACACTAAACCTTAGTGTTTTTCATGACTTCAGTGTTTCTTGGAACCATCGAGTCTTCATTTATGATCAATATTGTGGGAGATCTGATATGGAGAGATTCAGATTCCCATGGGCCTATGAGCTGTGGCAACTCTTGTAAAGAATCGGATTCAAATCCTGAACTTTCTTCCTCTTGTTGCTCTACTTGGTCTCCATAGATCGATGGAATGTCTTGTGGAAATTGATCATGAAGGTCATCAATCTCAAGAATAGGAGGGGGATTATCGTTCTCCTTGGCCCATTTCTCTTCTTGTATTTCCCGCAAGAACTTTTGACTATGCTGTGGAATTGAAAGAGGTTCTCCATCATCTATGGAGTCAAAAACATAGACTTTATTTGGTGATGAACTTTCTCTTTCAATAGTTGGTTGAGCCTGTGGAGGTAAAGAGACTTGTGGTTTATTTACCAACTTCTCTAATCTATCTAGTAAGCCCTCGAAGTGCAAACCTGAAGTAATAGCATTCGTGTGATTGAATGATTGATTGGCCTCGAACATAGCTTGAGCTAGTTCCACCATTTTTATGCACATTTTTGTCCGTTCAATCTCTAATCTGCTCTAGGGTAGCTCTTGTCTAGGTTTGCAGGTGTTGGCCCTTCTTGAAGTCGAGCCTAGTATGCCTTGAACATCATGTCCAAGTCTTCTGGGGTTGGATATCCAAGAACGGACCCTGATTGTGGTGGTCTATTTACAATGGTTGGTGGGTGGGGATGAGGTGGTGTGGATGGAGTTTTGACATGCGAGGGGCTTTGAGAGGCAATATCTTCTATTTTTATTTTTGCATCTTTCAGGCTTTCTACTTCGGATAACTTTTTGGTCCACTTATGATTGGCCTTCTCTCTAGTATCCTTCCAAGTTCTTGTTTTCCTCTTAGTAAGCTCTCCTGATTCACTTGGCTCTGATTGCTTAACTAGTCTAGTTTTTTGTAACGCTTGTGCCCTAGTAATTGCATGTATAGGAGCCACATTATCGCTACTGGAACGTGAATCCCCTACTAGGCCTACTACATTAACAGGTGTAACCTTTGGTGCACTAGAGGGATGTCCGGGACAATCTTTCAGGAGCTGTTCTTTGCCACACTCAAGACAAATGATTTGTATTGTGATGTTCTGCCCTTGTATTGGAGATAGTGGGTGGAGTGGTTGTTGTCCTAGTATAGGTTGAGGTTGGCTATATCCTCCATGTTCATACGGCCTAATTGCCCCTCGTGGTATTGGACATGGGTTATACCTCGGAACTTCTCTGCCTTGTTCTGTAGGAGGGTACCCGTATGGTCTACATTGCAATGGTACAAATGGTCATGGCTGTCTATTCATTGGATAGTTTTCAGTGTTGTAGTTGATGTACTTCTGCTCACTATAAGAGTACATGTTAGGCTCCTGAGTTGATGGTCTATTGTATGGGTAAGGTTGTGATAACCCTAATCCTTCTCTGGTGCAGACATGAGATGGATGATCTCCACCACAGCGTGCAACTTCCTAACATTGGCACTCTCAAGGAGGACTTCTGGTAGTTCCTTTGTCCTTGTACTCCTAATTTCTTGGCCACTAACTCTTGTTGGAGCAAGTCTATGACAATCCTAAGTATTGGCTTGAGTCCCACAAAGTCATAGAAGAAGCCTTAAAATGAAGACAATGTAAAGTTCACTTGTGAACTACCTCTTGTAACTTTTGAGGAGTTTACTTAATGTAAAAGTGAAAGAATCTTAAGTGGTTGAGTCCACTTGATCAAAAAGGGAAAGAGGAGCCACAAATTCGTGATTTGTGGTAGATAGAGAATCAAATCAATCACTGATTGATTGGAGAGTGATTGAGGGAAGTTAGCCTCCCAAACTCAACTATAAATAGATGGCAGTTTTAGTCGTGGTTAGAGAGACGTATGTGAAGACCTCCAAGAGCTGAGCTTTATGCTATATCAAGGTGTGATTCCAAGGCACACATATGTATCAGTAAATCCATTGTATTGTACAAACAATATACTTCCATTTTCATGATCATTTGAGTTCATATTTCCATGTTCTTCTGAAGTGTACTACTTATGCCATATCTCTCAGTTTTCTCAGTCAGATTGCAGAGATGGTTTCTCTGAGCTTGGTGCATCCTTTTCAGTGATTTAACTTGATAAAGTTAGCTCTATAAGTCTACTATATGCTCATCAATTTTCATTTCATTTGGGTATTGCAATCTTCAGTTATGTTCAGTTGAAGTCAACCCTGTCTGTTCATTTTCACTTCTCTGTCAGGTACCCGACTTTTTTACTCATCTTGTCAGAGCTGTTTCTCAATGTGTACTTACCCAAATTCAATGATTTAAATCTTGTTAGATTCAGCTTACTGTTTAGTATAAGCACACAAATTTTCATAATCATTGGATTCTTAAATCTCGAGTTATATTCATTTTTCTACTCACTGGTCTCAAACTGTAGCAGCCCGTGAAAATCGGGATGATGTCATCACTTGCTAAACATCATTCTCAGTGTGTGGTTCATTATTTTTTATGAGATTACTCTTGAAAGTTAGCTCTTTAAGTTAAATAGATTCCCCAAGAGGAATTAAGTTAATTGCTGCTGTGCTCAGAGAATTATGCAAAACACTGGACAGGTGTGTGAACCAAAATAGCAAGTTCTTCACCTCTGAGCTAACTCCAACTTATCTGTTTTGATCTATCTTTTTGTGAGTGATCTTCCAAGGTACATAGGGTGTCTAATACATCCATTGGCAAGCTAAAAGGGCTCACCATATACTCCTGGAGTTCATTTGGCTGGTGTAGATCAAGGATTTTGCAACACCTCTTCATCTTCAAGCACATACCTATCCATCTCTTCACAACTCTGTCACTTCCTCCACATAACTCGAAGTAGAAGTTTCATTGCTCCTTGTATCCTCTGATTTGGTAGGATCTTGTGTGGTTTTGAGATCCTCAGCTAAGTTGTCTTCCAAATCTATGCACTCTTGAAGACACTCACTTAGGGTTTGTAGTCGTTTTACGTATACTAAGATTCTCAATGTTCCATTGGTTAGACCTTGTAAAAATAGGGATATCATTTTTTTGCTGAGAAGGTCTCTCTATCACAGGGCATCGGGTTACGTATTGATTAAATCTTCGTGCTGCATTTTTTACTGTCTCATTAGGAGCTTGTTTGAAACTATGAATTAAGGATGATGAATTGTGCTTGATCCCTCGCTTAGTGAATTCCCAAATAAGTTCTTGGAAGAATTGTTCAATATGTTCAAAGCAATTTTGATCCAAGGATTGAAACCAAGTTAAGGCTATTCCCCTGAGGGTTAGCCCAAAGGATTCATATTGCGTGAAAAAGTCATCCACTTGCTTCGCTCGCAATACCTGCTTGAATTCTGCAATGTGGTCATACAGCTCTCTTGTGCCATCGTAACGATTTCGCATACATTTGGCCAATTAGATTGGTCTCAGTATTTTGTCGGGCTCTAGGGGTCGACTTATGATGCAAAAAGCGGGTTTTACTGGATGTATTCTAGCTCCTACACCTTGGGGTGGTTCTGCCCTAAGGGTGGTTCTATTCATATTTCCTATTCCTTGGTTAGGTTGGCTGTGTGGGTTAATACCTGGCATAGTGAATTGTACATGTGGTTTGTTGGGTATACTACCTTGGCTCATTTGTCCTAACACCTCATTTTCCATTCTTTGCTAGGTCTCAAATGGGTTTTGTGAGGTAGTTGCCTGATCTTGAGGAGGGAATACAGGCAAACCCATGTACTTTCATCTCAATCCATTCACTTCATCTACAGGCCAATATCTCCTTTGACTTTGATCTAGGTATGTAACTCTAGATGGATTTTCTGGATCCCTTAGCTCGTATATAGTTGTTGGGCTGATGCTTTCTCCTTGTGTCAGTGAATCAGTTTGGAGGACTAGGTGAGACCCATGGATCATGTATATGTCTAACAGGTAATCATCTTGAGGTATCAAATCCCCTCTCAAGACTTGAGTCACCACAGACTTGCCCCTTCGGGTAGTCACCAGTTCTTCTTGGTTAGATTTTTCAGAAGTTCCTTGTCCCTCTAATTCTCCTCTATCATTAATTTGATCAGGGTTTTCGGTTACTACATAGATCTGGCCCATCTTTTCCATGTAAACTCCACCTTCATACTTGACAGCTTGACTTGGAACTGTTTCAAATGCTGTAGTGTTTATCATTCTTGCTACTGACCTGTGTAGACCATCGAGGTAGATGGGTATTCCTTTGGTGGATATGTATTGAAGAGACATCCGATATTCCCCTTCCACTCTAGACATAAATCTTCCCTAGGTACTGAACTATGTATGTCTTCAGAAGCCAAGAGTCTCTCCCAGTTACATGACATTTCTGACTCACTCGTCTGTGAGCTCAGCACGTAGTGCTAACCACTGAGTTATGAGTCCCCGACTTGGTTGTATGGTTGACACTAGCCTCAGATGACTTTGTACTTTACCTATCCTTGCCTAAGTGTCTACTAGATCTTAGGTTCATAAGCTTTGTCTACAAGTCCCAAATTGTCCTTTGTATTGCTCAAAATCTTGTGGAACCCCTTGCTTCCTAGTCCAACCGGAGGGTCAACTTCAAAATACTATATCTAATAATCCACATATAAATTTTACCATGACCAATGGAATCTTGGTAGTACTCCCCACGAGCTTTCCAACGAACTCAAAATCACTACAAACGGATTTCGTATGAGAAAGTTATGTCAGTTCAGGTTTCTGGGGTTTAAAATAGGGAAACATGACCTCTCTAGGATTGCTTCAAAACAGGCGCCACACGACACTTAGTAAGTATCGGTGATACTTGGAAGCAGACAACACACGATACTTGGAATTCCACGACACACAATATCTGAACTAAGCGATATGCGACACTTGGTAAATATCGCGACACTTGGGCTAGGCGACACATGACACCTGAAGGATATCGTGACACTTGACCTCCACGACACTCGATATTCGTCAGGTGTCGCAAAGCCAAGTCAACGACACATGATATTTGCCAAATGTCACGAGGAATTTCCCACGACACACGATATTCAATAGGTGTCGCGAAGCTAAGTCCACGACACTCGATATCCGACAGATGTCACGAGAAGAATCTCACGATACTCGATATCCGACATATGTCGCGAAGCTAAGTCCACGATATCCGACACTCGTCAGGTGTCACGGAATAAATCACGACACTCAACACTCGTCAGGTGTCACAAAGAAAATCCCACGATACCCGATATCTGCCAATGTCGCAAAAATTCTCACGATATCCGACATGGCTAGATATTGCGACACTCAACCACAGGAGATCACGACATCTAGATGTCGCAACACTCAACCGCGGGAGAACATGACACTTGGACTTTTTGGAGTCCAAATTCAAAAACTTTTGCAAATATGAGTACCTTGTGTCCTCCTTGTCACTCCTATGTGTCTATAGATGCAAAATCTCTCTTCAAACCTGCGATACCACACTCACGACATTTGGTGCAGGTCACTTCACGTCCGGGACAGTTCACTCAATTTTTGGGTATATTGAGGTGTATTTCTTTAGCATTTCGGTTTTGCACCCTCTCTAAGGTTCTTTCTCACAACCACAAGTGAAACGAAGTGAATCTTCAGGCGAAAACTGAAAAAATCAGAGAAGATGAAGGTGGCAGAAGATGGTGATGATGATGAAGATCAAGATAGAAGAAAAACTCAAAAACTGAACTGAAAATGGTGATTTTTTTACCTTCCAATGTCGCTACTCTACGTCTTACTGTCACATGCTCGTCCTCCAAGCTCTCTCCCCGGCAACAGCGCCAAATTTGGTGTCACTCTAGCATAATGGCAAGTACCAATGTGAGGAGCTTCACCTCATAAATGTCAATCCGTGGAGACGTGAGGACTGGTATGAAGACCAAGAGCAAGTGAAAGTGCGCAAGTGCGCGAGTGAAAGCACACAAGCATGCACACACATATACACGCACGCGCACAAGGTAAGAGCAAAGAGTGGAACAATGGAAGGACTTTGATTGCAAAAGAAAATCTATTACAAAGCTCAAATCTACAACAAGCTAACCCCCAAAAATGAGCTCTCCAGCCCTTTTTATAGTTTTTGAGTAGTTTTGGCCCTGTCTAGACCTAGTGTCTGGCCTAGTTAAAAATTAGGTTCTAGGGCTTATTTGGGGGCTCAAACAGAGTCTAAAAATTATGAAAATTGGCAGGATGATACTTCTAATACTCCTCAAGCTCAAGGACTCTTTGGCTTGAACAAAATGGAATTGTAAAAATAGAAAATGGTATTTACAATGGTTTTTAGTGATAAAAATCACTATTTTTATAGGGATTTCTTATGAAAATTTTACATGTGCTTCTTGGAGCTCCCAACATGCTCCTTCTTCTTGTGTGTCCGCTTCATTGACACGCTTCCATGCTTTTGCGTGACCTTGACTGTCAACATACATGCATACAGATTTTCAGCCAAGACCAAAAACTGTTTGAAGCACATGAACACTTCGGACTTTGCCTTCAATGGATATAACCATGCATGCCTGGAAAAATCATCGATGAAAGTCACGAAGTAAAGATAATTCCCAAAAGGTGTCTACATAGGACCACAAACATCACTATGTACGAGCTGCAATTTCTGAGTAGCCCGAACTGAACCATCTTTTGGAAAGGACGAACGCTGCATTTTGCCCAAAATACAGCCTTCACAAACATGTTTTCCATGTGCCTCAAGTTTGGGCAAAGAGGACACCATTTCAGATTTCTGAGGGCATAGCAAACTAGCAAAATTCAGATGACCAAAGCATGCATGCCAAAGCTTTGCATCTGACATAGCCTGAGAATCATTTACTGCACATGCCA
The DNA here is from genome assembly GCA_020310875.1 of Ceratopteris richardii. Classification (NCBI taxonomy): domain Eukaryota; kingdom Viridiplantae; phylum Streptophyta; class Polypodiopsida; order Polypodiales; family Pteridaceae; genus Ceratopteris; species Ceratopteris richardii. The sequence continues at coordinate 63,741,302 of CM035408.1, read as the reverse complement.
AATCATTTACAGATCTTTCATAGTCTATGAGCTTATACAACCCACGACATAAAATGCCAGAAGCAATAATCACATCGCCATTTGACAGATCATGAATTGTACACCTGTCATCAACAAATTTCACAACCAAGACAATCTTGGCTAATGTAGAAACTGATAACAGGTTCTTCTTGATCCCTGGCACAAATAAAGCATCTGATAAAGTGAAAGAACTACCATCAGCAGTAGTCAAAATGATCTTACCAACTCCCATAATAGGATAAGAGGAGTTGTTGGCACATGTAATTGTATTCCCTGTAGGGGAAGGCTCGAGTGAGGAGAAGAAACTGCACTGTGAGGTAATATGTTTGGTCGCCCCACTGTCAAAGTACAAAACATCTGAGTCTACTGCAGACATGCACTGCTCATGAGAAGATGGGTCAAAACTGCAGACAATAGTAAACGCCCATTCTTCTTCTTGCACTCGATTAGCAGACTCTGTTTTTGATGTAGAGGCCTCTGCAACAACCATTCCAGCCTCTTTCTTCTTTGCCTCTTTAGCAGCCAGTTTTGGACAATTCTTTATGATATGATCATTCCCTTTACAATACTTACAAAACAATTTCTGCTTTTCTAATTTCTTCTCATCTTTATCTTCCTTCTTTGAATATGCAGAATTAGCAGATTTCTGCTTACTAGTTGAAGAGCTCCATTTTCCTTTGCCCTTCTGACTAGCCAGGAAAGCTTGATCTGCAACTCGCATAATGGACGTGTTCTGCCTGGACTGATCTTCCTGCAACAGAACAGATACTAACTCCTCAAATGATAAGGCATTTGGATTGCCTTTCATCATCAACCGAAGACTAGAAGCAAAACTCTGATATGAATCCGGAAGACCATTCAGAACGGTCTGCACAAGTGAGCTATCTGGTATAATCTCATCAGTAGAAATCAACTGTTCCTTCAAGTCTTTGATCTTCGTTAGGAAACTGTCCATAGAATCACCTTCATTCATGTGCTCACTCTCCAACTGTTTTCGGAGGTAAGCAAAATAAGCCTCATTCCTAGCTTGGTACAATGTGGTAAGTGTATCCCAAGCATCCTTAGCTCTTCTACAAGAGCGAATGTGAGGAATAATGGCACATTTGATAGACAAAGCTATCAACGCATGTGCCTGGGCATCTCTGCCATCCCAGCGAATCTGTTTTGCAGTAGGTGCAGCAGAAACCGCAACACGAAAAGGAATATGCAGAATATCATCATCTTCGATACCTTTTGCATCAGCTTCAGTACCGGAGTTGTAATAGTTGCAGGTGTGATAGGACATTTTTCGACACCTTGCACAATGTTCTGCAGTCCTTTTGCAACCAACACATGTCGCATCATATAAGCCCATAACAGGTAGTTGGTACCATCCAACTTATCCTCAACAACCAACATACAGAATACATCACTGCTTTCAGCCATGATCGGTGACTAAAATACCTTGATGCAGAAAATTGACTGTATCTCAAAAATTTGAACAGAATTACCCATAAGAATTCCACTAGACGTATAGACTTCGAGATGCTTATATTGGGGAGCAGAAGCTGGTATATACCTTTGGCACAAAAAGACAAAATAGCTTGCACAAGCGCTGTGATAGTGCATTCGGAGGCCAAAACGAGCTGAGATCGTGATTTCGGCACCACAAGGCGAAGCCATTTTGATCTTTGAAATACCCTAAGTATGCTCACCAAATTTCATGCGAATCTGAGACTACAACCGGAGGAGTGTCGAAGGTGCCCTAGATGAAGCGATGACCTGTTCTGATACCAATTGTTGGAGTTAGACGTCTGCGGAAGCACGTGAACAACACAAGGAAGAAGAAGAAGAAGCTTGGAGCACAACACACAATACTGAATTTATTACTCGAGAATGTACAAAGATAAGTAGCCATTAGGGCAATAGGCGTATATACAAGCCGGGGAGAAAAACCTCCTAAAGAGGGAAAAAAGTGCCCCAGCAGTCCTAGTGTGTTCACACACATCACCACCTAAATATATCAACAGTTGCCAATATGGGACTGCTATCAACATGGAGGAGAGCTTACAAGAGACTGTTAGCTTCTTTATGGATGTTTTCTCTAGTTCTCCCAAGAGGGGGGAGGATATTCTGAGTGCCAGAGCCTCCATTGCATTATAAAGGGTGAAAACCCTCCCTCAGGCCTCGCCTCTACGTGCCCCCCTCTATCGGTGAGATTAAAGAAACCGTCAATAAATTGAAACCTTGTAAATCTCCTAGTATTGATGGGATTCCTAATGAATTTTTCTTGGAACTCAAGGATTTCCTTACCCCTTACCTTCTGGTGATTTGGAAAGAGGTTGCTAGGAAAGGTGCTCTCTCATCTCATACCAGCACTGGTGTCATTAGACTTATCCATGAAAAAGCCCTAAGGAGGACCTAAATAATTGGAGACATGTTACTTGCCTCAATTTTGTGTATAAGATTTTTGCTTCCACTCTTGCTAGAAGACTTAGCCCCCTTATGGACAAAATTGTGTTGGCTATGCAAAAGGGATTCATTAAAGGAAGATACATATTAAATGCCATCATTTCTATATGGGAAGGGTGACTATGCTAATGAAAGGAACATAGATTACTACTTCTTCAAAGTTGATTTTGATAAGGCTTATGACAAAATTGAATGGGATTTCATCCTACAATCCCTATATGACATTGGTATTGGGAAAATGTTTATTAAGTATGTTAGCACCCTTTTTGGCAATGCTTGGTCTAGACTATCTATGAACGGTGAACTGTCCTCCCCCTTTAGAATTTGTAGATCCATTAGACAAGGTTGCCCTTTGGCTCCCCTCTTATTTTCCATATCTAGTGATGCTCTTGGGTGGTTGGTGGAACATGAAATGCTTAAAGGGAACATCAAAGGCATCCCCATTCCCAACTCTAACAAACAACTTGGTTTGTAGATGTTTGCTAATGACACTAATATGTGCACTGTGGCTTACCCCAATTCTGTAGCTTGCTTTTTGGAATGCTTGAAAATTTTCTGCTTAGCAAGTGGTTCCCATATCAGTCATTCTAAAATTGGATTTGGATCTTCTAACAATTTGGTATCTGACTGTATTCCTAGAAATGGTTGTCTTATTTTGCAAGAATATGTCATTTTTAGACTTTTGGGGATTCCCATGGGTTTCAATGTCTCAATGCAACAAAGATGGGAGTGGATTTTTGACAAATTTAGGAAAAAGGTTTTTAGGTGGTATAATGTGTACTCTTCTCTCTCTCATAGATATTTTGTGCTCAAACATTATTTGCTACCTACTTTGGTTTACTACTTATCCTACTGGATGCCATCCAAAGGTCAAATGAACCAAGTGATTGCTTTTGCTAGGAGGTTTCTATGGGTTGGGAATGAACACGCCTCCAAAGTTCCAAAGGTTCCTTAGCGCATCTACTATCTTCTCAAAAAAGAGAGTGGTCTGGGTATTATTAACCCAGTCAAATTTGGCGGAAAATCTTTCTGCTAAGTGGATTTTCATATGTATTAATTCCATTGACATTTGGGCCTTACTTCTAAAAAGAGATACTCACAAGTATTATGTTAAAAATTATAAATCATGGAATAATAACCATTTGTGGGACATTTTTGCTTCCCCCCAATCTTTTTGTCATGTTGGAAGTGTTTTGTCCTACAGATTCTGGAGAGCTTGGATGAAGGTGAAATCTTTTTGCTCTCCCAATAGTGATTTCAAAACTAACCTAAACTTCTTTATTCGGGAGTCCCCTTGGCATGGGTGGTTAGCCCTATGGCACAATAAAACTCTTGCCATAAAAGAACACAAATGCTTCAAACATGGGATCAAGAACTAGAGTTGGTTTCTCCAATCAGCTGAGATATTATTTGATGATGAGATCATAGAACTTACAGACTTGTCCTCTTCATGTGTGCAGGTGATCCTTGCAAATGGAAAGAAAAACTTATCGTTTCCTCTCAGGAAAGCTCTTTTGGTCTCTAGTCATAAGAGTCTGATGTCTATAAATATACTCCCTCAGAATGTCATGTTAGTACTTAAAAACAATCCTCCAAACAAATGGAGAGATGTCCTATTGTCCTTGTACTCTAGAGACAGATTCCTGATGGTTTTTTGTATTAAGGATATTTGACCTGTTGTTTGGGGTTGGTGTCCCTTATTGACCCCCTGGTTTTGTATTTGGTGGGATCTCTGCTTCCCTGTACACATTGTACTTTTATCATTAATTAATCTTCCTTCTTGTTGTCTCAAAAAGAAAAAGAATCTAGAAAATTTCTTTCTTTTTCTTTGAGAGATGCGAATGTGGGATTGTACAAAGGCTTGTGATTGATCTTTCTTCAAAGGTAGTATGCTCCAATGTTTGCAACCTCTACCATGAAGTAGTACATAGGTTACACAATAAGTAGTGTTACATTATGAAGCATTACAGTTACCACACATAGAGATGAGTCTCTTTTTCCTCCCAACCATATGCCTATAGTTCTCTCCAAGGGGTTGCCTACTATGACACATGAATTCTAACCATCCAAGTGCCAACCATTTAGCTACATGTGTGCCAAACATCCTAGTTAACTCAAATTAACTCAAGTAGATACTTCTAGAAGGCTCTACAACTATTTGGGCAAAACATTTTACATTCTATCTCACAAAGAAGAAGCAAAACATGCAAGAGGGCATCTTTGACCCCTCCCATAAGGTATCATATGATGTCCAAATTTGATGACCTTTTATTATATGTGTTTCTTGGAGTATTGTTTACAGGAATATAGATTCAAAGTTGAGAATGTATCTCCAATTTCACTTTGGGAAGCATTCAACGTAGGCCCTTCAAACATGTTTCCAGTTAGTGACAACCTAACAGCTAGTCAACTTCGCACACATGTTTCTCTTTGCTTGAGTGTCCGATTTTGATGATTTTAGCTTTTTTGAAAGCTCTTCTCATAAGCTTTCCAACTATATGTAGATGACTAGAAACAAAAAATATTTAGTAGGTATATGCAACAAATTTGTTCTCATCATCTCTCTCTTAAGCTTGTAAAAGTAGGAAAATCATATTTAACTTTGTAATGTATATGTAGCACATGATGTGCCTTGGGCAATTTTATATCTGTATATTTGACACATTTAGGTGCCTTAGGGACATTTGTATCAGCACATCTTCATGCTCTTGTGACATTCATATTATGCCCCAATGTTGAGGGGAAACACTATTATTGTTTTGTAAGAGAGAAAGAGGATAGGTGAAGCAGATGCAAGTGCATCTCAAAGCATCAAGGACTATAAGAGATGGAAGTCTTGATGCAATGCATCTCCTACAACATTGAAGACCCGTTGGATCACAATCAAGACCTCTTTCCTCTTGATTTCTTGTTTTCTCTTATTTGATTCGGTTGCATAATGCATAGTTTAGGGCGTATGCATGATTATGAACATGAATTATAGGAATGTTTAACTTCTCTTTATTTAGGCATTCATGAAAGAATTCTACATCTTCATTTACGGAAGGAAATGAACAACATACATATATAGTTCCATGAATTTTTGCAATATTATCCATGGTATGCTAATTTTAAAAAAACTTAAGGAAGTTTAAAACAAAGAAGTAGCATACACAAGTATTAAGAACAAGGTTATGCAACACAAATCTTGTTGTTAGCATTTGATGTTTTTAGCAGGTTATGGAGTTTATATGTGAGAATATGGCTTGTATGCCATGGGCTTGCCAAGCCCTATGCTATAGTGGATGACTTGTGTACCATTGGCTCGCAAGGCCTTATGTTTGATCTTATGGTTCAAATTTTTTGGAACTCCATTTCCTTGGGGAAAAGTTGTCAAAAATTTTCCCACCTCATGGCATTTTATTGGGGTATCATGAATAATACCCAAAGAGTGACTAGTTTCACTCATGCACATCACTTAAGTAGTGCAACATCTTTGCTACACTACTAAGGAAACCAACTAGATGGGATCAGGGAGATGGTTTTCATGGGAGAGTATTGAGGGGTGCTAATGTGATTCGAGTGATGGTTAGGAAGATCATTGAGGGGTGCTAATGTGATTCGACGCCATAGTTATGGCACCAACTCTATGATTTAGAGCATAGATCCCTTAGTGGGGAATATTTGGGGTACCCAATACATATATGTATGTTAGGATCTAGAGAGAGATACTTAGACTCAATCCTGGTACCTAAGAAAACTTTAATTTGGAATAGACAGGGATATCCAGTGTCACATGTTGACAAGAGCCAAAATTAACTAGTTCAAGGATATGGGATTCATTTGAGTCCACCTATATGAGTTTAGGATATGGGACTCATTTGAGTCCAGCTACATATTCACTTATATCTATATGGAATATATATTTGATTTAGTGTAGGTATGACACCATGAATCGGAAGAAGGCTCCAATGGTATGGGATGGTGGAAACAACTTCCCTTTGAGTACTCTTCTTCTATGGCTAGGGAGAAAAGGACTCATAATTCATGGGGACATGTCTCATTAGATTAGAGGATAGCTCTTAGAAGACATTTCCTTAGAGTTGGGAGTCATCACTCATAGTTTATGGAATATTTATTCTTCCAATAGAGTATGAACTCAGTACTTTTATCTCCATAGACATTGCATACTCACTTTATAGTTTTCAGGAAGGATGATTCCATTAGTGTGGATGGATCATATAGAGCCATACATAGATGATGGTTGGCAGAGATAATTTCTTTAGTATGGATACACATCTATTTATTATGGGACCATGTCACATCATTGCTGACCATTTTAATAGAGGGATTTGATCCTTAGAAGGAATTTATTTTTTTCCACTTTCATTGCATACACCTTCATTATTTATGGGAGATTGGTTCTCCATCTCCATAAGAACGTATGTAAATGAGGGATTATGCATTAGTTTATGGAAGGGAGGAGCAAATGAATTCATAAATCTCTCTTTTAAGGAGAGGAGAAAGTGAAATTTAGCTCATAGATCGAGGAGAGATCTCATTTATCTCACTTTAGCTATTGTTCTTTGAAAGAGAAAAAGGAAAATGAAAAAAGGATTTCTTCATAGGAGAATAATAGAGTATGTTTACCTTTAGAGAGAAGAGGTGTTTAGAAAACATCTCTTAGTTTGTATTCTAAAAGGAATTTATTTGCTTTTCAGTATAGTTTTCCTTCATATGGGAGTTTGGTTCTCCACCATGTTTGAAGGAAAAAGGCATGGAGAACTTATATACATGTTCTCAATTTTGGATTAGTAGAGCATTTGGATTCAACAAAATCCCTTTCAAAGGGAAAGGGAAAGTGGAATAGATTCCACTACTAGAGCTCTTTTCCTTAGATGAAATTAGAAAGAGAGTGGAATAGATTCCACTAATGGAGCTCTTTTCCTTAGATGAGATTAGAGAGAGAGAGTTTCACTTTCTCACTTTTAGATTATCTAGATAGAAGTGGCGCTCTTCTATCAAAGACGATAGGGAGATCAGATAGTTAGCGGTTATATTGAGCCTTGACTAAAGTCTCTAGAGAGAAGTAGTTATGTTATTTCTAGTGATGGTCCTTGACTAGATGAGATGATCTAGTTACTTACATTAGTGAGATTGGGAATAGAATAATGAATCTTTCTTTAGAATCTCTAAGAGGTAGGGATATATCTAACTTATTGGGTTACCAAATTCTTAGTTGGTGTTTCATGTCGATATATTTAGGTAGTGATGTGTGTGAACATAGTAGGACCGTTGGGGCACTTTTTTCCCTCTTTAGGAGGTTTTTTTCCTCGGCTTGTATATACACTCATTGCCCTAATGGATCACTTATCTTTGTACATTCTAGTGGTAATACACTTTAGTATTGTGTGTTGTGCCCCAAGCTTCTTCTTCTTCCTTGTGTTGTTCGTGTGCTTCCATAGACCTCAAACTCCAACAATTCGTATCAGAGCAGGTTGCCGCTTCATCTAGGGCATTGTCAAAACCTCTTTGGTCACAGTCTCAAAATCGTATGAAATTTGATGAGCATACTCAAGTTGACTAGGAGATCAAAAGTACTTCGCTCTGTGGTGTCGAAATTGTGTTTGAGCTCCTTTCAGCCTCCAAATGCACTATCATAGTGCTTGTGTAGGCTATTTCATCTTTTTGTGCCAAAGATAAATATAGGTTTTGATTCGCCAGTATAAGCATCGAAGTCTACTATAGGTTTAGCAGACCTTGACAAGGTAGTTCTCCTCAACTTTTTGAGATACAGTCAATTTTTTGCATCAGGGTATTTTAGTCAGTGGACATGGCTGAAAGCAATGATGTATTCTGTATGTTGGCTATTGAGGATAAGTTGGATGGTATGAATTACCCATTATGGGCTTATATGATGTGTCATGTGTTGGTTGCAAAAGGACTATGTAATATGGTGCAGGGTGTTGAGAAACGTCCTATTATACCTGCAAATACAGGTATTGAAGCTGATGTAGATGGTGTCGAAGATGGTGATATTCTGTAGATTCATGTTCATACTGTGGTTTCTATTGCACCTGCTATAGAGAAAATTCATTGGGATGGCAGATATGCTCAGGCACATGCATTGATAGCCTTGTCTATCAAACGTGCCATTAATTCTCACATTCGCTTTTGCATAACAGTTAAGAATGCTTGGGATACACTTACCACTATATGCCAGGCAAGGAACGAGGCTCGTGTTGCTTACCTCCGAAAACAGTTGGAGAGTGAGCACATGAATAAAGAAGATTCCATGGAAAGTTTTCTAACAAAGATCAAAGATTTGAAGGAATAGTTGATTTGTTGATGAAGTCTTGCTTGATAGTTCACTTGTGCAAACTATTTTGAATGGTCTTCCCGATCCATATCAAAGTTTTTCTTCTACTCTTTGTTTGATGATGCAAGGCAATCCAAATGCCTTAACATTTGAGGAGTTAGTCTCTGTTCAGTTGCAAGCAGATCAGTCTAGGTAGAACAGGTCCATCATGTGTGTTGCAGATCAAGCTTTCCTGGCTAGCCAGAAGGGCAAAGGTAAATGGAGCTCTTCTACTAGTAAGTAGAAATCTGCTAATTGTGCACAATCAAAGAAGGATGATAGAGATGACAAGAAAGTAGAAAAGCAAAAATTGTTTTGAAAGTATTGTAAAGCAAATGATCATGTCATAAAGAATTGTCCAAAACTGGCTGCAAAAGATTGAAGAATAGGCGTTTACTACTGTTTGTAGTTTTGACCCATCTTCTCCTGAATAGTGTATGTCTACAATAGACTCAGATGTTTGGTACTTTGATAGTGGGGCAACCAAACATATTACCTTGCAGCAGAGTTTCTTTAGTTCACTCGAGCTTGCCCCTACAGGGAATACTATCACATGCACCAAAAAATCCTCTTATCCTATCATAGGAGTTGGTAAGATCATTTCGACTACTATTGATGGTAGTTGTTTTACATTGTCAGATGCTTTATTTGTGCTAGGGATCAAGAAGAATCTGTTATCGGTTTCAGCTTTAGCCAAGATTGTCTTGGTTGTGAAATTTGTTGATGACAAATGTACAGTTCATGATCTGTCAAATGGAAACGTGATTATTGCTTCTCGCATCTTATGTCATGGGTTGTATAAGCTCATAGACTATGAAAAATCTGTGAATGATTTAGCATGTGCAATATATGATTATCAGGCTATGTCAGATGCAAAGCTTTGGCATGCACGCTTTGGTCATTTGAATTTTGCTAGTTTGCTACACCTGCAAAAATCTGAAATGCTATCCTTTTTGCCCAAACTTGAGGCACCCAGTAAACATGTTTGTGAAGGTTGTATGTTGGGCAAAATGCAACATTCCTCCTTTCCAAAGGATGGTTCAGTTCGAGCTACTAAAAAATTGCAGCTTGTTCATAGTGATGTCTGTGGTCCTATGCCGACACCCTCTTTTGGAAACTATCTTTACTTCGTGACTTTCATTGATAATTTTTCCAGGCATGCATAGGTATATCCACTGAAAGCAAATTCCAAAGTGTTTATGTGGTTCAAAGAGTTTCTGGTTCTTGTTGAAAATCTCTCAGCATGTAAAATGGGCACCCTCCATTCTGATCGAGGGGGGAATATATGTCTTCAGATTTTTTAATGCATTTTTGGTTGAACATGGGCTAAAACATCAGTGTATAGTGCCGTATACACCTCAATAGAATGGAGTAACTAAAAGGAGGAATAGTTCACTCATGGAGATGGCAAGGTGTATGGTCAGAGTCAAGCTTTACCACATGATTTTTGGCTTGAGGCTATTATGTGTTCAACATATGTACTTAAGAAGTGTCCCACTAAAGCGTTGTAGTCTATCACTCCATATGCAGCTTGGCATGGTCTCAAGCCATCTTTTGCTCATTTTCATGTTTTTGGTTGTTTGTTATATGCATTAGTGCCTGAACAACAACCCAAAAAATTGGATGATAAAATAATGAAATGTATTTTTGTTGGCTACAGTTCTCAAAGCAAAGGCCATCATCTGTATCATCCACATTTTTGTTGGCTACAATTCTCAAAGCAAAGACTAAACACATTTTGGTTAGCCGTGATGTTGTTTTTGTGGAAGATGCTATTCGGCCATTACTTTCATGTACTAAGGAGATATCTATAAGCTCCAAAGACATGTATGATACTTTGCTACCTCTTTTAACAGGTGGACAATGTCGTGCTAGTCCTAATGAGGCAAATTCTCAGCCTTTACAGGTTTCATGTGACGATGCAAATCATTCCATTTTTTATGTAGATTTACATGATGCACTTCTTGATGAGAGTTTTGATATCCAGGAGCCAAAAACTATGCCAAAATGGCTGGTGCAAACTTTGTGTGACAGCAAATTAGATGCACCTCTCTCATATCGTACTCCTTTAGGCTCTCATAGTGCCTCTTTTGCATCAGATTGTTATGCTATGGTTGCCTCTAGTCTTTGTGATGAGAATGAGTCTGTTTCGTTTGATGAAGCAAAAAATTCTAAAAATTGGATGGCTACAATGCAATCAGAATATGATGCTATCATGAAAAATGGTAGCTGGTCTTTATGTGACTTGCCTGTTGGCAAGAAGGCCATTGGCACTAAGTGGGTATAGAAGCTGAAGCATAAGCCTGATGGAACAGTTCACAACCATAAGGCTAGGCTTGTTGCAAAGGGTTATGCTCAGGAAGGCGGCATTGATTTTGATGAGACCTTTGTACCTACATGCCGAATGACTATTGTTTGTAGCATCTGTGCACTTGCGGCTCATCATGGTTGGAATGTACATCAGCTGGACATTAAAACTACATTTCTAAATGGTGACTTGCATGAAGAATTGTATGTTTTTTAGCCCCATGGCTTTGTGTAGAAAGGGCATGAAAACCAGGTGTCAAATTAAAGAAGGCTTATATGGTTTAAAGCAAGCACCATGTGCTTGGTATGAAAAGATACATGCCTATCTGATTGCACATGGTTTTAAGAACAGTCCAACTAAGAGCACGTTATGTGTTAAGCATGCAAATGACGTGCTTTTGATCATTGTTGTGTATGTTGATGACATGTTGCTCACTAATCGTCATGAAAATCATATTGTTGATTTCAAGATTGATTTGCATGTCTCATTTGAGATGTTTGATTTGGGGCATTTGCATCATTATCTGGGCATTCAGTTTAAGCAAGTTGATGGTGGAATAGCTTTGTGTCAAACGAAATATATTGACACATTATTGCAATGTTTTGGCATTGAAGACTGCAAACCTATTGCCACTCCTATGGAGACAGATGTATGATTGAGTCTTCATGATGCTGGAGATGCATTTGATGCTGTTCTCTATCAGCAAGTTGTTGGATGCTTGATTTACTTATGCATTACTTGGCCAGATACTCAGGTTGTTGTCTCGTAGATGAGCAGGTTTATGCATTTCCCAAGATTCAAGCATTGGCAAGCACTTAAGCGCATCTTTTGCTACTTGAGTGGTACTCGGCTACTTGGATTGTTTTATCCCAAGGGGGATCACTACCACCAGATTTACATGCTTTTTTTGACTCTGATTGGGCTGGTTGCTATGATACTCATGTGTCTACTAGTAGCTTTTGCTTCATGCTTGGTAGCTCACGTATATCTTGGTTGAGCAAGAAGCAGCCTATTGTGGCCACTTCCAATTGTGAGGCTGAGTATAGGTAAGCTTTCACAATGACTGTTGAGTGTGTGTGGTTAAGACACCTTATGGCTGATTTGGGTGTTGGTCAGTCTTCTGCCAGCACCATCTTCACTGACAGTCAGAGTGCATTGGCAGTTGGTAAGAAACAATTAGAATAAGGATCGTTGTAGACCCCGATTTCTGTTATTAAAAGCAAAGGCTCTCTATGAAAGAGGCCAATTTTTACTTTCATGCATGCTTTTCAAAGTAGCTCTCATGTAACCACTATTTTCGACATAATCAAAAGTTCCTATAAATACATGCACTCAGTGGATTGTCAAAACAGAGTGCATGAGGGAGATTGAACCCAATCCTGTGTTCTATCTCATCTCTTGGCGTGTCTAATTTTTTGTGTGTTTTTTGCATCTATAACCTCTATGTGCGCATGAACAAGATCTTGATAACAACAACACATAGAGATGATCATGTACAATTTTTACATGGGAATGCCTAGAGTATTTACATAACTCTATTTTCGGGGACAAAAAGGTTTTCCAAGAGGGGAAGAATGTTATAGAGATAGTTTATGACATGAGGGTCTGACAAGTTCAAATGGGTTTGAGAGTGGAGATCATTTTGTCATTCAAGTGTTGGGTAGAAGTCTTGAGAGTAGACTTAAGGAAACATGATTATGCTCTCTAGTCAAGAAAAGCTGCTTGACCTAATAGTTAAGTCATTTGGATAAGAAGGAAGAGGCATTGGGTTCATGTTCTATGAGAGATGTGGAAGAGTGTTTTGCCCCAAGATCTCTAAAGCCTTCTAGAAGCATCCACTTGAGTTAACTGCTAGGCTAAGCACATTTGCTTGTCTAGAGGGCATAAGCACCTTTTTCTTAAGTCTACTCTTGAGAGTTTTACCCAACACTTGAATGATCAAATGATGTCTGATCTTAGATTCATTTGACCCTGTCAAACCCTCATGTCATTGACTTCTTTATAACACAATAATCAATGAGCAAACCATTATAATCATATCTCAATGTAATTGGATGAAATTTTTACAAAAAGCCAAAGACACACAAATTAGTCGTTGTAGACTTGCTAGAGAACAACATAAATGTCTAACCATGAGAGTCTCTAAGAATACTACTGATGCTTCTAATTATCATTTAGTGCACTATCATACATAGTGAATAGTACCAATGTATTCGCCAAAGTATGAGAGCCTCCTAGAATATAATTGCTTTCTAGTGATGATGTGGCATAAAAGTTGGGAAATGCATCCTCCCTATGTGAACAAGGGATGGTGTATGTTAATCCATAATTAGTTGAATGGTTATCACTTATAGAATGTTGAATTTTAGAGGTTAATTCATTGAGTTATTAATGTGCTTTGTGTATTTTATATAATAGTTAAAGGTATGTGAGGGAATTGATGGGTGTGGATGTATTCAGATGTGTTTGGACACAAATAAGAGAAATCATATTTTATATATATTTTGTAAATAAAGACCCACATAGAGGGTTTTTTTTTTAATCCATAAAAATAGTGGTTAAGATAAAGATCATTGTAGGCCACAATTTTTGTCAACAAAAGATAAGGCTCTCCGTAAAAAAGAGCAACTTTTTACTTTCATGCTTGCTTTTCAAAATATCACCCTCATTGTAATCTCTATTTTGGACATAATAAAAAACCTATAAATAGACACACTTTGTAGAATCGTCTAACAGAGTGTGTGGGGGGGAGATTGCAACCAATATTGTGTACTATCTCATCTATTGTGTGACTCTATTTCTGTGCGTTTTCAATTTTTGTACTCTTTGTGTACATATGTTCGTAAGATCTTGTAATAGTAGTATTAGAGCATGTGTGCATCACTACAGAGGGGGTCCAATGCTATTCATTTTTGGCTTCTAATCATATGTTAGGTGTCTAATTGCTGTTGGATTTTGATCCTTGTCCCTATCCTGATAAATTTTGTTTTCATTTTCATTTTTCAATTTTAATTTCTAGTTCTTGTTCCAATTCCTGAACATGAACCTACATTTTATGGCTACAATTTACTCCAAGGCATTGACTAATGCATATAAATTTTGCATCTTTCGTTTCACTCGCACCCATGGCTTTGTTGACAACCATTGGCTACACATGAACACTCTTTAATTAAGGAGTGGCAATAAGGAGTCCCTCATCTATCAAGGAGGGGATTTGAAGCCACAACCTCAAGTGTTTTACCACTACACTATTCACCTGTGTTGACACTATTCCTTTTTACTTATATTTAAAATAACTTTCATCTCTCTTACTTTTTCAATTCCCAAGAACTACCCTTCCCTTTTCCATTTGAATTCAAGAATTCATAATTTTTTTTTCACATCTTTAGCAAGGGGTTTTCTTCTTCTATACACCCATGGACCCTATGCATACCATGGAGGAATTTGGTGAATCACTTCTACCTGGGGTACCGCTCGAACAACAATTGGAGCTCTTGTAGCACAAACTTCAAGGCACCCAAACTAGATCCGAGAATGTGATGAAATACTTCAAAAGATGCATTCTGAGTATGACAACCTTGCAAGGGTGTTGAAGGCCATTATTACCGCTCAAACTAATGGCTCACATTCCAAGACTATCGTAAAGAACTTATGACTTTGATGGTTTGATGGTCGTAAGGATGGCCAACTTGTTTTATCAAGGTTATCCTACTTTGACGTTTTTTCTTTAGAAAAATCCTACTCCAAAAATAATAAAGTGAAGTTTTCTACTAATTATTTAGTAGGGAAGGCCCAACTCTAGTGGAATGTTTTAGGACATATTGAAGATCGTCCCATGACATGGAAGGCCTTTCAAGAGAAGGTTAAGGAGTCCTTTCTTCCCCCTTAGTTCCATCTACATGTTCATCATTCATGGACCACATTCACATGGAAGGAGGTTGATACCGTTACAACTTACACTAGGTGATTTTGGCAAAATCTTTTAGTTTTTTAAATGGTTGAAGATGTTCCTGAACATACCTTGCAGAGGAAGTATGAAGATGGTTTGGAGATGGGAATCCAAGCCAAGCTTCACACACTCCGGCCAACAACACTTTACAAAGCTATTCTTTTGCTCATGATGCAAAGAAGGAGTTTCAATCAATTACCAATTTGATCCGTTTGCAAAACCACGCCCACCATAACCTTTCGACAAGACTATTTTTTGTGATTATCAAAGTTTTATTCTTGTTTTAAATCAATCATGAGAAGCATTTAGAAATAGGTTTTAGGATGTAAGAAGACATTTTAGTTACTTTTACTACTGTAAAGTAGAATATTTAGGGCATATTGTTGAGTTGATGTAGACACAACAAAAATCAAAGTAATGGTAGAATGGCCTATAACTCAATGAGTTAGTGGTGTGCATTCTATTCTTGGGTTGGCTAGCTTCTATAGAAAGTTTGTTAAACATTTTTCCTATTTCTCACTTCCACTTACTTTATTATAAAAAGAATCCCAATAGATCCATAAGACTTAATTGAACCCTCATTATGATCACTTAATTTTTGAATATCATTCACACTTACAATAATTCGACTCCTCCAAGACACATTTCCCTCCAAGACACATTTCCCTGTCTGAGTTTTTACATGGAACATGCTTATTCTTTTTTTCAGTGATGGGATATGTGACTCACCATCCATGTCTATTCTATTTATATCAACTTAGGTCAGTTGCTTTTTCAACATAGGGCACTTTATCACTTATGGAATGTTGAATTTTGAAGTTTAATTTATTGAGTTATTACTATGCTTAATAAATCCCTCTTATATCAAATCTTCACTTGCTAATAAATCCCCCGAAAGTTTTTGTAGGTTATTTGTATTTACTTTTTCGAGCAACAATAATTTTTTTTCTTCAAGATGCAATGATTGTCCATAACTTATTACAATGATGCATTCCATATGTTGGTTGTTGAGGATAAGTTGAATGGTTCCAAATACCCATTTTAGGCATATATAATGTACCATGTATTGGTAGCAAAGGCCCCATGGGCCCGTTATGCACAATGGTGAAATACATCCATCGCAACTAGAAATGCCACAAACATAGCTAATGTAGCTTATGTAGATGGTATTGAGATGCTATAAATTCTCTTTTTTTCTTATTTTTATTTTCATTTTGTCAAGTGCACCACTCGCACCTTTTTCCAATATAGAAAAACTTTGGTGGGATATAGAAATTTACAAGCATGAGCCTTGATTATCCCATATATTCACCCATGTAAAGATCGATGGGAGATTTGTCAATTCTAATGCAAATCTTGAAGGTAGTTAAGCCTCATAGCTTACTTTCTTTGTACCTCTTCAACTAAAATGTGAAGCTTCTCAAAGTTAATCTAGAGATATTTCATTAGAATCGGGTCAGACAAATCAGACTATGCAATGAAGCTAATGCATGTTCGAGTACAAGTGGAACTCTCACACTAATTAGAAATGTCATCAAGATAGGATATCTTAATGAGCTCTTATCTATCAATACAAATTATTCACATAATTTGCAAAACCAAAACTCAAGAATTGAGAAAATTATAATAGAATATAAGAGATCTTTCATGAGTATAAGAAAATAACAAATGGACTATTCTCAAAGGAGGATTAATAGATAAAACTCATAGCAAAATAGTTCTATCACTAGAAAACACAAAGACTAGCTATGGCTAATCAAACTTGAAGAGAACTAAGGAAGATGCTTGTTATTTGGAACATGCACACAATAAGGAACAAGAATGTGGCTCAAAAAACTCATGTGAGCAAAATTGGTGAAATAGAAGGCAAAAATTGCTCCTAAAATTAAGGATGTAGGAACCAATCAAATTTCACCTAAAAGGTCACATTCCAACCATGATGGGATGGAAGTGCACGGATGCTATGAACGATAGTCATTCGACATGTAGGTGCAAAGGTCTCATCAAAATCAATGCCTTTTTCTTGAATATAACCTTTTGCAACAAGTCTAGCTTTATACCTCTGAACTATTCCATTAGGTTTATGCTTCAACTTGTATGCTCATCTAGTGCCAATGGCCTTTTTGCCAGGAGGCAAATCACATAAAGACCAGGTACATTCTTCATATTAGCATCATATTTTGATTGCATAGTAGCCATCCAATTGTTTGAATTTTGTGCTTCATCAAAAGAAATAGACTCATTCTCATCACAGAGACTAGAGGCAGCCATTGCATCGCAATTTGATGCAAAAGAAGCACTATGAGAGCCTGAACGAGTACGATATGACATAGGCACTATTGTGAAGGTACACGGTCAGGAGGATCAACTCTAACTGCCAATTCCCAAGGTCGGTGCACACAGGGTTCTTCTTGCGAATTCAAAGGATTCATCCTTACGATTGATGGATCAAATGCTTTCACTTGGTAGCAAAATGTTAGTAATAAAAGCTTGATTTAAATTGCACACAATTGATGCCATATATATGTCTATGAATCCCCACAACTTTCAACACATAAGAACAATGAGCTCTCCTTTGAAATACTATCTTAAGAAATTTTCACATAATGTTAGAGCCATGTATGTTCTCAAAAACAATGACCGTTCTCAAGATCATTACTCGTCAACATTCTCCATCCATCATTCTCATGGGAATTCAAAACATTAACAAGTCATCCCATAGTACTAATATTATTATAAAGTTGAATAAATTGCTCCATCATGCATGCATCTATCTCATAGCACCAACATATATTCACTAAACTATATCAATTTTGAACATCCTTTTTCGGTAAAAACGTAAGGACAAATATCCTTCTGGTAAGATCCATTTTTTTGGGAATTCTATTGATATTCTCGCACAATAGAATTTATGTTTTAAGTGAAGAATTTCCGCTTGAAATGCTTCTCATCTAAGGACTACTTGGAAGGATAACGACAAAGATTTTTTTTTGAATAATACAATAACCCTTTATTTATTAAATGCACCCTTCATTGGGTTTGTCCAAAAGATGAGTAGAGATAAATATCTCTACAATAGTGCATCATGAACAAGTATGAGATGACAGAGGTGCATCATGTAAATTTGCATCAGAAATGGAATGATCTACATCATCATGTGGAAGTTGTAAAGGCTGTGAAATCACCTCATTTGGACCAGCACTTGATTGTCCACCTGCAAAAGAGGCAACAATGTGTTATACACATCTTTGGAGCTAACTGTGTCTTCTTAGTACATAAAAGTAATGGCTGAATTGCATCTTCCACAAAAACAACATCATAGCTAACCAAAATGTGCTTAGTCTATGGATGATACAAATGATCGCCTTTGCTTTCAAAATTGTACCCAACAAAAATACATTTCACTATTTTACCATATAATTTTTTGTGTTGTTGTTCAAGCACTAATGCATATGCCAAACAACCAAAGATACATAGACGAGAAATATATGGCTTCCGACCATGCCAAGCCTCATATGGAGTGATATACTGTAGTGCTTGGAGGGACACCTATTAAGTAAATATGTTGCACACATAACAACCTCAAGCCATAAACTATGTGGTAAAGCCTAACTCTTGACCATACGCATCGCCATCTCCACGAGAGACCTGTTCTTTCTTTCAACAACACCATTTTGTTGAGGTGTATATGACATCATACACTAATGTTTTGCTTAGCCAGAAATGCATTAAAATCAGAAGACATGTATCCCACCCCCCCCGATCATAATGGAGCATGCTGACAAATTTTCAGCCAAAACCAGAAAGTCTTTGAAGCACATAAACACTTCAAACTTTGTTTTCAATGGATACACCCATGCATGCTTGGAAAAATCATCAATAAAAGTCATAAGATAAAGTTAGTTCCCAAAAGAAGGTGTTTGCATAGGACCAAAAACATTACTGTGAACAAGCTACAATTTCAGAGTAGCTCAAACTTAGCCATGCTCAAAATTCAACCTTCACATACATGTTTACCAGGTGCCTCAAGTTTGGGCAGAGAGGACACCATTTCAAATTTTTGTAGGCATAACAAACTAGCAAAATTCAGATGACCAAAGCGTGCATGCCAAAGCTGTGCATATGAGATAGCCAGAGAATCTTGCACTGCACATGCTAAATCATTGATATATTTTGCATACTCTATGAGCTTATACAACCCACAATAAAAAAATCTAGAAGCAATAATTACATCACCGTTTGACATATCATAAATTGTACATCTGTCATCAATGAATTTGAAAACCAAGCCAATCTTGGCTAATGCTGAAATTGACAATAGATTTTTCTTGATCCTTGGCACAAACAAAGCATCTAACAATGTAAAAGAACTACCATGAGCGATAGTGAGAATGATTTGACCAATTCCCATGACTAGATAAGAGGAGTTGTTGGCACATGTGATAGTATTCCATGTAGGGGCAAGCTCAAGTGAACTGAAGAAATTGTGCTATGAGGTAATATGTTTGGTTGCACTACTGTCAAAGTACCAAACATCTGAGTCTACTATAGACATACACTATTCATGGGAAGATGGGTCATAACTGCAAAAATGCCCATTCTTCATTCTGCACAAGATTAGAAGACTCTGTTTTGGGTGTAGAGGCCTCTCCAACAACCATTCAAGCCACTTTTTTCTTTGCCTCTTTTGCACCCTGATTTGGACAACTCTTTCTGACATGATAATTTCCTTTATAGTATTTGCAAAACAGTTCCTACTTTTCTAATTTCTTCTTGTCTTTTCTTCCTTTTTTGTTTGTGCAAAATTAGTACATTTCTGGTTACTAGTAGATGAGCCCCATTTACCTTCGCCCTTTTGACTAGCTAAGAAAGCTTGATCTTCTACATGCATAATGGACTTGTTCTGCTTGGACTAATCTTCCTGCAACAAAATAGACACTAACTCCTCAAATGTTAAGGCATTTGGATTTTCTTTCATCATCAACCAAAGAGTAGAAGCAAAACTCTCATATGAATCTAGAAGGCCATTCAGGAGAGTTTGCACAAGTGAACTATTTAGCAAGTCTTCACTAGCAAAAGTCAATTGTTCCTTCAAATCTTGATCTTTGTCAAAAAACTATCCATAGAGTCTCCTTCATTCATATGCTCACTCTCCAAGTGTTTTCGAAGGTAAGCAACACGAGCTTCATTTCTTGCCTAGTATAAGGTGGTAAGTGTATCCCACAACATCCTTTGCTATTTTGCAAGAGTGAATATGAGGGATAATGGCATGTTTGATAGACAAAGCTATCAATGCATGTGCCTGAGCATCCTTCCATCCCATCAAAGTTGCTCTATAGTAGGTGTAGCATGAACCACAACACAAATAGGAATTTGAAGATCATCATCTTCAATGCCATCTACATCACCTTCAATAAGTATATATGGAGATGTACTAGGTCATTTTTCAACACCCTGCACAATATTCCACAATCTTTTTGCAACCAATACATGACACATCATATATGCCCAAAATGGGTAATTGGTACCATCCAACTTATTCCCAGCAACCAACATATGAAATACATCATTGCTTTTAGCCATGGCCACTGACTAAAATACCCTGATGTAGAAAAAAATTGTATCTCAAAAAGTTGAACAAAACTACCCTCTTGAGCTCTGCTAAACCTATAGTAGACTTCGAGTCGCTTGTGTTGGAAAACTAAAACATGCATATATGTTTGGAACAAAGGGATGAAATTTCCTACACATGCACTATGATAGTGCATTCAGAGGCCAAAACAAGGTCGGATCCAAATTCCAACGCCACACAGAAGTTGTTTTGAACTCCTAATTGCCTTGAATATGCTCACCAATTTTGTACGATTTTTAGACTGTGATCGGAGGGGTTTCAACAATGCCCTAGATGAAGCAAGGACCTATTCTGATACCTGTTGGAGTTTGAGGTTTGTGGAAGCACACAAACAACACAAGGAAGGAGAAGAAGCTTGGCGCACAACACACAATACTGAATGTACTACCAAGTGAATGTGCAAAGATAAGTGACCCATTAAGGTTATAGGCATATATACAAGCCAAGGGACAAAACCTCCTAAAGAGGGAAAAAAGTTCTTCGGCAGTCCTAAGTGTGTTTACACACATCACTTTCAAAATATATCAAAAAATATAGCTAGATGGAATTATCACTAAGAGAAAGAGAACATCAAAATAAATAATTGATGAATAGGAACTCACTGGTAAGCATCTTTATAAGAGCTTTTTATGAGACATTGCATCCATGAAAGTGAATATCTTGCAAATTTCATAATGGATGGCGCAAGAGTTGCAAGAGGAGACTTCTCCTCCTATGGCTAATATGATTCTATTTTTTGGATTATGATGGCTAACTTTACACATGGATAGAAGGAACTATGTAAATTGCTGTTAGTGAGAACAATTCATTTTCATGGGATGAGACAACATTCAAACCAATCATGGGAGGATTGGACATTCATCGAGAAGGGAACCGATTTCCTTAGACCAATCAACCCACCTACCTAAGCTTCTTGTGGAGATATAAATATCAACATACGGTACTCTAAGGAAATTTTTTGCTCCTTTTCTTATATCTTTGACATGTGGTGGTTATGCATATTCGTGATGGTTACATGGATATTCCCCAAAAATCTTTTCAATTAGCGTATCTTGTTATCTTGTATTTAGTTCATCCTTGTATATCATACTTGTAGTAGTAATGGATAAATTTTTTTGTTCTTGCTTCTATTGAGTACTCCAATCTTCCTATTTGTGTGCTCATGTGCGTTAAAGAGCTCTCTATTTCATTCCTTTCCGATGACATGGTATAAATGTTAGTGTAGTCTGGAAGAAGCTCAACATTGAGGGATGTGTGATAATGTGCAAATCTCATAAGTCCAATGAAAGTCACATATTACTATGAAATTAGTGTGTAGATAGAAGAATTCAAAACCTTTCAAACGAAATCCTTCTAACTGAATTTCTAAGGATACACAACTTTCCGTTATGAGGTCATTTTGATCTCCATTTGGGGCTTGCGAGCATGAGGCCTATAAACAAAATAGACCTATTTAAAAAACCATGAAGCGTATTTTTTTATTTTCTTTACAAAATCTCATACCCAAAATATTATTTTATTTCGTATAGTGTTACATGAAAACCAAGTTCTTTTGCGTTTGCAACTCATATTCATGCAATTTGATAAGATAAAATATGTTTCATGCTTAGAGATTCAAAATTAATGCTTTGCTCAAAGGAAATAGATATACTACACGCACATTCAAAGGAGGCCATAAGACCCTTTTGTAGTTAGCAACAAGAAATCAGATTGTAAACAACAAAAGACATATGAATATTGGCACATATGAGCATAAAGGTGAATAATTGGTTGCTTATGATTATACAATATATCAATGTTGGGCATATATAGGTACATGTATGCCAAAGGAGGTATGGCAAAACTTGTTCACATTGTATGAGAACAATAGAAAAACATGGTAGTTACAAGTATAGAATGAGGTGTACACACTAGAGAAAAAGAGCATGTTGGTGAAGAAACTCTAAAACTAAGGAACATGCGAGTCACTTTCATCCATTGGTGTCATTGTAGACGCTGATGAGAAGGTAGAAGCATGCCTTCAATGGTATGTTTGAGATGCATTTGATGCTAGTCTCTACCAACAATTTAGTTGGTGCTTGATTTATATATGGACTACTCTACTTGGATTCAATTTTTTGCCTCTCAAATGAGTGGTGTCAAGCATTGCTGAGAGATTTAATTGTATCCTTCAGTAACCTAGAGTTGTTCTATTCCAAATGAGGCCAATAACGTTAGATTTACATGCTACTTTTGACTATGATTGCTCTAGAGGTTATGAAGTTTTGTTGTGTATCCACAAGTGTCCTTTGCCTCATTCTTGGTAGCTCATGTGAATCTTCATTGAAAAAAATAGCCTAGCATGGTGACTTCTACTGATGAGGCTAAGTATAAGGCACCTTTCTCACCATGTTAAGTGCTTCACATGTTTGCAAACTTTATCCAATTTTGATTATTGAATTTGGAGATGACAGAACACATCTTATTTCCCATTCGATAAATGTAAACTCATCTATGGAAGATGCAGAAGTAAAGTATCTAGATGATGTTTTAGATATCCTTAACATCATCAAAGTTCTTGTTTTTTGGGTAGATGGACATGTTGAATTCAATTTAGATTGCCTATATGTGGAAGATTGGTTAAAAAGGGGAGTAAAATTGGTAGAATGTTCAGCTTGAATTTGCAAGTTCATGAGTTGGAAAGAACCACATTTGCAAGAAGGTGAAGATGTTTTTGTAGACAAGGATTAAACATGCAAACTTACAAAGATTGAAGCCGATGAAGCTCAAAGAACTTTTCATGAGATATCCAGCGTTCGAAGTTGCAAAAATGCAGAATTAAATTTAATTATTATTAATTCTCGCCCGTATAACATCAGCCGGCCTAGCTCAGTCGGTAGAGCGCAAGGCTCTTAACCTTGTGGTCATGGGTTCGAGCCCCATGGTCGGCGATAGCATTTACATCCGTTCAGCATTTTACATCTTACATTTTCTTTTCAGCATTCTGAAAAAGGAGCTTCTCAATCTTCACTACATGTGTGTATATTAACGACTTTATCCGTCCACTTACGTGTGTGTATGTTTCTATGTATGTGTGTAAGAAGTCGTGGAGATGTAAACTATGTTGAGGAGATATTTCAACTTTCTTTGTTTTGCAAGTATTAGTCAAATTGGCGTGAAAAAGGCCATCCTAATACTTTTTTTATACTAGAATGATAGCGTTTATCACATAAACGTTGCAATACATCCAGAGTTTCGAGCTTCTTTTGTTTTTCCAAAATATGATCAAAATGATCAAGAATGTCATTTCTGTTATTTTTGTTCAAATGTGTTACAAAATGAAAGTGCAAGCTAGATCAATATTATATACAATCTTATCTATGGGTAGAGAAGTAGCCTAAGAGAGGAATACATAAATTGTTAATTTTAAATTATAAATAATTGAACATTTGGTATCGACATAAGGCATATCATCAAAGAGCTCATAACATTAGTATGATTTGTGCATCAAATACATTTTTGGTATCATCTATCTCTTGGACATCAAAACATAAGTAGGAATCGTCTCAAGATTTCCTGATGCATGCGTCAATAACATCATTAAGAGGTAAAGAGCAACAAATCAATGACTCTGCATTCAAGTATTCTATAAAAAAACAACCTATGTATTTATAACATTGCTCTAAATCATTGATTTATATGCTTTAAATAATTGAATTATGACACGGAGAACATGAGAATTGTGGGTAGATGGGTCTTCAAAAGCAATGAGATTTCAAAATTAACATGCTTCAATTTTCATTACATGATGGATCTAAAATAGAGAGAATAAGAATCATGATTGAATGCATCGATCCTACTTTGAGATATACATGGAGATAAGATGTGATTCATGTGATTACTCTAGAACTGACATATATCTTTACACAAAAAATCTAATGATGCATGCTAATATGTACTATGTGTATGCTAGGGTTCATTTGTTGGAAGATCTTGAAACAATGTGAATAATATTATTGAGGCCCACCCAATTCCAAATATATATAAGGGGAGAGGGGTGTCAAACTTGAGGACGATATACGATATTTATAGCTTTGGGTTCTTTCACATGATCACAAATTATTGGAATATATAAATCATAGCCAAACCAATCAAGGTGTCACTCTAAAATCAAGTTTGAGAGATTTCATAGATCCATATTTTCCTTCATTATGTCTACATATCTTAGTGAAAACCTATCACAATGAATGCATGGTGTCTTCTACTTATGTTGTGATTTTCTAGGTCGGTAGGTAACACATCTTTCTAGTCCTTCAGTTTGTGCATCCGAACTTTTTGCACCACTAGTATCAAAACACCATAGGAAAGGTCAACGCTTCTCTCCCCTCCTTCTTTGTAGTTTTTTTTAAAATAGAAAGTGTGTTGTAGAGACCCTCAAGGAGGCCTCTATTCACAAACACCTTGGGCATGCACATCTAACCACAACAATCAGCATGAACCCATAGGCATATGGTAGAACATGGAGTGTTATCAAGATCTTGCTCACACATACACAAAGGTTACAAATGCAAAAAACACACAGAAAAATAGAGACGCTAAGAGACGAGACTGAACACAGTATTGGGTGCAATCTCTCCCCATGCACTCTGTTTCGACAGTCCACAGAGTGCATGTATTTATAGGAATTTTTGATTACATCGAAAAGAGTGGTTACATGAGAGCGGCTTCGAAAAGCATGCATGAAAGTAAAAGTTGGCGACTTTTGTAGAAAGTCTCTACTTTTAATATAAAAAATTGTGGTCTACAATGACCCTTATTCTAATCACTACTTTTCTAACTATTTCAATAGAACCCTCTACGCAAATTTATTTACAAACTAAATTATAAATCGGATTTATTGATGTCTGCTCTAAAGTTGGATTATTGATGTTCGCCCTTTCACACTTTCATGCCCTCACGAACCTTCAGATGCTATATCAAAAACATCAAAACACATTAATACATTAATAAATTAACACTCCAACAATGCATTGTTCAACATATTCCATAATTTATAACATGCCCCTCAGTTGAAAAAGCAACTGACCTCAATTGATAAAAATAAACATGGATGGCCAGTCACATGTTCCATCACTAAATGAAAATAAGCATGTTCCATGTTAAAGAAAACATGCATGGAAATGTTCATGGAGGAATTACCTCTTCAATAGATTGATTTTTGTACTTAACTAAATATTGATGGTATTGAGTACCTGTGCATGCAGTAGTGACATCATGATCAATTATTTTCTCAGGAACCAAGATTTTAGATTGTTCTTCAATCAAAGGAGGTTCATCAAGAAGTGGAGTGAGTGGTAAAGTTTCTTTAAATGGTTTAAGTAGTCTAATATGAAAAGAGTTATGTATATTCCAATGAGATGGTATATCTAATCTAAATGAATTATCATTAATTTTTTGTATAATGCAAAACGGTCCATAATGGCATGGTGCAGGTTTAATTTTAGGATGCTGCAAAATATTTTGAGATGTCTTTTAATGATTCGCAACCACAGAAGATCATTTTCCTTGAATTCCTTAGCTAATCGTTTTGTATTGATATTACATGTGTATCGCTCTTGACTTTTTCTAATTTGCTCGTGAACATCGTAAAGTATAGAAATGTGAACTTGAGCAATAGAATCAGCCATTGGAATGTCGGTTTGCATGAGTGACATGGGAGTGGGAAGCTTTTTACCATAAACAATTTCAAAAGGTGCACGTCCAGTAGTGGTGTGTGTGGTGTTATCGTAAGAAAATTGAAGCAATGGCAAATTTTCATCCCAGATAGTGGGACTATCTAATGAATAACAATGCAATAAATCAAGAATAGTACTATTTGTAGCCTCACTTTGTCCATTACTTTCGGGATGAAATGCAGAGGTAAAATCTATTTTAGAACCAAAATGTTGAAACAAGGCAACCCAAAAATGATTACAAAATCTAACATCATGATAAGATAATATTACTTTAGGAAATCCATGATGAGAAAGTTCGTGGCTAGATATGCCAAAATAGTAGTACCATTGATAAAAAACTCAAAGAGAAACACCAAAAACTCAATTGGAAAGAGGAAAAAGCAAAGATTTTTCAAGATATAAAACTTGCTTTAGTGTTGGCCTTCATTCTACAAATAATAGATTCGAACAAACCTTTCAAGTTAGAAATAGATGCAAGTTCATCTGTAGTAGGAGCAGTACTAAGCCAATATGGTGGACCAATAGCTTTTGAAAGCAGAAAGCTAAGTCTTGCTCAACAAAACCACTCTACCCATGAGCGAGCAATGTTCACTATTATAAATGCTATTAAGAAATGGTGCCATCACCTATATGGATCAAAGTTAACAATACTCTTTGATCAAGAGATTATCATGGTTTGCAGACCAACAATTTAAGATGTAGAAAAGCTAGATGGGCTAAACAATTACAAGATTTTGATTACAAACTCAGGTGTAGGAAAGGAAAGTTCAATGCAATGGGAGATGCCTTAAGTCGGATGCCTATGCTAAACAATCAGAGCTTTGTCCAAATTCAAAGTGAATTTATTTCAACTTGCGGACATATGAGAATGAAGCACTACCTAGACCAAATCACTCATGTTAGAAATATAACCAACATTCTCGCTTGATGGGGATCATCTAGCATGTTGATCGTGATCTTCTAATTTACTTTGGTAAATTGTACCATATCCATCAGGTGGGGAGACTATTAATATTATAGTGGATGACTTCGTAGGAAAATTTCATTAAGGAGGGAGCTTCTCAAGAATCAAGGCTGTAACTCTAAAAAAGATCTAGAAAAGGCCACATGTAGTCTTTGGTGGGAGATTCTTGGAAATTATTATGGTTATGCACCATGATGTTCTTCAAGAAATTTTTATGTGGCTTGGTGATCATATCGATTGGACATGGATCTTGCCATGAATATAGCCTATAGTGAAGGAAACCATGCTAGCTCTGTCTTTTGATACACTTTTGTATTCCATAATCCATGTATACTACATATTGTTTTGTATTCTTTACTTATCAATGACTAAGAAATGTTAACACAACGAGTGAGCTTTAGAAGAACACATTGATGATTGATTGAATAATCCATGCCTCAGAGTTCAATCTTCTACTACTCCTTCTTCCCTGTCCCTCAATTGTCACATAGGTGATATCTTCTATTGTCTTAGTTTAGTCTACTCTAAGAAAACAAATTTGCGACATTAACTTTCTAGTATTCTTGTTACTTGGCTTATGGCACACTCTGTAAGTTTTAAAGAAGTAGCCCACTATATATCTATCATCAATTGAGGCTAAGTATAATCTCTTTCTCAAAACACTTTTGAATTAGTATGGTTTCACAAGTGCTTAATGGATTTGAATTTGTAGGTTGAAGTCTTTCCTATCATGTGCGATAACATGATCAGTTTGCACCTTGCTTCCAATCCAATGCTTCATGCAAGGACAACGCACATACAAGTGCATTAATATTTTTTAATGAGAGAAGGTGACGTCAATGAAGTTCAAGTGCATCATACAAGGAAAAAATATTAGGTGCCTAATAATATGCTTATAAATTCTTTGGACATGACCAAAACAAGCTCAAATCTTACATTGGAATGAAGGAGATAAACTAAAGCTTGAGGGGGAGTGTTGAAATATCAAGCTCCAACCTTAGAGTTTTTGAAGCTAAATCTAAATGTTATGAAGAGAAAAACAAATTAAAACGTTGATCCATGATTTCTCACAACAAACTCCCCTCAATTTTCTCATTCAAACTCATCAAAATGATAATTAACCCTTTAGGTCAAATTTGATTGGTTCGTATCTCCTAAATTTTAGGAGGAGCACTTTTTGGCTTCTATTTCTTCATTTTTTCTCACATGATTTTTTTGAGCCACATTCTTGTTCCTTATATTGTGCATGCTCCAGATAACAAGCATCTTCCTTAGTTCTCTTCAAGTTTGATTAGCCATAGATAGTCTTTGTGTTTAATAGTGATATAACTATTTTGCTATGTGTTTTATATATTAACCATCCTTTGAGAATAGTCCATTTGTTATTTTCTTATACTCCTAGAAGATCTCTTATATTCTATTATAATTTTCTCAATTCTTGAGTTTTAGTTTTGCACATTATGAATAATTTGTGAAACAATGCACATGTGTCTCTGTGTATTGATAGATAAGTGCTCATTATGACAACATATCTTGCTGACATTGCTAACTCAAACGTGCATCAGCTTCATTGCATAGTCTAATTTGATTGATCCGATTCTCATGAAATATCTCTAGATTATCTTTGAGAAGCTTCACATTTTAGTTGAATAGGTACAAAGAAAGTAACCTATGAGGTTTAATGGGGACAATGTTGATAGGGAGGTATGCCCTCACACAAAGAGCATTTGCTTCATACGTGAATATATTCGCCACAATGATAACACATTAGAGGTCTAGTATATATAGGTCGAATCAGAAGATTCTCCTCTTTGTCATGCATATTTGAAGTACTAGCATAAAATGTGTCAAGAACTTGGGTATAACCTCTCTATTGAGCTCCCTTGAGGTGGTATCAGTCTCGTGCCTCATGGCCACCTTTGCCACAAAATTGAAAGCTTACTCGATTAGGGCAGTTTATGTTGGAGTGATCACTATTGTTGCATGTGGTACACACCAAATCTGCCTACGAATGTCTTGAGTGGTCTGCAACTCCTCCACTTCACGACAAAGTTGTGCCACTAAACCATCATTGTAACATGCCTGTGGTGAAATGACCTTCTCCTTCTTTTGACTTCATTACATCTTTAGCTCTTCTAGTTCCCTTCAAAGTTGCTTGATCAGGTTTGGACTTGCAACGTAGTTTGCGTGAATCCCTCCTTCAAAATGTATTCTAGCCTCCTGTATGCTAGAGGTAGATGCCACAAAATCTTTGAGTATGGCATCAAGTCTTAGTGATTCCCTAAGCTTCTATTGGGAAGACCTACAAAGAGCCTTTTCTATCCACTTTTTGACTAGGAGATATGCTAGAGCATGTGGAAAACGGGAAACGAGTGCTTTAGTACATGTATAAAGTTCATGAAAAGATTCACCACACTAGAAGTTCAAGTTCTTGAGTTGATCTAAGGCTCACTGTCATCCAAGATGTTTGAGAGAAGGAAGTCTTCAAGGCTTTCCAGGTGGTGAAGTATCCATCTACATGCTAGTTGTACCATTTTTTTCCATAAGTCCTTCTAATGTAGAAGGGAACAACACTAGCATAGCATCCTCTCGATGTTGAAGCCCATGTCCACAACATAAGGAGATGAATCTTCTTATATGATCATCTGTATCTTCATGAGCTGACCCTTTAAAACTAGGGAACTTAATATTAAGCCTTGATAGAAGATTTGAGAGGTCATCCACTGGTGCTTGTGCTTCTTTTGAGGTGTCTGAAGTAAAATCTAGCATCCTTCTAGGCTCTCTTTTGAGAGTGGTGTAGAGGCCAAATCAATGGACAAATTCAAAGGTAGAGGAGTGTTGAGTTGACCAAATGAACATTGAGATGGCTTCCTAGGGCACTTATGCACACGAGAGGTTCCCTGTCCACTCGAGTATAGGTCATGTACCCACTCACAAGACTCAAACATTTGAGAAAAACACTACAAGAAACAACAACTTACTGTACTAGATACCTCACCTAGAACATGCAAGGGTCCCACCATGTGTGCCAAACTTTAGAATTCCCAATACTCCATCTACTCCAAGGGAGTTCTTCCTTAGGGAAGTATACCCTATGACATGTATGTGTGTAGGTATACTACTTGATAGTAAAGCCACAAAGATGAAAAAGATTGTAAGTACACACATGAGAAAAACCCAATTTCTTAAGATTTAGAATTATTACAATAAGTAAAAGAATAATCCAAAGCCACTCCAAGGACTAGAACTTGACTACACGAAATCAACAACAAGAAGTATCTGAAACTACAAAAGTACTCTCTGCAAGAGAAATGCAACATAATCCAACTGTGATACACTAACCAAGACTACTTAATCACTTTGTAATGCTAACTGCCATACAACTAAGAAGCCAATGCTTTGTATAGTCACATACAATGGCCTCCACACGGTAGGTAGAATTGCAACAGAGTCCAGAAGGTAGCCAAGAGATAACTAGGTAGAGAACACAACTAGAATAGAGACCAAACAACGGACTAGAGATGATGTGCAATATTGATGATGATCAGATGTAGGATGATACTCCAAATGCAAAATAGCCAAAATGAGTGCCAAGCCTTTTCTTGTATAGGCTATAGAGGGTAGAGGAGTGGCCTTGCCGAATCCAAGTCTTTACTATTGCATGCACCAAACTGACAAGATTGGTGGAGGAGTGGGCTAATTTTGGCACCAATAGCCAACCACATTTAGGTCTGCCAATTAGATCTCTTGACACCACCAGAACCTTGCGATGGTCTTCCTTGCATTAATTCACACTTTAACCATTTACTAAAAATTCAATCAAAAATTACTCCACATAGTGTCATATGAGAGATCATACTATCACCCAAGGTAGTCATTCCAAACATAGCTGGAGTAGGTGCCCTATTTTGACCATGTCCAAAAAGAGGTGGAGGTCATACCCAATTTTGGGTGTCTGACCACTCTTGGGCCACCCGAGGCCTATAGTCCTTACCAACACACTCCTTCACTTTGGAACGAGTATAACACCTTGTAATTTCCTCTTTGCTTTTCACCCTTAATTAATACTTTGGTAAACAGTCGCCCATGGGAAGATAAGAAGTCAAGTAGAGTTGCCTCTTGTGATTTGGAGGTCTAGTTTCCTTGGAGAAAAAGTCTCCCCTTTATGCTCAATATGGATCACCCAAGAGTTCCAGAGGTCACCTAGAGGGTGAAGTCGATGGTAGTCTCCCTTGTGTAATGAGGAGAAGTGGTCCTATGAGAAAGTCGCCCCATCCCAAGTCACCCTTGATGTATTGATCCTTGCCCTGATGTGATAGCACATCCCTTGGTTATCCCCAAGTGAGTGGTCGCCCCTTGCCACTCCATCCCAATTGATCTCCTAATCACCTTATGACACTTGGATTTTGCCTAGACCTTGAGCTTTATCTTGAAGTCCTTGTGGGCTTTCATGATTTCATCCTCATGTCCCGTTGATGTCTATGTGGGCCTTTATGCCCTCTGACTCCTTTATGCGTTGCCTTGAAATAGTGTGGTTTATGATGCATTTTAATGCCAAGTGAACCCCAAAGGCAGGGTCCCCCTATGCCCATAGGGAGAGGGGTCGCCCAAGGGTGGCCCCCCATTCCCTTAGGGCAAGGGGTTGCCCAAGGGAGGCCCCCCATGTCCATAGGGTGAGGGGTTACCCAAGGGTGACTGACCCATGCCCTAGGGAGAGGGGTCGCCCAAGGGTGGCCCCCAAGCCTTTTAGGTCGAGGAGTCGCCCAAGGGTGGCCCCCTCATGCTCCAAGGGTGAGGGGCTGCCTTATGGGTGACCCCAAATCCCTCCTAGGTGCCTAATAAATACCAAGTACTTAAGTTTTATTACCAAGGATTTAGTGCAAGAAAATGGCCCCCAAAGAAAGGGGAGAAGAAACTTCCAAATCACATGCAATAAGGGAAGTCATTTGATGTAGCAAGGAACATCCACTTTGATGGAGAAAGAATCATCCACGTTGACAGAGCAAGGAGCATGAGCTTTACAAAAACAAAACACAAAATCATTAAAATCAAAATAGCCAATTCAACATATATTAAAACACACACACTCTCTTTCTTTCTCTCTTTCTCTCTCTCTCTCTCTCTCCCCCCTCTCTCTCTCATGCCATTTGTGATCTGCCTCCTATGTGTAGCTATCTAATGTTCCTATCCCATCTCTCTCTCTCTCTTCTCTCTTTGTTGCATGTCTTCAGAGGTATGAGTCTTTGTTTTTGAATCTCTCTCTCTCTCTTTCTCTCTTTGTCTCTCTCTTTATTTCTCTCTTCAAACTCCATCTTGTCGAAATCTACAACTATGCATGCCTATGCATGCCTGATGAGATCTTCTTACTGTCAACGACAAAATGTTAATCTCTCTCTCTCTCTCTCTAATATTTATCACCTCAAAATTGATTGATGCGCATGTTGTTGGGAAGAAGGAGGTCAAGCAAGGGAGCGATGCCTCTCGTATGGGGTTAGATCAGGCCCATGTGCATCGTCCCCATGTGGCGATCGATGTCTGTATGTTGGGCACCTCGCCCTCTACGGTGGTTGGATGGGCTCACACTTCGGAGGAGAAAATGGAAAAGAGCACTCGGCCACGTGGGATGAAGGATCGTATGCATTGCTGAACAAAAAAGGGAAATACAATGCTCTAAAATAAAATCACCAAACTCAAAGTGCCAGATAAATAAATATGCTCGTCGATGATCATGATCAATATACAAACGGGTATCACAAAATGACTCTGAATAATACAAAATACTCGGCCACAATGCGGATCACTCAATACAAAATGGTCTTCTTTGCCATAGTAATACAAACTGGTCTTCACTTCCATCTTTGGTCTTGAAAACTTTTCTTCACTTTGGGTAATGCCCTTTCTTGACTTCAAGCTTTAATCTTCTCAGCAAATCATGGGAATATGGAAAAGATTATTGGGAACTCTTCTCTTCACTTTTCTTCAAATCATGAGATCATCATCTGGAGAAAATCCATGGGGGCAAAAGCATCTCACATTAGAACTCTAGAACATACTCGAAAAATATAAAATCGTCTCCCTAATCATTTTTTCTTTTTAATATTTGATTAGGTTCTTTCTTTTTATAACTTTTCTTATTAAATGGTTAACAAAACAATAGAACTCAAAAGAAAAAACAGACTCTCTCTCTCTCTCAGCACTTATAAGTTTGCAGCAACTCGGATGATGAATTCACATATTAAATTTACACATGTGTTAGTATGGAGATCATATATACTAGAATGAATCCAGGCCTAGTGGTTTTGCTCGATCTCCATAGAGAGATGATAATCATGACATAATATAAAATCCTCCATATATGCTCGTAATACCCTCACCATCATGAACTCACCATACTTATGCAATGGATGAGTTGAAATAGAAACCATCCCAATCATATATTTCTACTTCGAGTGGAGACCAATCACCAATTGAAGATTTGAAGCAAAGAAGGTGGATACATTCACAAGAGTGAAGGACATGTACACATATGTACATTAGTTATGACATAGGTTACATATACTTATGCTTTGATAAAAGTTTGTACATAATTGCCTATAAATACTTTTGAAAATGTCGGGACAAGTAGAGAAGACAAGGAGAGACTATGTATGAGCATAGGAATAGAGAAATGAGTGATTGTAAATGTCATTAGACACATGAGAAGTGAGTTGAAGTCTCTCTCTCATTTCAGTTGTAGTCTTCTTCAGAAATGAAAGAAATATTGCGCCCGATGTTTCTGTGTTTGCTCCGTCTGTGGTAGATCATTTGTGAAATCCTTTTGAGGATATCTAAGTTCATAGTTAATGAGTCTATGACTTGAGTTTCAGAGTTTAATTGTAAACAGGTTAGGAGAATTGTGTGTAGGAACATTCATATGTGATGAGTGTTCACAGTTCTCTGAAACAGGCGTAGATTTCGAGTCCAATGAAATGAGTAGTGCTCAGTGCACAGTGTAAAGTTTTACACATATGATAGCTCAAAATCTAAGTTGAGAGATAAGCTATCTACAGCCAAAAGGATTTGGTAAAACGGGTTCGACATTGTGAGAACCAAAGTTAAGAAGTTAGGGGTGTCAAATCGACTTCTCAGAAGTGCAGATTTGGGATAGGTAACTTGTGAAGTTGATTTCTCAAGTTATACTAAACCTTTTGAAGAACTTTGACTTGGAGGAGGTGCGCAACTTCTAGACGACACTCCATACAAAATTTCATAGAAAACTTTACATGTTTGATAGGTCAATGAGAAAAAAATTGTGCAGCAGACTTTCTGTGTTTTATCTTCTTCACAGAATTTTTCAACTTTTGATAATTTGGAGATTGGACCTCTAATTTGGTGAAGGTTTTGACTTACTCTTGATATAGAGGTGTTCTAAATTCAAGAGTAGGTTTTTCTTTTGGAGATTAACACTCTCCATCAGTGGTATCAGAGCACGAGACATCAAAATCAAGGAAAGGAGGATCCCGACTGCTGCAGATTCAAGAAATTCAACAATTGAAGAACTAAAAGGTGAAAGCTTGAAGGCAAAGCTTGAGGAGGAGACCATACGACATCAAGAAGGACAAAAGGAGTCTAATTCAAAGTAAAGGTACATATATTGTTCATAAAGCTTGAAGATTTCAATACATAGGTGGACACAAGATGGGAGATTCTCTACAGATAGAGAAATTGGATAGGGAAAAATATCCTGCATGGTCAATGAGGATGGAAGCTCATCTTATGAGCAAAGATTTAATAGCCTACATCACAAGAGAAGAAGAGAAGCCACAGTTCAGAGATCCTAGTGTTCCAACTAGGGAAGAGTTAGTAGATTTGAAAAATTGGATGAAGAAAGATGCTCAAGCTAGGAGCATATATATATGGCAGTCAATGATTACTTGTTACCTCACATTCGAGGTCTTGAAAGTGCAACTGATATTTGGAATGCTTTGGAGGAGCATTTCCAGAATACTACAAAGTCAAGGAAGGCATCTTTATGGGCAGAATTTACAACCTTTAAGAAGAAGGCTTCTCAATCTATTTCAGACTATGTAACAAGGATGAAAGACATTGCAGATGCTTTAGGAGCTGTTGATGAAGACATTGAGGAGGATAAATTGGTAAGGCAAATTCTTACAGGTTTAAGAGGTGATGACAAATGGAAGCCATTCATTTTGTCTACAGAGTTATCACTTGATCATTTCACTCTTGATTTAAATCAGTTGTTAGGTCATATGCTAACATTTGAGCAGGATGTTAAAGGAGATGGTGACAAGAGTGCAGGTCATGCAATGTACTCAAAGGACAAGAAGAAGAATAGCAAAGGAAAGCAACAAGCAGGTGAAGATGAAGGTACAACTAGTCAAGCCAACTTCCTAAGAGGAAGAGGAGGTGGCAAAGGTAGAGGAAGAGGCAGGAACAACAAAGATGGAGCCAAAGCATGCTGGATTTGTGGTAAGACAAATCATTTAGCTAATGATTGTTGGCATAATAATCAGAGTAATGGTGGATATAATCAGAACTATAATTCAAGAGGAAGAGGTGGCAGAAATCAAAGAGGTAATTTCAGAGGCAGAGGTGGTAGGAGTTACTTTGGAAGAAATGCAGGTAGAGGATTCCAAAATCAACAATACAACAACACCTACTACAATTATGCTTCAGATCAAAAGGAGGATTCAACATTGATAATGAATGCAACTTGTGAAAGGCAGAGTGAAGATCAAAGAGTCTTCTACATTGATTCAGGGTGTAGCAATCACCTAAGTGGTAATATAGCTTTGATGACTGATTTGGAGAATAAGGTTTTTAATCATGTTGTTCAAACAGGTGACAACACAAAGCACAATGTGAAGTCAATTGGATCAGTGAAGGCCAAGGATGGTAGTACCTTATTGAGTAAGGTCTTGTATGTTCCTACAATTCCTAAGAATTTGATAAGTGTAGGACAAATTGTTGAAAAGGGTTATGAAGTAAGGTTCACTAATGAAGGAGTGTTTGTGGAAGACCCTAGTCAAGGGTATAAACAGATTGTTTCAGGGAAGAAAGAAGGAAGATTATTTACATTGAAGATTCAAGGCAATATTGGTCATGCTATGTTCACATATGGAGGACATAAGATCTCTGAGTTAGATCTTTGGCACAAGAGGCTTGGACATTTCAATGAAAGAGGTATTAAAGACATGATTAACAATGGTTCAGTGCTTGGATTGCCTAATGTTGCAGGTCAACATATGACATATAAATGTGAGGCATGTCAATTAGGTAAGGCTCATAAGAATTCCTATTCCAAGCATGGTTTTATGTACTCAGAGAAGCTTGAATTGGTACACACAGATGTGTGGGGACCATCAAAGGATTTCAGTATAAATGGGTCAAGGTATTATGTGATTTATGTTGATGATGCTACTAGATGGATCACTATTTATGTGATCAAAGATAAGTCAGAAGTGTTTAATACATTTAAACACTATCATGCATATGCAGAAAGAATTACAGGACATAAGTTGAAAAGACTAAGGTCAGATAGAGGGGGAGAGTATTTCTCTAATGAGTTCAGTGATTACTTGTGGAATGCAGGTATAAAAAGGGAAGTTACTTGCAGGTACTCTCCTCAACAAAATGGTGTAGCAGAAAGGAGAAATCGAACACTTGTTGAGTTTGCAAGATCCATGATGAAGGAGAAAAATTGCCCTAATTATTTGTGGGCTGACGTTGTAAATACAACTACTTATTTGGTCAATAGGTTACCATGTAAAGCCTTGCAGGGTATGACACCATATGAGGCTTGGTGGGGTAAGAGACGTACCTTGGATCATTGCAGAGTTTTTGGATGTGTGGCATATGCATATGTGCCATCACAATTAAGACACAAATTGGAACCTAAAGCTGAAAAATATGTTTTCATTGGTTATGATGATAAGCAGATGGGTTATAGATATGGAGTCCATCTACAAACAATTCATGGTTTCTAAAGATGTTACATTTGATGAGCAAAGCACTTGGTATGCAGGTACAATCAATATCAATACAGGTGATGAAGAAGAAGTGAGCCAAAGGAAAGGTAAATCAAAGGTTCAGATATTTGATGAACAAGAGAATAATGAAGTGCAGGTTGAAGTGGAAGAAACACCAAGATTTGATCCTGAATATGAAGAACCAGAAACCTCAAGAAGTGGAGAGCTTAGGAGGTCTACAAGGAATAAATGGCAACCTACAAGGTATAGTTATGATACTTCTTTTTTGGCCACAAAAGATTATGCTTATATGGTGAAAACAGATGAAGACCCTTCTACATATGAAGAGGCAAAAGGTAAGGAAAAATGGGAGAAAGCTATGCAGGAAGAATTTGATGCATTGTTGGAGAATCAAACATGGGATTTGGTTCCAAAGCCAAATAGTCAGAAGATCATTGGATGTAAGTGGGTTTACAAGACCAAGAGGTTTGCAGATGGAAGTGTGTCTAGATACAAAGCTAGACTTGTTGTCAAAGGGTTTGCTCAGACTTATGGTGTTGACTATGATGAGACTTATAGTCCTGTGGCAAAGATGACAACCATCAGGACACTATAGCTATTGC